>JAKSZT010053938.1:156549-549481 GCA_026826555.1 Tolypeutes matacus | reverse complement strand
GAGGCCCTCCCTGGGAGTCATGTCCCACACTGGGGGGAAGGTATTGAGTCTATATGCTGAGTTTGTCTTAGAGCGAGGCCTCTTTTGAGCAACAAGGAGGCCTTCAGGAGGTACAATCATCAATATCAAGGGCCTGCCCACAGCTCATTTAACCATGTAAAACTCCTCAGGTTCTCAGTGGAAGTTCATTGCACAAAAATTAGAAAATGGAGAGAATCCAAAAGATGAAAAATCATCACCCATCACTCCAGCCAGATATAGCCAGAGTTAAAATTCTAGTGTGTGTCCTCTCAAATTCTTATTCATGGTGTGTTAGATGCTTTCTATGTGCTAAATTTTTTACAGAGATTTTAACATAAATTTTAATTTCATTTAATCTTCGAAATATTCTTGGATACTAGGATCTAGGCTACAGTTGTATAAATATTTAATATAAACATTACTTATATTTTTGTGTCTGTATGTATGTGTATAAGTGGGTGTGAGTAAATATATACATGTAACACACACAGAGGATTTTTTAAAAAGGCTTTTCTTACTGTTCTCAATAATTCATTTTCAGTTTATACAAAATGCAGTTTTCCCTCTCTCCCAATCACCCTTCTTCCTTTTCTATTTCTCTAACCTTACCCTTTGCCCTCTCCCCAATTCTTAAGACAAGCAAACTAATCTTTGGGTAAAACAAGTTTTTTCTCAAAGAAGAATTTCTGTGCATTACCATTTTGGAATTCTCTCTTCCATGCAGGGTAGAAGTGGGAAGGAATGTAGGTGATGGAAGATACATTTCAGCTCCCACTCCCTCAACCTTTCTCTCCAGACTTAAAAGCACAAATCCATCATTGTTGTTTCCACACCAAAGAAGCTGCTCTGTAATAGGATGTGTTCCCCATGTTTGGTGACAAATAATGCTAAGTGGTTGGGTTTTACCTGCACACCCTCTGGAAAGGGAAAACACAGATTCTCTCCCTGTGGAGTAGCTGAGAAATAGAAAAGAAAACTCAGGATTTATTTGTGGAACCACTATAGCATGCTCCTCTGATTTATATCCCTTTAACAAGAACCCATGCCTGTTTCTTGGGAAACTTCAAATAAGGGTTTTTGTATTTCTCTATGTCTCCAGAAAGTTTCTAGTCACTGAGGCAGTGAAATAGAGAGAACCAAAAAGTTAAATAATTGTCAAAAAAATGACCCATGGTCCTTCAACTCATAACTCTTTGGTCAAACACAGTCACATGACCATAGTCAACCAGCCATAATTCTTGTCAAAACACATGTATGAAGTCTGCTAATTCATTGCTTGCTTGCCCCCATAATTCTTTCTCTCTATTCAGGAGCAGGCACCTCAAGTCTACAGGCTTTGGAGCCCTGCATATTAATTTTTTCCTGGAGTCCTTTTGTCCCATCAAAAGGCTCTACTGAGGGCTACAATCTGATCTTGGTCTTTGATCAGACACACTTTATCCATTCCAGGGTCTAACAAGTGGTTGGAAGGCCTCATCATTGATTAGATCTTTCCTGGGAGCTGAGTTCTAGTTGGTTAATTTGTTTCTATCTGACCCAAGACTGACCTTACCCCTACCTTCCTCCTCAGACATCCATTCCTGTAACACCCTGGAAGCACCTGGAGCTTTGATGCTCTAACCTTGCGTTCTGCCCACCCAAGCACATCTTGTTTTGGGAAAAGAGCACTTGCCCTAATGTTTTCCGTATACTGGCACACCCTAAAAGACCTTGCCTTTTCCAGTCTAGCCCCACCCATTGATTCCACAGAGGAGGGAGCTGGAGGTTGACTTCCAGAGAGGGCTCCTCTGCAGAGTGGTGGGGTCTTCTCTTTATTCTGCAAATATTTATTGGTAGTCTCCTAGATGCCAGACTCTGTTCTTGATGCTGTGGCATCAGGAATGAACACAGGAGGACAAAGCTCTTCTTCCTTGAAGCTTCTGTTCTCTTCCCTTGCAGGAGAAAATCCAGGCCAGGTTGGGGGAGGATGTGTGTTTCTTGATTTAGTCTTCAGAAACATCACACTGAGGAGAAATTCCTCAGAGACAAAGATTCCCTGTTTAAGTTTGGTTGGAGAAGGTTTTAAGAGGCTTTTCTTTTGCTGTGGGTGTCAGGAAATCCCTTGTGGGATCTGAAACAGACTCACCCACACAGTCACTGGTGGCTCTGAGCAGAGCTGGGTCTTCTCAGTCTCCCTCACCTGGGGAAGGGATTTTCCATGTGGGAGACTCAGGGGGTCTCAGCTGAGGTAGCAAAGAAGATGCTCATTTCGTGTTTTCTGCCAGAGGCCCAGGGTCCTCTTTCTACCTCCTAAGTCTTGGAATGACATCATGTGAAGGACCTTCAGATACCACCGAGGCCAGTCCCACTTAGAAATGGGGGTCTGAGGCCAGGATGCGACACAGGCCTTGCCCATGGCCCCATAGTGAGGTACTGGTGGATTTTGAAGTGTAACACAGATATGATTCTAAGCCAGGGTCCTTGCTATCCTGGCATTCAATACTTTCTCATCCAAGACCCAGGTGCATAGAAGGCAGTGAATAAAAGCTCATTGACCTGGAACATTGAGTGGGGAGCCACCGGTTCTTCTCATCTGTTTCCCCAAGTACAGAAAACCTCACACTGGGACCTATCGGACCATTGGTGACTAGAGAACCTCTCTCAAACTGTAAGTGTCTCATTCCATATCAGGCATAGCATGTCAGTACATGTAGCGCTGCTGGATTGTTTTTCTGGGCTACATAACAGCGCAGTGCATGGAAATATCATCATTGTTTTACAGTCTTCTGTTGGTGGTTATTTAAGCTGTTCCTCATCTTGGGCTGTTAAAAGGATACTGCAGAGGATCACCTTGTATGTGTGTACATCTACTCAAGTGGGAGATGCCCCATGGAAAGACAGAGCTGGGTCACAGAGTTTGTGCATTTTGATTTCTGTGGAAATTGCCAAATTTCCATCCTAGATGTTGTAGCATTCAAGTCTGCTCCAACCCCTGGACAAAGGCTGGGCAGGGGGCTTGTCACAGATGTTACAGCTATGATAGATAAAGAAACAGAACATCCAGGTGGTATAGCCCTTTCCCTTGCCTAAACAGTCACAGATAGTCAGTGGCTCATCTGGGACTCTGATCAGCTAGCTCCTAGTCCATTACTCTTTTCCTAAATGATACCCTGGATGAGAAGGAAGGAGGTGGTGAGTGGGCACAGAGCTGCCATATGTCAGACCTTGCCCAACATATCCATTATGGATGGCATTGAATCCTTATGCCATTAGCATGATGGACAAGCCATGCTGTGCTCCTTTTACATATGAAGACACTGAGGTAGAGTGGGTAAGGGAGGGTTGCTGACTCCAAGCAGCCTGACCCCACTGCCCCTGCTCTCTGCAAAACCCCACTGGGCTTGTCAAAATGTGGAGAAATGTTCTACCCTTCTCTTTTTAAATCTTGTATTGTACTGTTTTACAGCAATAAGAATTTTTAAAAATCCTATTGAGTGAGGTGGGGCTTGCTTTACACCCCTATGTCATAGAGATACAGCAAATGCCTCATGATATGTTGAATCTTCCCTAAAATGCTCATCTCAGCATAAGAGCACTTAACTTTTCTCCCATTGTGGTGATGTTGCTCCTTCACTGAGCAGCTCCAGGAGCAAGCTCTGGAGAAGAGCTTTGGTAGAACAGGGACAGGACCCGTCACGATCCCAGGAGACAATGTGCACTCCCGTTTCTTGGCCCTGAAGACAAAGGAATGCTGAGATGAAGGTATTTCTAGAGGGTGCTGGGATCCCGTGTGAGCAAGAGTTTATATACTAGACTCAAGGGGTCAGGAGCTTGGCATCTTCCCTCTATTGCTGCTACAGGCAACCAGGCCTGGGGCTTAGCAGGGCGACTCCTCCTGTGATTGCTTGGAGTCAGGAACCTCATGGAGACATGGGGAGGCTGAAGGTCAGTGCCAGGGCTTGTGTAGATGGGGCATGAGAAAGCTTAGTTGCTTCATGCTGCTAAGGCTCAGTCTTCTCATCTGTAAATGGGGTGAGTGTGGACTCCTTTTAGGAAGGTTGAATGGATTCTCATGTAAAGCATCTCTCACAGCTTAGACAGTTGGAAAACCAAGGTGTTATATTAAGGTTATGTGACCTTGAGTGACTTGGCTCTCTGTGCTGAGCCGCAGCTTCCTCATCTCTAGAATATAGATAATCATACCAGTAAATGAGGTTGTTGTCATTACAAAGCTATGCACTCTTACACAAGTTTGGATTTCCTTCGAATGCTCAGTTTCCCCATCTGTGAAATAGTTGTAGACATTGGTAACATTCCTGGGTTTTGTACTGACTAGAGAGGACATGTATAGGGCCTTGGTTTTTGGTGGAATAATTTAAGCCAGGGAAGTGTTGGATTCCTCTAGGTTCTTTGTTATGCTGCATAAGAGAATTTAAGAACAGGCCAGTTTGGTTAGACCAGTAAAAAGAATTTATTGGGAAATGGGGGAAAAGAACAGAGCTTGCTGAGAAATGGGACAGAAGGAAGGAAATACGCACTGAGATTTGGTACAGGCTCCTCTGGGCAGAGAGAGCAAGCTCTGGTTTGTGTGGTTACCTTTTAAACTATTAATTATTCCTCCCCTTGCTAATGCTAAGGGGAGGGGCCCCAGCTGTCATTGGCTACTCCATCAATGGTGGGGGCCAATGGTGAGGACTGTTTGGAATATCCGGGATCAAGGGGAGGTCCCAGAGTTAACTGGAGCCTCAAGGTCAGGGTCAAGGTGTCTGTGGGGTCTCATGGCCATGTTGTCTGTCAGCCATATTGCCACTCATCTTCTCATTTCCCTGTACTAACCTGCCTCAATTCCCCCCTCAGAGAGTTCATGCCCTTATTCTTAAGAGGGTGCTGAGGGGCGATGGTCATTTTTCTGTAGTTACTTCCTGCTGGTTAGGGCAGTAGTCCCTGCCTGAGAAGATGTAAACCTCTCTAGATATTCTATCGAGGTCAAGGAAAGATGGGTCCAACACCCTGGTTGGAACTGGATGAAATCCCTGCATGACTAATAAGGTGTTGATTCTGTAAGAAATAAACTTGATTAGAATTTTGAAGGTACATGGCCCCACTAAAAGGATAAAGAAGATGGTGGTAAGCGAGCCCGAAAGCAGGCCAGCTATGACATACTGGACCACGAGAGTGAGAAAAGTCAGGTACCTTCAGAGGCTGCATTCTCCCAAAGTTTGATGGGAAACAGCATTTTTCCTTAAGTTCTTTTATGCTGTTAATTAACTCTAGGGAGAGATCGTGGTGGACCTGCTGGGTTTGGGTATAAACTGCCAACCCCAGTTCCCACAGCAGTGGTTATGCTTAGGACAGGTAGGAGAGGTATGGAAAGGCACTGTCCTAGAGATAAACTCTTCTCCAGGGAGTATAGGTAACAACAAGACAAGCATATGGCAAACAAAATAAAGACAGTACTTGAAAAGAGCCATTCCTTTATCTTATAGGCACATTCATTAACTACTTAGAAAATGAATTTAATTTACCAGGAATTTTAACATGTTCAATATCCCTCTGCATATGATCTAGAATAGAAAAGATATCATCATAATCATCAGGTATATATCTAGAATAGGAGAGATATAGGTACAGCACTTAATACTAATTAATGCACTAGTCAATGCATAAGTTTCTCTTTGAGCTGCAATTAATAGATCTAAGCTCCAGGTTTGCAATACCATACATGCTATCTCTTCATGGGAGCAGGCCATAATGTCAATTGTGTTTAAGATCTACTTACATTGCTCTAATAATCATTGCCCCACTTGGTATGTCCTTCACGCAGCCAGCATGCTGCAGCACCATTGATCCTAGAGAGAGACTAGGAATGTAAGGCTCCAGTGTTTCGCCAACCTGGTGCATAGCACCCTTCATTCAGCACTATGAAACAGAGCCAGTCTGGAGGCAATGTCCATTGTACATCTGGTGACCATATAGAGCCATCGCCAGCTGCTGCAGGAATCCGAAACTGCAACATACTCTCCATCCAGTTTAGGAGCATAACCAGAGAGGTAGTAGATCCTTTTATTGTTTTAGGGGTCAGTGACCAACCTTGCCAATAACTCAAATGGAGAGGCAAAATGCAGTGTATTGAAGGCCTGGTTTGAATGTATAAGAGAGTTTGACGATACTGAAGTCTCTTTTAATTTCCGTATACTTTCTAAATACTTCCAATGCAATGTATAACATATCAAATGAACTTAACTTTTTAGTACTTTGCTTTTTTCTTTTACACCTTTACTATGATTACATTAACTAACAGGTATTTTAGTTTAGCAGTGCAGGAAAATTACTTTCTCAATTATTTTATGAAAATCATGATTCCCAATGGAATCAAGATTTTCTTTCCTTACCACTTTAGTATGGAGATTGAGGTGGCCTCCGACAGGCTTCCCTGTTATGAAGTTACTTTTTGTTAATATCAATTTAGGTTTTAATAAATAATGGCTTCCTGGAAATTAGCCACTTAAATGCTTCAATTTAGAAGATACCTTTACAAACTTCTTATAATTAACCATAACTACATAGACTGGTTACTTTACCTGAAAATAAGCTTATTAAATTACAATTACCAATGCAACCAATGAAGTTTACTTTATTCGTTTAAGAGAAGACAGATCTACATTTCCTTCTTTAACTTAATTTCATTAGACATGAACTTACAACTTTCATCATCTTAAAGATTTAATACATATAATGTTGATTTATTTAATGGGTATGCTATAAACCTAGGGAGATTACACCCAAGTTAAATAAAATTGAAATCATATAGTTTATGCCAGGACCATTCTTTTTCCTTCCTTTACAGGAGGCTTAAAACCTCTTTTCTTTAATAAAATTCTATAACTGTGAATAATCTTAAAAGCATACTGACTGCTGGGTTCTGGAATATATTATAATTGTTTAATTTGTTTTAAGCATAATTTAGAAAAGATCTTTCCGTAGCTTTCAAAGACTTTTACTTACTGAAATTTGATAATTGGATTATTAACCACTCATATTTTAAGGCTGTTAAAAGGTTTAAATTGGGGGATTACAGGGCAAACTGATTCTTAATTCCCCAGCCTAGAAGACAGAGTTTTAATCTGCCACACCTAGGCCCTCCCTCAGAGCTCTTGAAAAAAGAAGGCCCTAGGGGCTGGGTAGGTCAAAGACCTTAGGAAAATCTTTTCCCTTTCCCAAGTGTTTTTATATTCAGATTTCTATATGACCTTTCCATCCTGCTTAGCCTAATTTGGCTCTAGGAATATTCATTCACATATATAACCACATATTTCATTTTTAAAAATTTGAATAGAGCTCTTTTAAGAAGTTTCACTTGTTAATTCAATATTACCATCCCGATGTATGAAGATATACACTGAGCAAATAGGCAGACACAAATAGAGTGTTAGACATAAAAACACAACTCACTAAAGTTACTTAAAACTTTCATTCTTTTACAAAATAAGTTTAACTATAAAATAACATTTAAAAGATTTCTTTGAAGGCTATTTCTACTTATTCTAATTTGCACTGTGACCATGCAGTTTTTTTGTTTTTTGTTTTAACTTTATTTTGTACATTTAATAATTGAAAATATAAACAACTAAAAACTAAAAAGTAAACACAGATGAATAAATGTATACATTTCTCAATTAAATGTAATGGATACATATAATTTTTTTTTAATCAAACAATATGTTACACAATATATTTGGTTCATGGTAATGCATTCATACAGTATTTGTCCTTTTCTGTCTGCTTCACTCAACATAATGTCCTCCAGGTTCATCCATGGACCATGCAGTTTTGCATAAGAATTTTGTTCCTTTTAATTATTGGCTTATAACCAAATTGTTCCCTATGCTTTAAAATACAAATTTCCTTTACTTCAGAACTTTATTTCTCATTTTGACTTTGGCAGAGCTTGGAAGAAAAGCACTAATTCCAGAAAAACACTCACTGAGGTCATTGAAGCATCAGGGAAACTGGTTTCTCTTATGAATTACTGCTTTCAGGAACCTCAACAGTCAAAATAGGAGGACTCCCCCACTCCACAGTCCTTGGAGAGAACAGAACTTCAGCAGCTGCTGGACTGGAAGAGTGGACATTCAACCCCAAGGGTCAAGAATTCCACCAGGCAGCAATTTAGTCCACACTTGGAGCCATGAGAGAAAGCAGAGTTATTGGCACCAGTGGAAGGACCTGAGACAGGGCTGTCTCAAATGAGCTTTCCCCTGAGCCATAGGGGGCAGAAGTTGTCATGAAATAACCACAAGCAAAGGCAAGAGGTGAGGCTAGACTTGAAGTAACCATAAAAAAGGCAAACTCAGTTTACAATTACCATCACAATAGCTAGCATAAGCAAAGGTGTGGTTAGACATTACAATAACTGAAGTCTAGGCTAAATCACCCAGTTATAGAAATTTCAGATATAATTTTTCCACTGTTTTATAATATAAAGTCATCTATATAATGACCTTAACTCTTAGTTACAGTTTCACAATTTGGGCACTTTTATTTATTAACTAAGCAACTAAAACAATTTTATTAACAACTTTGCTAAGTTTTTCTGCTTTTCCCATAATTGAACTAATTCCACTTGTGAATTATGCATCAAATTCAACTGCAAGATAGTACTGACATTTAAAGACTCATTTTTAGGTTACCTTTCACTGTTACCCAATTTGTAACAGGAGAAACCCAAGTCCGATTGATGAGTTCCTAAGCACGAGCAGACTAACAAACTTAAAGCAAGCACAGATTAGAACAGAAGAGAGAATTTTACACACTTAGCTTAGCTTAGGGAAAGACTTGACTTTAGAATGACCTGGACACAAAACTCCCAGTGTCTGTCCATGGCAGAAACTTTATGCAGGATCCTCCAGGAATGGGAGACATGAATTGGGGCTGCTCTGGGACTGTATCCCATTAGATACCTCCTGGCAAGGAGTAAAACCCTGCAAGCCTTTTTTTGCTGGAAGGATTAGAGTGTTACAAGAAAATAGGCAGGGAGCTAGGAAAGCCAGGAACCTTTTCATCTTAACTGATGGCACATGAGGAGGTTCCTTATTCTACAGAGGAGAGGTTTAGTAAACGGAGTGCATTTCCTCATCCCTTTAAGGAGACATGGCCACGTGGCTCTGGTCCTCAGATCTACCTGTCCTCTCCTCTCTTAATAGCGGTTTAACTGGAATTCAGGGTCCCACTCTTGGCCATGTGGTGTAGTAGGAAAAGATTAGCCTATTTCTTCACCTCAATGGAGAATGCTCGAAGAGCCGCCCATTATCCTAAGAGAAGATAAAATGTGTTTGTCAGTCTGGGGGCGTCCCGCCACTAGATATGACTGAACAGAATGCTCACCGAGCCAGCGCCTTGGAAGTCGGAGAGCCCTGCTCACTGTCCCTACATTCTGAGATGGGGAGTTTTGTCTCTGGGTGTCCCCAGAGCCTTAGAAGAAGTCTTGGTGGTATCTGGGCCCGGTTTCCAGACCGAACATCCAAGCCAAGCTGACCCTAGGAAAGTGGCTGGCTAGGGACCTTTCTTTTGCCTACTTTGCAGTGGTCTTAGGAGCTGGCTATGAGTGAGCTCACCTCATAGCCACCCCCAAGGGCCAATTGCCCCCAGGGGCAATTAAACCCGACAATAAAAGACCATTAAAAAAACTAGAGACTAATTGTCCTGTGACTTGCTGGAAAACACCTTCAGGAGCCCCCTAAGACAATCTCAGGGCCTCCCCAGGGTGGAGAAGGAACAAAGCCTCAGAACACTATGGAGAGTGGGGCTCATGCCTCCCTAACAGATGCATTTTCAGTTTCTAAGTCTTTCTAAAGTATCTCACAGACCCAAAATGAGGACAGCAGTAGTTGAAAGACCAAAGGCACTTCTAATTAAAAGGAGTTAACTAGTGGTTTAAGGAAATGATACAATGGGTGACAGCCATTCTGAACTCACAGAGAGGGCCTGGTAAATGCCCAGAGGACTCCTACTCAACTCTTTTGGGTCATCTGGACTGCTGGTGATTTTAGGACTTGACTTAGTCAAGTGATGCCCTCCTTACCAGGTCCTTAAGGTGTTTCATGGGTGTTAGGAAGCAAGGAAAATACTTACAAATGCAAATATTTATCATGTTTGCTGGCTGTTGACTCATAGAAGGTATTGGGACATAATTAGCCACTTGCAGACAGCAAAGGAGCTCCTTTCAGAGTCCTCTACTGGGAGAAACTGCCCTCACTTTTCTGATTCTCTGATTTGCGTGTGCTCCCAGGATAGGGGCAGTGTTCGTGCATGCTTAGGCTGCCTGAAGTGATGAATCATCTTTGCTCTCAGTGATCTCTATTTTCATCCCAAAACTGGCCCAAAACAAGACACCGATTCACAAACACTTTCCTTTGCCCCTCCCTTTAGAATTCAGAGTTAGGTGTGGATTACTCTCTACTGGGATATTTGTGGGAAGAATGAAAACTGGAGTAAATTGATGAGTACCTGCAGGGAGAGCACTGGCTATAAAGAAAGTATGGCTTAAAGGTAGATTTGTGCTAGTTTATTTTTATCTTCTTTTGTGTTGCATCTAAAACAAATGTGCTTACACTGCCTCATTTGTGGTGCTGTGACGCTGGCAGAAGGAATACCCACTCCCACTCACAGAGGAGCCAACAGGGACATGCTCCAGACACTTAGCTCCCAGGTCCGGGAAGGGCTGGGCTGGGCAGCTGGCCCAGCCCTCCCGCAGCCCCCCGGTGCCCCTTCCTCCCTTGCGTCCACTCCTATGAACGCTTGCTCTGAAATGTTCAGGTTCCAGGTGAGGCCAGCTGGGAGGAGTCAACACAGAGGAGCCTCAGTCATCCTGTTCCTGCGCAGACACTGGTAGCAAATCTCCTGGGGCTGAGAAAACCAGGGGGGCTTGAACTCAGGCTGGAATTCTACCTCGGCCCTGCCTCTGAGCTCTCTCTGCCCCTTTGCTTCCTCCTCTGTATAATAATAAGGGTAATGATACTCCACTACCAAATTAGAGAGGGATGTAAAAATCACAAAGATAAAAGATTTTTATCAGTCTCTTGAGATTTGTTACTGGTTGTTACAATCCTACTGGCTGATTCAAATGCTCCTTTTACAGACATCCCCCCCACCCGCCCACCGTGGTCTTGAGCTCCTTGGTGAGGCCACATCTGAGCACACCATGACCTTCACCTGCGAGTCCCATGGCTTCTCCTCCAGGAATGCCATACTGACATGGTTAAAAAAAATGGGAATGTGCTCCCAGCCCTCCAGACCACCATGGTCCCACCAGACAACAGTGTCTCCTACAGCATCTGCAGCCAAACCCAAGTGCAGCTGTGCCTGGGGGATGTTCAGTCCCAGGTTATCTGCAAAGTGGTCCATGACACCTTGCAGAGCCCTTCTGTGGGATGGTCAACTTGTCTAAGTTCATTCGAGGTAAAGACCCGCGCACCAGCTCTGGCCGCACACCAACAAGGCTGCTCACTTGGGTTAAGCCCCAGGGCTTGACTTGCCTGGAGTCTGATTCCAATTGTCCCTCCCTGTCTCCTGCACTTTCCCTTATTGTTATTTTAGGGTTGCTGCCAGTTAACCACCTGACACATGCCAAGAGCTGTGCTACGTGATTTTATTTATTCCATTGTTTGTGCCATTTATTTTACCAACAACAAATGCAATTATTGAGCTCCTACCCTGTGCAGTTGCTAATTTCATTTATTTTGCTTTGGGTTATTATGCTTCAAATACATGCTCATTATTACCCTAATAGGAGCTTGCAGTCCTTGAGCACCTATTGTGTTCCAGGCACAGTGCTCAGTGATTTCACTCATTAACTCACTCTCAGAGGATGGCTGATTTGGGACAGGCTCCTGCCTGAGTGGTCTGTGCTGGGGGGCGCATGGAGTGAGAAACTTGGGGACATTGATCCGGAGGGAGATGGACGGCAAGGTGGATTGCTCAGGAAAGAATCGTGAGTTTTTCCCCTGGCTGTGGTAGTTGACACAGACGCCTGAGCCCCCCCTCAGGAAAAAAGGCTGGGATGAGCCGCGACTCCCGCCAGCAACCTGGTGAGAGGGAGCGTTCTCTGAGAGTGGGAGGGTTCTGGCAGAGGGTCAAGGGGGGTTTCCTTTCTGTAGATTTGGCTGCCTGGAATCACTTGCAGCTTTGGGGAACAAAACAGCTGGCTTGAAGTGGCACCAGGCTGAGGGGAGTGGTGAATCTGATGAGGAAGGCTGATTTACCTAGAAGCCCAGGGATACACCCCGATTCCCACCAGCAACCCAGTGAGAGGGAGCATTCTCCGAGAGTGGGAGGGTTCTGACAGAAGATGAAGAGGGTTTCCTTTCTGTGGGTTTGGTTGCCTGCCCCCTCACAGCTTTGGGGAGCAAATAAGCCAGCTTGAAACAGCACCAGGCTGAGGGGAGAGGTGAATCTGCTGAGGAAGCCTGATTTACTTAACAGCCCCATGATATTGAGGCTTGGCTCTGGAGGGGGCAGAATCAGCTAATTTTATCCTTCTGCGCTGACAAGAATCAAAGCTTCAGCTCCGCTGGGGAGGCCAGGAAGTGGGAAGTGCTTGATTAGTTTCCATGAGCCTATTTAGGGTCCCCTCCATGAAGGGGGTTGTCTAGAAGAAGCCTTCTTTTGGGTCCCTTATTTCTCCAAAAAAAAAAAAAAAAAAAAAAAAGACAGTCACTTAAAAAAAAAAGAAAAATTTTTTGAACTTAGTTTAATCACTAAAATCTGCCTCAAAACCTGCAGATAGAACCTTGCAGGGTAATTGATTGATGAACACAAGCAGGCTGAGAGTCTCCAAAAGGGCCCAAGAAGGAACATTGTTCTTCCTTAGCTTTGTATGACTGCTTGATTATGTGGTTGTTTGGTTTTTCTTTGATTATTTGTTGTCTCTTGCTTTTCTTTCCTCTTTCCAAACCCCCCTCTTTTTTTCCTTTTTTTTTTTAATTAGGTGCTGCTATCTTGTCTCTTCTTTGCTGTGCTTCTTTTTCCATGATTTTCCATTCTCTGTCTATACTGATTTTGTCTCCCAACACTATCTCTTTTCCTTCCTTCATCTTTCTACCTTCTGCTTTCTATTGTGGTTCTTATGTACCACCTTTTTTCATTAGCTCACAATTCAAGGGTGTCAATTTCTATTCTATCTGTTCTGTTTTCTTCTTTTAAAATTATTATTAACTTTTTCCTTTCTTTAGTCTTTCTCTCCCTCCTCACCATTCTGGCCTTCTAAATCATTATATATATTCTCCTCTGTTTGGTTTCCCAGTCCATTGTAGGTACTCCACTTTTTTTCCTATTACTCTACACTGCCTGCATAAGTTAAATATTCATTTTGCTAAGTCTTATACAGCGCCTCTTCTAACTTTTATCAATATTACTATTATCCTTCTTCCTTTCTCACATCTTTTGATTCCTCTGGCCCTAATCTTTTGCCTTCAAGGGAACAAAGAAAGAAGCAAGGAAATAAAATAAGAAGAACAAAGTGTCAAAGAGAAAACTTAACACACACACAGAACCACCAGCTAAATAAAACTCTAGAGATGAGATGGAAGCTGATCAATTGAAAAAACCAATCAAGATAAAATGATGACTAGAGGGCAACCAAAAATTACAAACCACACTGAGAAACAGGAAGACATGGACCAGTCCAATGAACAAACTAACAACTAGGAAGAGAGGCAGAACATCGAACAACTAATAAAAGCTTTCCAAACAAATATCATGGACCAACTTAATGAAGTGAAGGAAGATATTAAGGATATTAAGAAGACACTAGGAGAACATACTGAAGAACTTGTAAACATATATTAAAAGATAATGGAGATGATGGTGATCAATGGCACAATCTAAGAAATAAAAAAGATGCTGGATTCACATAACAGCAGATTTGAACAGGCAGAAGAAAGAATTAGTGATGTGGAAGACAATACATCTGAAATCAAACAGATAGTAGATAAAAAGATAGAAAAAATCCAGCATGGACTCAGGGATTTAACTGACAACACGAAACGCACAAACATATGCATAATAGGCATCCCAGAAGGAGAAGAAAAGGGAAAGGAAACAGGAGTGTTGAAGAAAATAATGGCTGAAAACATCCCAACCTTATTGAGAGAGATGGAGGTGCAGATCCAGGAAGTACAGTGCACCCAAAACAGTATAAATCCCAACAGGCCAATTCCAAGACATATACTTGTCAAATTGTCCAATGCTCAAGACAAAGAGAAAATACTCAAGGCAGCAAAAGAAAAGAGAACCATCACATACAAGGGAAGAACAATAAGATTAAGTGCTGATTTCTCATCTGAAACCACGGAGGAAAGAAGACAGTGGTATGACATAGTCAAAGTACTCAAAGAAAAACCTTACAGCCACAAAATCTCTATCCAGCAAATCTGGCATTCAAAAATGATAGAGAGTTCAAAATATTCACAGATAAACAGAAATTAAGAGAGTATGCCAATAAGAAACCTGCACTTCAAGAAATACTAAAGGAAGTTCTACAAGTTGAAAGGAAAAGACAGGGGAGAGAGAGCCGGAGGAGAGTGTAAGAACAACTAAAAAGACAAAAAGAGAAATAAAAACAACATATGACATACATTAACCCAAAGAAAATATGGCTGATGTAAGAAATATGTTCCAAGTAATAACACTGATTGTTAATGGATTAAACTCACCAGTCAAGAGACACAGATTGGCAGAATGGATAAGGAAATATGATCCATCTATATGCTGTCTACAAGAAACCCACCTTCAACTCAAGGATTCAAGGAGGCTGAAAGTGAATGGCTGGAAAACAATTTTACAAGCAAACAATAGCCAAAAAGGGGCAGGAGTAGCTATCCTAATATCAGACAAAATAGACTTTAAATGCAAAACCATTGTAAGAGACAAAGATGGACACAATATATTAGTAAAAGTGGTAATCTCTCAAGAAGAGAGAACAATCATAAACATTTATGCTCCTAATCGGGGTGCCTCAAAATACGTGAGGTAAACTCTGGAAAAACGAAGTGGAGAAATAAATGCCTCAACAATTATAGGGGGGACTTTAGTACACCATTATCACCATTAGACAGAACATCTAGACAAAGAATCAATAAAGAACAAAGACTCTGAATAATACATCAGAGAAGCTGGACCTAATAGACATATACAGAACACTACACCCAAATACAGCAGGATTTACATTCTCCTTGAGTGCCCATGGATCATACTCCAAGATAAACCACATGCTAGGCCACAGAACAACTCTCAATGAATTCAGAAAGATTGAGATTATACAAAGTAATTTCTCCGACCACAATGTAATGAAATTGGAAATCACTAAGGGCCAGAGAAACAGATTAGGCACAAAGATATGGAAGTTAAACAACACACTCTTAGACAAACAGTGGGTCAAGGAGGAAATCTCAAAAGAAATCAGTAACTACCTTGAAACTAATGAAAATGACAATACAACATATCAAAACCTATGGAATGCAGCCAAAGCTGTCCTGAGAGGAAGTTCATAGCCATAAATACATATATTAGAAAAGAAGAAAGAGCTAAAATTGAAGACCTAACTGCACACCTGGAGGAATTGGAAAAACAAAAACAAATAAACCTAAAGGAAGTAGAAAGAAGGAAATAACAAAGATTAGAGCAGAACAAAATGAAATAGAGAATAAGAAAGCACTAGAAAAAATAAACAAAACCAAAAGCTAGTTCTTCAAGAAGATTGATAAAATTGACAAACCGCTAGCCAGACTAACAAAGAAAAAGAGAGAACAGATGCAAATACACAAAATAAGGAATGAGCAAGGGAATATCATTACTGACCCCACATAAATAAAGAGTATCATAAGAGAATACTTTGAAAAATTATGTGCCAATAAGAATGATAATTTAGAAGAAATGGAAAAATTTGTAGAAACTCACAAACAGCCTACATTGACAAAAAAAGAAATTGATGAACTCAACAGTCCAATTACAAGTAAAGAGATAGACTCAGTCATCAAAAACCTCCCAACTAAGAAGAGCCCAGGACCAGATGGCTTCACAGCTGAATTCTGCCAAACATTCCAGAAAGAACTAACACCAATCCTGCTTAAGCTCTTCCAAAAAATAGAAAGAGAAGGAATATTGCCTAACTCATTCTATGATGCCAACATTACACTAATACCAAAGCCAAGCAAAGATAACACAAAAAAGGAAAATTACAGACCAATTTTCTAATGAACCTAGATGCTAAAATCCTCAACAAAATACTTTCTAATCGCATTCAACAACATATCGAAAGAATTATACACCATGACCAAGAGGGTTTCATCCTGGGTATGCAAGGATGGTTCAATATAAGAAAATCAATCAATGTAATACACCACATAAACAGATTGAAAGAAAAAAATCACATGATCACCTCTATAGATGCAGAAGAAGCATTCAACAAAATACAGCATCCTTTCCTGATAAAAATCCTGCAAAAGATCAGAATAGAAAAAAACTTTCTGAACATGATATAAGGTATATATGAAAAACCTAAAGCTAACATCATCTTCAGTGGTGAAATCCTCAAAGCCTTCCCTCTGAGATCGGGAACAAGACAAGGATGCCCACTATCACCACTCCTATTTAACATTGTCTTAGAAGTTCTTGCTCGAGCACTGAGGTAAGAAAAAGATATAAAAGGCATCCAGATTGGAAAAGAAGAAGTAAAACTTTCATTGTTTGCAGACGACATGATCCTATTACATAGAAAGCTCAGAGAAATCGACAACAAAGCTTCTAGAACTTATAAAGGAGTTCAATAATGTCGCAGGCTATAAAATCAATGCTCAAAAATCAGTAGCATTTCTGTACACCAATAACGAGCAATCTGAGGAGGAAATCAAGAAAAAAATACCTTTTACATTAGTAACTAAAAGAATCAAATAACTAGGAATATATTTAACTAAAGATGCAAAAGACTTATATACAGAAAACTACACAACACTGTTAAAGGAAATCAAATAAGACTTAAATAAATGGAAAAATATTCCCTGTTCATGTATTGGAAGACTAAACATCATCAAGATGTCTATCCTACCCAAACTAATCTACAGATTTAATGAATCCCAATATAAATCAACACTGTATTTTTTAAGGAACTTGAAAAGCTAACTACAAAATATATTTGGAAAGGTAAGAGGCTCCGAATCACCAAAGATATATTGAAAAAGAAAAATGAAGTTGGAGGTATCACACTACGTGACTTTAAAACATACTACAAAGCTACAGTGCTCAAAACTGCATGGTATTGGCACAAGGATAGACATACTGAACAGTGGAACCAAATTGAGAGTTCTGATATAGATCCTCGCATGTACAGTCATCTGATATTCAACAAGGCCACCAAGCCCACTCAGTTGGCAGAGAATGGCCTTTTCAACAATTGGTGCTTGGAGAACTGTATATCCATATCCAAAAGAATGAGAGAGGAACACTGTATTAGTCAGGGTTCTCTCGGGAAACAGAATCAGCAGGAGATATCTGTGAATAATATGGAACTCTAAAAGAGTCTCTCACGCGACCGTGGGGACTCACAAGTCCAGGTTCCTCAGGCAAGCTGCAAACCAGGGGCTCCGATGAAAGCCCGATGAAAGGTCGTTGATGAGTCTCTGGGAGAAGTTGCCTGTCCAACGACGAGCTGGGAAATTCTCTCTGAATGTTGAAATCACCTCCACTCTTAAGTCATTCAACTGATTGGGTAAAAGCACCACCCATCGATAATGCAATCTCCCTGATTGATGCAGATATAATCAGCCATCCATGCAGTAAACTCACTGGTGATCGAAGTCCACAAATGCTCCCATATTACAATTAGCCCAGTGCTTGCTGGAACAAACACCTGGACACAACTACCTGGCCGAGTTGACACATTAGCCTAACCATCACAGTACACCCCTTGTCAACTCGGCAATCATACACATTACTCTAAACCATACTTAGTCTCTAAGTAAAAACAATAACAGACAAGTATACATATATATTTCCGCCTAACAATGTTCAACTCCCTTGCGTACAACCAGAAACACATTAATTCCCTACAGAACAGGGTGCAAGTCCTTGGATGATAGTCACTCTTAAACTCGACATCCTTAAATATTATGATGTGGGATTAATACAACTTTTCATGATAGGGGAAAAGATTGGGGAAGAAAACAAAGAAATTCATTTTGTGTACATATACAATCATACTCATAATGAAACATGGAAGAAGGGTTCATGACCATTACAGTCCTCGTTTCTGTAACTGGTCACATGGTCGAAGTTCATATTTATCACAACCTTCTTCCACTACCCATTCCATGTTCCCGTTACCTTCAGCAAGCACTTCAGCTGGCCGTGGTTCTTTGCCTGGTGGGGTGACCCAAACTTTCATTCCCGAAGATTCTGGGCCATTGTTAGTCCTGCTTGAATTGGTTTGTTGCAATTTTCCATTGACTTTAATCACAGGGCATGGCAGGACTAGGAGATGCCCTAGAGGATCCCCTGCATTCCAGGCAAACTCTTCTTTACCCCCATTATGTAGATGTAGTCCTATTTCCCCTTGATAGTCAGGATCAATAACCCCAGCCAGTACAGTAATTCCCTTCTTTGCCTGTTGATTCACAGGTAAGAGGAGCCCAAAGTGGCCAGGTGGCAATCTTAACTTCCAGTTCAATGGAATCACTGTTATGTTCCCAGGTTGCAGCACTCCTCCTCTTGGGACTAAAACCTGTAGACCAGCAGAGCTTAAGGTTTCAGGGACAGGAAGCAAAAATTTTCCTAGTGGGTCACTAGGGGTAATAGTGAGTGGTGCCACTCCCATTTCCACCCCTTGATTCCTGGACCCATGAATCCTGGCTACGGGAGAAACAGCACCATAGAGAGGACGCTGATTCAGAGCATACACAGCGTCTTGGAGAACATTGCCCCAGCCCTGCAAGGTATTGCCACCTAGTTGGCACTGTAATTGAGACTTCAAAAGGCCATTCCACCGTTCTATTAATCCAGCTGCTTCAGGGTGATGGGGAACATGGTAAGACCAGTGAATTCCATGGGCATGTGCCCATTCCCGCACATCATTTGCTGTGAAATGGGTTCCTTGATCAGAAGCAATGCTGTGTGGAATGCCATGGCGGTAGATAAGACATTCAGTAAGTCCATAGATGGTAGTTTTGGAAGAAGTATTGTGTGCCGGAAATGCAAACCCATACCCAGAGTATGTATCTATTCCAGTTAAAACAAATCACTGCCCCTTCCATGATGGAAGTGGCCCAATGTAGTCCACCTGCCACCAGGTAGCAGGCTGGTCACCTCGAGGAATGGTGCCATATCTGGGGCTGAGTGTGGGTCTCTGCTGCTGGCAGATTGGTCATTCAGCAGTGGCTATAGCCAAGTCAGCCTTGGTGAGGGGAAGTCCATGTTGCTGAGCCCAAGCATAACCTCCATCCCTACCTCCATGGCCACTTTGTTCATGAACCCATTGGGCAATGACAGGAGTGGCTGGGGAAAGAGGCTGAGCATTAGCCACAGAGCGGGTCATCTTATCCACTTGATTATTAAACTCTTCCTCTGCCGAAGTCACCCTCTGGTGAGCATTCACGTGGGACACAAATATGTTCATGTTTTTTGCTCACTCAGAAAGATCTATCCACATAGCTCTTCCCCAGACCTCCTTGTCACCAATTTTCCAATCATGTTCCTTCCAGGTCCCTGACCATCCAGCCAAACCATTGGCAACAGCCCATGAATCATTGTACAAATGCACCTCTGGCCATTTCTTCCTCCAAGCAAAATGAACAACTAGATGCACTGCTCGAAGCTCTGCCCACTGGGAGGATTTGCCCTCACCGCTATCCTTCAAGGATGTCCCAGAAAAGGGCTGCAGTGCCGCAGCTGTCCACTTTCGGGTGGTACCTGCATATCGTGCAGAACCATCTGTAAACCAGGCCCGAGTTTTCTCATCCTCAGTCAACTGATTGTAAGGGAGTCCCCAAGAGGCCAAAGCTGTGGGCTGGGAAAGAGAAGGTAACACGGCAAGGGTGGTGACCATGGGCATTTGGGCCACTTCCTCATGTAACTTACTTGTGCCTTCAGGACCTGCTCGAGCCCTATCTCGTATATACCACTTCCACTTTATTATGGAGTGCTGCTGTGCACGCCCAACTTTATGGTTTGGTGGGTCAGACAATACCCAGCTCATGATAGGCAACTCAGGTCTCATGGTAACTTGATGGCCCATGGTTAAGCGTTCAGTCTCTACTAAGGCCCAGTAGCAAGCCAAAAGCTGCTTCTCAAAAGGGGAGTAGTTATCTGCAGAGGATGGCAAGGCTTTGCTCCAAAATCCTAAGGGTCTGCGTTGTGATTCCCCTATAGGGACCTGCCAAAGGCTCCAGACAGCATCTCTATTTGCCACTGAAACTTCCAGCACCATTGGATCTGCTGGATCATATGGTCCAAGTGGCAGTGCAGCTTGCACAGCAGCCTGGACCTGTCGCAGGGCTTCCTCTTGTTCCAGTCCCCAATCAAAACTAGCAGCTTTCCTGGTCACTCGGTAAATGGGCCACAGTAGCACACCCAAATGAGGAATGTGTTGTCTCCAAAATCCAAAGAGGCCAACTAAGCGGTGTGCCTCCTTTTTGGTATTAGGAGGGGCCAGGTGCAACAGCTTATCCTTTACTTTCGAAGGGATATCTCGACAGGCCCCACACCACTGGACACCTAGAAATTTCACTGAGGTGGAAGGACCTTGTATTTTTGTTGGATTTATCTCCCATCCTCTCTCACGCAAATGCCTTACCAATAAATCTAGAGTCTTTGCTACTTCTTGCTCAGTAGATCCTATCAACATGATATCATCAATATAATGGACCAGTGTGATGTCTCATGGGAGGGAGAGACAATCAAGGTCCCTGCGGACAATATTATGACATAGGGCTGGAGAGTTGAATGGGGATGTGGTGGGAATCACCACCCCTGCATCCTTCAACCCCACTCCTGGTACCAGCTGTATTAGTCAGGGTTCTCTCGGGAAACAGAATCAGCAGGAGATATCTGTGAATAATATGGAACTCTAAAAGAGTCTGACCGTGGGGACTCACAAGTCCAGGTTCCTCAGGCAAGCTGCAAACCAGGGGCTCCAATGAAAGCCCGATGAAAGGTCATTGATGAGTCTCTGGGAGAAGTTGCCTGTCCAACGACGAGCTGGGAAATTCTCTCTGAATGTTGAAATCACCTCCACTCTTAAGTCATTCAACTGATTGGATAAAAGCACCACCCATCGATAATGCAATCTCCCTGATTGATGCAGATATAATCAGCCATCCACGCAGTAAACTCACTGGTGATCGAAGTCCACAAATGCTCCTGTATTACAATTAGCCCAGTGCTTGCTGGAACAAACACCTGGACACAACTACCTGGCCGAGTTGACACATTAGCCTAACCATCACAAACACCATCTCACACCTTATACAAAAATCAACTCAAGATGGATCAAAGATCTAAATAAAAGAGCCAAAACCATAAAGACCTTGGAAGATAATGTAGGGAAGCATCTACAGGACCTTATATTAGGAAATGATTTTATGAACTTCACACCCAATGCACGAGCAGCAAAAGAAAATATAGATAAATGGGATCTCCTCAAAATTAAAAACTTCTGTACCTCAAAGGACGTTATCAAGAAAATAAAAAGTCAGCCTACCCAATGGGAGAAAATATTTGGAAACTGTATATCTGATAGGAGCCTAATATCCTGCATATATAAGGAAATCCTATACCTTGAAAATAAAAAGACAAACAACCCATTTAAAAATAGGCAAGTGACCTGAAAAGACACTTCTCCAAGGAAGAAATACAAATGGCTAAAAAGCACATGAAAAAATGCTTGACATCACTAGCTATTTGGGAAATGCAAATCAAAACTACAATGAGATACCATCTTCCACCCATTGGAATAGCGGCTATTAAAAAAACAGCAGACTATAAGTGTTGGAGAGGATGTGGAAGAATAGGAACCCTCATCCACTGCTGGTGGGACTATGGAATGGTCCAGCCACTGTGGAGGACAGTTTGGTGGTTCCTCAAAAAACTAACAATAGATCTTCAGTATGATCCAGCAATTCCACTGCTGGGTATATACCCAGAAGAATTGAAAGCAAAGACACAAACAGATATATGCACACCAATATTCATAGTGGCATTGTTCACTATTGCCAAAAGTTGGAATCAACCCCGGTGCCCATCAACAGATGAATGGATAAACAAAATGTGGTACATACATACAATGGAATATTACTCAGCTGTAAAAAGGAATAAAGTGCTAACACACAGAATAACATGGATGAATCTTGAAGACCTTATGTTGAGTGAAGCAAGCCAGGCATTGAAGGATGAACAGTACATGACCTCACTGATATGAATTGAGGAAAGTGAGCAGTCTCCAAGAACCATTGTCTGAAAGATAGGTTAACAAGTGAGAGAACGATAATAGAAGGTTGTGAGCCATCACCCATACGGACATAATCTATGGTAAAGTGATAGAGTATAGTTGCGTATTGAAGGATAAGACAAGTGGGTAGTGACGTTACTGGGTTTGGTGGTGCAGGGTCAACAGGTGGGTAGATTAGGAAGGGTGGATTAGAATACCCAGGATACTGGGGGAAGAGATGGGAGAGGGACCAGGTGAACACAGGATTTGTGAGTATGAGGTTGAAAGTGCTGGGGTGGGAATGCTCTTATGGCAATATGACAAGGGAGTGTCACTGGTTTAGGGTGTTGGTTGGGGGGCGGCATTCAGGATGGGGCGCATCTGGAGCAGGCTTCTGTGGAGTGAATGTTCATCCTGTCATAATGTGTTGTGTTGGTGGGTGGAGACCCACATGGTGAGTGGGCAGGATGGACCCCCATCTTTGGAAGGACTGATTCACCCAGAAATAGACAGGTGGGTGCCTCTTATGAGCAAGGGTGGCTCCTAATAGGGGAGGACGATCAGCGTGTCAAGACCTCTTGTTGCATTTAACTATGAATCTTGTCATCCAATGAGTCAAGACAGGGGGTTGTCATGTGCCCCAGGGGGATGGGGAGGGAGGAACAGAATAGACCAAACAGGGTGTATTTAGTGGTCAAGGGAAATGTTTTTCATTACCTTACAGTGATGGACACAGGACATAGTAAATATCATCAAAAATTATTAAATTGTACAATCTAAAGTGTAAACTATATTGTAAACCATTGACAATATTTAGTAGCTATGTTTCACTATCTGTATAACAGTTATAACAATGCTACCATCCACACACAAAAAGGTTTTAATATGGGGTGAGGAAAGGGGGAGGAGGTTGGGTATATGAGAGTCTCTAGTATTCTGTGCGTGACTTTTCAAACTTCTTTGAAAATTAAATGAAATTTAAGGAGGGTGCCACGGTATAGACTGGACACCCAATAATGCAGTGATAAAAGGAAAAATGTTTAAAACAATTTTTTTTTTAATTTTTTCCCATTTTTTGAATATCCCAATCCTTTCATTTTATTTTTAGAGTTTTTTTTTTTTAAGTTTACATGTATTTTATCTCTTACATTTAAATTTATCATTATTATTTCATTTTCCTATTAATTGTATTTGGCTATTTTATAAGCTTCATCTTTAAGGAAGGTTTGGATTACAGAAGGGTTACAATGGGGGCAAGAGAGGATATGGTGGGGGTGTCAGGGATGGGAGTTTCATGGGAGGAATTTCACCTGAATATACATAAAAGATATATAAAATTGTTCAAATAACCAAGGGGTGGGTCATGGTCACAGTGAGTGGAGAATCACTCAATAAATGAGAGAATACTGAATTCCCAGCCTGGAGAGCTCTGCCACATTCTCCAAGGGAGCAGCAACAGTTCCCCAAGTGTAGGGGCAGTGTCTGGCTAAGGAGGATGGTCCACTGATGGGTTCTTGTTATTGATGACTAGGCTTATGAGTCTTTGCTCTTGTAATTAAAACTTAGCCTATTGTTATGGGGTGCTTAAGGGTTGCCTTTGCAACTTTTCTCTTTGACATTTTGTTCTTCTTATTCTATTTCCTTGCTGTTGTCTATGTTCCCCTGAAGGAAAAAGATTAGGGCCAGAGAAAACAAAAAGATAAGAAAAGAGAAAGGATAATAGTAATAATAACAGTAAAAGTTAGAAGAGGAACTGTATAAGACCTTGGAAAATGAATATTTAACTCATTTAAGCAGTGTAGAGTAGTAGGAATAAAAAGGTGGAATACCAACAATGAAATGGGACTCTAATAGGGAAAAATATATAGAATGAATTAAAAGGCCAGAATGATGAGGAGAGAGAGATAGAGAAAAGAAAAAAACATTAATAAAAGAAAGAAAACAGGATAGGTGAGATAGAAATAAAAACCAGAAAAATTGAGGACTAACCAAAGAGAGGTGGAATGGAAGAAAAACAACAGAAAGTGGAAGATAGAAAGATAAAGGAAGGAAAAGAGATAGCATTGGTCAACAAAATCAGTATACACAGAAAAGAGGAAATCAAGGAAGAGGAAACACAGCAAACAAGAAACAAGCCAGCAGTACTTAATTTAAAAAAGAAGAAGAAGAAAGGGGTGGGGGGAGAAAAAGGAAAGAAAAACAAACAAACAAACAAACAAACAAAAAAAAAAACACAAGCAAGCAATCAAATACAAACTAAGGAAGAACAGCCTTCTCTCTTAGGCCCCTGAGAAGCTTCTCAGGCTGCTGGTGTTCGTCAATCAATTACCCTGCAGTCTGCCCTCTGCATGTTTTGAAGCAAGTTTTAGAGAGTAAACTAAGTTTAAAAAAAAATTTTTTTTTAAGTAACCCTTTTTTAGGAAAAGTAAGAGACCCAAGGGAAGCTAATACAAAACTAATGTCTATGTTCTCCCTATCCTAAAGTATCAGCTGGATGTTTGATATTCCACTGTTCACTTCTCTAAGAGGAGCTGGGAATTGAACTAGGACCTCAAGTCAAGGTGTAAACTCCTCCACTGAGCTAAACTTTCTCATTGGGCCTGATAGCACTTCTGAAAGCTATCTAGTCACTTTCCCTCAGGCACATTTGACTCTTTAGATTCAAATCAGCAAGGTAGATTCCTGCTGATTAGGAGCCTGTCTGTCTCTGCCCCCTTTCTATTTTTTTATTGCTTTCTCTCCCAGGGAGGCAGGACACAATAGCCTGTGAGAAGTGAGGGGGGAAATACTTCTCCTGGTCTGGTTGAGTTCCCCTTTGAAATTCAAATGGGACCCTGGCAAATGAACTCACCACAGAAAAATGACTCCCAACCCTCTTCCAGGCCACTCCCTCCTCCCAGGAGATACAAAATAGGCTCTTGGAAACTTATTAAGTGCTTCACACTACCCGCCTCTCTCAGGGGAGTAGAAATTTGATAGTTTTCAGCACAGGACTAGTCAATTGCCTGACTCTGCCCTCTCCCAGGCCAAGTTTCTCTATCCCAGGGCGGTTAGGTAAATCAGGCTGCCTCTGCAAATTCGTCTCTTCTCTCTTCCTGGTGCCACCTCCAGCCGGCTGGTATGCTCACAAAAGCTCAAAGGGGGTCCAGGCAATGAGGCCCAGAGAAAGAAAACCCCTCTCCACCCTTCACCAGAACCCTCCCACTCTCAGAGAATGCACCCTCCCGCTGGGTGGCCAGTGGGAGTCAGGGCTCACAGTGACTTTTTGCCTTGAGTATGGGGCTTAGCCATTCACAGTTTCCAGCCATGGGGCAAGAAACTTATGGTTTTACCTTGAGCAGTTGAACTCATTGTCCAGCTCCCTCCAGGTCGATGCCCTGAAACTTCTGCTCTGTGGGTTCCCAAAACAGCTCACTTGGGCAGGATCTTGCCCCTACTCAGCCAGTTTTTGTGAGAGAGATGGTAAGTGTCCTTTTTTTTTTTAAAACAGATCAATTTTTTTAATACATATTAATAAAGCATAACTAGAATAATGAAAATGCTCTAAAAATGATTGGAGTTATGAACGCACAACTTTGTGAGTGCCCTTTTAAACCAATGCCATCTTGCCGCTTCTCCCCTTCCTGATTTCAAAACTGACTACAAAGCTTCAATAATCAAGACTATGTGGTCCTGGCATAAAGATAAGCATTCAGAAAATTGGAAAGGAATTTCCAGAAATAAACCCATGTGTCTATAGTCAAATAGCCAAGATTATTCAATGCGGTAAAGAGTCCTCGTACACCAAATAGTGCTGGAACTGCATAGCCGCCTGACAGGGCAGTGCTTCTAAGGCACAACTGTGTTAGGGGTACATTAGTGACCTCTTCCAGTACACAAAGAAAAATTGTAACCTCAATTTATTGGTTATAATTTATTTTGAGTCAAGCATTTTGCATGGATTGTTTTATGATATTCTTGCTATAACTCTATAAGGTACATGTCATAACCTCCATTTGCTGATAATCAAACTGAAGCTTAGAGAAGACAAGTGTCTCATTGAAAGTCACAGTTATGAATTGTAGAAGACAATAAAACATGGATATTTCTGTTACTGCTAATGACAGGAATCGAGGAATCAGGGATTCGTTAAGAAGAAATCCTTGACAGAAAGGATTAGGGTGAAGCAAGGGAATAGTGATGGGAACTTTCAAAAAGCAGGGTCAGGATTCAGGTCTCAATGTGGTTCTGACCTGGCCAGGGATTATGCGTCCTCCCCTTCCACCCTCTGCCCCGCCACGCCCTGGGCATCCACAGACAAAGTGCAGAGCACAGCATGTGCACTTCACTAACGGTACATCCCACTCCTTGGTTGCAGAATTCCTTAGCATGTCCTCTAGGTCTGGACAGTCCTTCCCCTTTCCCAGCTACTATTTGCACAAGCAGGAAATGGAACAGGTGTTCTCCACACGCAGAAAAAGGCGTTGAAATTGATGTGACTCCCCATCCCCAGCATCTGACACCATTTCTCCTCCTCCTTATCCCTGTCCCCTATTCACATCATATAATTCCTACTTCCTCCCAGAGAGCAGATACTTGTTCATCTAAATCAACCTTCTGTTCTGGAAGGAGTCAGGAAATTTTGTTGTTGCTGTTGGGTACAAAGATAAGCAAATTCTGAGGACCACATGAATCTGTGCTTTGGGGCTAGGTTTTACCACCTATATAAATAAAGTGTCAGAATTAGGAGTTGTTTCAAGAGCAGATCTGGTTCAATTCCATAGTTGACCTGGTCCTGGAAAACCCTCCACCTTCCCCCTGCTGAGAAGCTCTGGGTTGAGGCTGGCACAGAACAAGGCCACAAGCCAGCAGCATCCCAGGATTCTTCATAGTGTGGGGCTTTTACCTGGGGAGTTAAAGGAAGACCTCAAGATGGGGTAAGGGGCCAGTTGGGGAGAGCACAGGCCCCAAGGATGGGAGGGAACATCCTTTCTGCTGGACCTGTCCAAGCCTCTCAACTTAGCAGGAGGAACTCCTCACCTTTAGCCCATCATCTGTCTGATTTCTATTTTACAATATAAAGCAGGAACTATCCAGATGTGGAAGCAGATTGCTATCTCATGGCCTCTCATTCCCATGATAGACACTTCCTCCTCTGTCGTGGGAGGTGGGGCTTCTCTCCTCTCTGGGTGCAGAGTCCCAGGCCTCCCCAGCACAGGCACTGGAACAGAGCAAGCTCCACAGGCCTTCACGATGCCCACTTGTGCTCCGGGCCTCACCATCCTCTGCCTTCCCTGCTGCTGACTCTGCTGCTGGTGCTCACAGGTGAGACTTGTCAAGGGTACAGCCCCCCCTCCTTCCTGCCCCTCGGCCTCCCCCTGCTCCCAGACTTCAGGGTTCCAAGTAACACTGATGACCCATATAGGGCTACAAGGGAAGACTGAAAACTGGGCATATCTGAGAGATGAACTCAGGGATCTGAGCTTTTTCTCTCTGGACCCATCATCTGCAGCTGTACCAGAGGAGGCCTCTCAGAAGATGCTTCAAACCACAACCACCACCATAATAATAATTTGCACTTTTATAAAATTTTTTTACTGACAGAACTACTTTCAGAGAGATCCTTATAAAAACCTTGCAACTTTTGAGGCTCAGAGAGGTGGAAAACCTTCCCAAGGCCACACAGAGTGACCTTAGAAAACCCTAGGGCAGTCTGGCTCCAAACCTGGTGCTCTCCGTTAACCACTTAGAGGATGGGACACCTGAAATGGTGCCTGCTCGAGCTGGACATAATGCAGTGCTCCTCTGGGGAAGTCCAGTCACTTTCATTCCCACACTGTGGCTTGTTCTGCTTTGCCTCTGTTCTCTCTCTGCTTCTCCCTCTGTCTGTGATCTTGGAGTCTCACCGCCCACCCTCCCCAGCCTCTTGCACTTTAAGAAGCTCTGCATTTTTTGCTTCATGGGTTCCCATAACCTCCCTCATCTCCCAGAAATTCATGTGGAGATGAACCAAGTCAGGCAGGCATCAAGGCATTCTTAGAGTAGCCTGGGAGAGGCCCTGCATACAGAGTCCCCTGCAAACTGTCTTTTCTCCCAGCCGTGGAGCATGCTCTACTGTCCCAGTGCTAGGCACACCCCTGCCAGCCCCTCATCCTGGCTCTGCCGTGTTGCCACAGAGGTTGATTTTTAAAATTATTCCCATTACACACACACTGCACAGGATACCAACAATGAGAGTTCACTATTGACCCCGTGATAAGGCAGGCACAGTTCATAGCCCTTGGTGCCTTTAACTCATGTAATCCTCACAACTCTCCTGTGTGAGAGAAGTATCATTATCTCCAGTTACAGAAGGGGAAACCAAGGCAGGCAGCATCACTTGCCTGATGTCACCTACCTCAGTGAGTGAGCAACTGGGATTCAACTCCAGGCCAAGCAGCCCTGGAGCTTATCCTTTTAACCATGTTACACTACTTGGTTCTCGGTGGAAGCTCATTGCAGAAAAATTTAAAAATGGAAAAACCAAAAGGACAAAAAATCATCACCCGTTGCTCCAGCCAGATATAATCAGAGTTAAATTCAGGTATGTGTCCTCTCAAACTTTTATGCATGGTGTTTTAGACGCTTTCTATGTGCTAAGTTTTTTTTACAGAGTTTTATCATGTATTTTAATTCCATTTAATCCTCAAACAGCCTTGGATCCTAGCATGCTAGGCTACACTTGCAAATATAGTTAATATAAATATTATACATTTATGTACCTGTATGTATATGTGTAAGTGGGTGTAAGTGTATAATACATTCACACACGGAATTTTTAAAAAGCCTCTCCTTACAGTTCTCTTTAAATCATTTTTACTCTATAAATAATGACACATTGAACAGATGTTTAGTTTTCCCTCTCTCCCACTCACCTTTCTTCCATTTCAGCTTCTCAACCCTTATTCCTTACCTCCTACCCAACTCTTAGGATACACAAACTCCTCTCTTGGTAAAATGAGCTTTTTCTCAAAGAAGTATTTCTGTGCATCACTATCTTGGCATTTCTCTTCTGTGGGGTGGGAAGGAATGAAGGTGATGAAAGCTACACTTCAGATTCCATCCCCCCCCCATCTTTTTCTCCAGACTTAAAAACCCAAATCCATCACTGTTGTCCCCACACCAAAGGCCCTCCCCTGTAATAAGATGTGTGCCCCTTAGTGGGCAAGTTTGCTTACAAATAGTGCTAAATGGTTGGGTTTTACCAGCACACGCTCTGCAAAGGGGAACCACAAATTCTCTCCCTGTGGAGTAGCTGAGAAACAGAAAAAAAAAAAACCACAGGGTTTATTTGTAGGACCACAATAGCATGGTCCTCTGATTTACATCCCTGCCACCAGAACCCATGCATTTTTCTTGGGAAACTTCAAGTAAGAGTTTTTGCATTTCTCTATGTCTCCAGAAAGTCTCTCATCTCTGAGGTTGTGAAATTGAAAACTGGAGACTCTTCCACCTGAGATTAAATGATTGGCCCAAAAGTGACCCATGTCCCTTCAACTCAGAACTCGCAGGCCCAACACAGACACGTGGCAATAAGCAACACCCGTAAATCTTTTCAGAGCACATCTCTGAAGGCTGCTGTTTCTTTGCTTGCCCCTAATTCTCTCTCTCTGTTCAGGAGCAGATTTCTCAAGGCCAGGCTTTGGAACCCTACTTGTATGTTTTTCCTGGAGTCATTTTGTCCCATCGAAAGGGCTACAGTATACCCTGGGTCTTTGCTGTGACAAACTTTATCCACTCCAGGGTCTAAAAGGGGTAGAAGGGCCTTAGCGTTGATAGAATCTTTGCTGGGAGCCGAGTTCTCATCGGTTAATTGTTTCCTACCTGACCCAGGACTGACTTCACCTCTGACGTCCTCCCCAGGCATCCGTTCCTGTAACACCCTAGAAGCATCTGGAACTTGACTGCTCTAAGCTTGAGTGCAGCCTAACCTGAGCACATCTCAGTTTGGGGAAAAAGCCACAGTGTTTTTGCAAAACTTGCATGCAAGCCCCTGGCACTTAGCCACCTTCATTCCTCAACCATGTGTAATCTGTAGAGTGGTTGCCATAAGCGTGGGCATTCTCCAGTGAAATTCTTGACATTTTGCTGAATGTCCTGAGGTATCTGAATTGCAACCAGCCCTGTGGTGGGCACATTGGGGCAGTCCCATCTGGTTCATCCCCTATTTCTTCTTTTGGGGTAAATCCTGCTGCTGGTTCACAGGAAAACAAAGGTTTTGTTGTTCACTGGCCATCTCTGTTTTATGCTATAATGGCTGGGAGATAAGTAACAATTGCCTCTCTAACGTTAAAATTTAGATTTCTCAGTTCCATTTTATTCCTTCTTGCAAAGAAGACAGTTCTTTTCTGATCCTTTGCCTTTTTGTAGTAACTTGTCAAATGTAGAGTGCTGTAACAAAAAACACTACTAAAATTGTGGTTTCCAACAATTTCCCCTAGAGCTACAAGTAGAGTAGATACGTTTTCTGCCGAATGTTATTAAAGATGACATTTTTACCAACTGTTCATGAGTACACAATTCAATTTGCCCTCCAGTAAATTTCCTTGCTACTTGACCTGTAACATAGTTCACAAGCTTAAGCTTTGGTTATGATTACTTAACACTTTCAGGTACCAATTTCTCTATAGGTCAGGAGTGAGATGTGGTAGATAGAATAATGGCTCCCAAAGAGGTCCACGTCCTAATCTCAGGAACCTATGAATATGTCACTTATATGGCAAAAGAGACTTTGCAGAGAAGATTAAATTAAGGATCTTGGTGTGGGGAGATTATCCTGTATCTTTAGGGTGGGCCCTCTATATTCATGAGTCCTTATAGGGGGAAGATGAAGCACCAGAATTGAAGAAGGAGATGAGCCAACAGAAACGAGGTCAGAGAGATGCCAATGCTAGAAGGGGGTCTAGAGCCAAGGAGTGTGGAGCTTCTAGAATGTGGAATAGGCAAGGGATCTCCGAGAGCTTCCAGAAAGAACACGGTTCTGTCGACCCCTTGATTTTAGCCCCTAAAGCTCTATTTTAGACTACTGACCTCCAGAATGCAAACCATTAAATTTGTGACAATTTGTTACAGCAACAATAGGAAACTAATAATTTGTGCTTATGCGATGGGGTAAAAATCTCAGGGGTAAAACAATAACATAGAATTTATTTAAGTTACATGTTAACTGGGTGTTGGGAATTCTGGCCATCACTGTCACTCAAAAATCTAGGCAGCTGGAGAGGACCTCAACCAACATGAAACTTGCAGATCTCTTTGGGAGAGGGAAGCTTTCTCCAAAACCTGAACATTTTAATTCTGTTGGCCCATTCTATTTTGAGTAATGTTACAAAGTACTGAAAACCCTTTCAGTGTGTAGAATGGGTAGTTTTAAGGCTTTATACAGTGTATTTCTTTCCATAGATAACAGTACGTATCTGTAGCAGTTTGATATTATTGATGAATTCCAAAAAGAAATATTAGATTATGTTCGTAAACTAGTCTTTTCCTCTGGGCATATTAGAGTGTATTGGATTTAGAGGTTTTACTTTTACTTGATTAAATAATGATTAAGGCTTTGATTGGGCCACAACAGCAGGCTGTTGAGTCTTTTAGAATACCAATGGGCAAGGACTCACAGAGAAACCGCACTGCAGAGAAGGAAGTTTGGAGTTTTAATGCTTCCAATTGAGAGGGAGCCCAGGGAAGAAAGCCCACAGAGGGGCTTGGTCATGAGGAAGGAGAGAAGTCCCCAGGAAAAGAGATGAGCCGTTCACCTGATAGTCTACAGCTGGCCTTGTGGAGCTAACAGAGCAGCTAAGCCCAGAGAGAGGCAAGCCCCGGGAAGAGAGGAACCCAAGAAGCCTGAACCCTGGCAGAATTTGGCAGCCATCTTGCTCCAACATGTGGCCGTAGACTCTGGTGAGGGAAGTAACTTACGCTTTATGGCCTGGTAACTGTAAGCTTCTACCCCAAATAAAAACCCTTTATAAAAACCAACCGATTTCTGGTATTTTGCATCAGCACCCCTTTGGCTGACTAATACAGCATCTGTGCATATACATTTGAACACAGAACTAAGGAAACTTTTAAAAAACAACTAGTTTTAATTCCATGCAATAACTTGTTATTCTCCTTTTCTTTGTCTTTTAGTCAAGTATTTGCCCCCTCATTTTCTTTAGTCCCAGTCCCTGAAATGACTAAAGTGTTTCACCTGGCCTTGTTTTCACTGCTTTTTTTTCCTTCTTCTTTATTTTCAGAGAAGTTTTAGGTTACAGAAAAGTTACATCGAAAATATAGGGGATTCCCATATACCCCACTCCCCACCCCTCTCAAATTTTTCCCTATTAATAACATCTTTCATTAGCATGGTACAATTGTTACAAGTAATGAACAAATATTGAAGCTTTGCCACTAACTGCCGTCTATAGTTTACATTATGGCTTACACTTTGAACTAAACAATTTTATAGGTTTTAACAAAATGTATAATGGCCTGTATCTGTCATTGCAATATCATGCAGAACAATTTCAATGCTCCAAAATGCCCCATATTATTCCTATTCTTCCCTCTCCCTCCCCTCAGAACCTCTGGTGACCTCTATCTTTATATCAATGTTACAAGTTCTTCTATTACTAGAATAATAATATCACAAAAGAATCATGAAACTTGTATAACTTCTAGGTTTTCACCACACATTATCACCAATATATCAGATCTCTATATACCTCGTTATTACCCTCCTTGTGCCTTCTTCAATGATCTCATGTGCAGAAATGTCTATACCTTAATTCAGCATTACCATGCTGAATATTCACAGAATATGTTTGCAATAACCTGAAAATTTGCTTCTGAATTATTGTTTATATAATGGTTAATTCTGTGTACAGCTATTTGCTATCATTCTGGTTTTGTGTGTGTGAGAGAGAAAGAATATATGAAGAACAAAAAGATTTTCTTAACTTCCTGATGTATTATACAGATATGCAGATAACCTAATAATTAAATTTTAATTGAACAAAAAAAAAAGAACAATAATAAGCCTACTTTGGTCCATAGTTGCATTCCCCCCTTACGTTTGTTCATTCCTAATTGTGAAGATTTTGGGATGGTGATGCCCAATCTGCTTCTGACTGAGAGGGAGCTTACATCCCATGTGGCAGATGGATGAAACTGTATTGCTTGCAGTTATAGATGCTCTGTTTTTGGGGATGAGCATTGTCCATCATCATCCTTTCGTTTGTAGTCTTGGGCGAGACCAATGAATAGGAGAGTACGTGTTGGTTGCAACTCTGCTGAGATTCACAGCTGAACCAGCATGGGAACAGACCATTGATTTTTAGTCTCTGGGACATATGTTTAATGGGCTTAGTGCTAATTATAGGTTCAAATAAAAGGAGTAGAAGAACCATGTGAAGGAAAATTAAAAATGAGTCAAACTCTGTTACATTGGGAGATGGCTTGACATATATTCCAAGGTAAGGCCCACCAATAGGGTGTCAACTTCTTGGGGTTGTCAGCCCTGCTTATCATGTCCAGATGTCTCTAGAGGCCTCAGGAGCAGCCCTGCTTGAGGCATTGTTTACTGCGATACTCAGTGAGATCCTCCTAAGACGTGCATAAGCATAACCTTTGGAATGACCTCCAGACTCAGTTTGAAATCTCTTAACAATAAAAACTCATTTGTATTTAGTATTTCCCCCTTTTGGTCAAGGTTTTTTCCCAGATACATCATTAGTAGGTGCTTAGTTATAATCCCTTGGTGCCAGGGATGCTTATCCCTGGGAGTCATGTATCTCACCAGGGGGAAGGCAATGAGTTTATATTCTGAGTTTGACTTAGAGAGGGGCCTCATTTGAGGAAGTTTTCAGGAGGTAACTCTTAAGAAATATATATTATTGGCTAAGTTTCAATTTTACAAAAATAAGGTTCATAAGTGCTAGCATTAATATGAAGGGCCTGGCATATTAGTCTGTCCTCTTTCACTTGGCACTGCCTATAAACTCTAGAGATTCTTGCCACTCTATTAGAGATTGTAGCAGGAATCCCTAGAATGGAATTTAATATTTTGTTGGTTATTGTATAGGTCTCCACCCACTGAGATAACACCCTATGATCACATAAACACATTCATATTCCTTTGAGGCCTGCCCCAGGTGCATCCTTCCCCACACATACCCCTACCACTAATACCTTGAGGTGATCCTCCCCTGCCTTAGTTGTAACTTTTCTGTAATTCAAACCCTCCCCAAAAACAAAGCCTCAATTTTTTTTTCTTGCATTGTGCCTTTTATCACCATAATATCTGTTGTCTTTTATGTATGTTTACAATTTCTTCAGTATGTTCCCCTAGTGTCTTCTTTTTTTTTTCTTTCACTAAAGTTACGTGGAAAATATAGGGAATCCCATATATCCCACCCCCTCCCTCTCACATTTTCCCCTATTATCTTCTCACATGAGTATGATATATTTCTTACAATTGATGAACAAATATTGGAGCATTGCTACTAAGTATGGTCAATAATTTATATTATGGTTTACATATTGCACTGTACAATTTTATAGGTTTTGACAAAATGTATAATGGCTTGTATCCATTAGTGCAAAATCACACAAAACAACTCCAATGTCCGAAAAATACCCTATGTTCCACCTATTCTTCCCTCCCACTCCCCTCGGAACATATGGAAATCACTGTTTCAATTTTCAAGAATAAGGTTCAGAGTTACTTTTGTTAATATTGAGGGCTTGACATACTGGTCTGTTTTCTGTTTTTAGGCACTACCTATGTATTTAAGAGATAGTTGCCCCTCTATTTGAGAAGATAGCAGGACTTCCAGCATGGGAGTTTAATATTTTGTTGTTTATTGCGTGGCTTTCCACCCACTGAGATATTGTTGTGATTTTTCTTGTACATAGAGTCTTTTTTAAAATTTTTTTTTTTTTTCATTATTACTGTACATAGGTGGTTGTTCCATAATCACCTGAGCATAAATTCCTAAACTGAATTGCCAATGAAAAGAGTATGTACAAAACTGACTTTTGAACTGGGAAGTGGTGCTTTAATACATCACTGACAAGAGTAGATGAGAAGCTGGTGCCTGCAGGAAACAGAAGCTGATTGGCTGAGCTAAGCAGAAAAGCAATTTGTAAACAGGCCATCGACTAGCTCACAGATGCACAGGGAGCTTGGAGAATTAGGCTTTCAGCTAAATAGCAGGAGTGAGACCCAAACCAGTCCTTCTTGGGCTTCATGGGGGGAACGCCCTTGTCTGGGCAGAGTCTGGAGAGAGACAGAGCTTGATTGCTCCTGGTCCCCACTTCATGCTCCACCAGCTCTCAAGTCAAAGGACAAGGATGAAGGAGCTTGCACTGCTCAGAGCCTCCAGGCTCCTCAGCCCTGCCTAGTGCAGAGAAGGGGCTGTGGGCACCCACTCTGGGCTTCCCTCCAGGAGGGGCAGGGAGGAAACTGCAGGTGACTCAGTCTTAGGGATCAGTGTGGGTCACAGCTGCACAGATGGTCACTCTGCTCTGCATTGTGTCCCCTCAGCACCCCTGTGGCCCATCACATCTAAATGGAGAATGCACTAGGCTGGCAGATATTCTTCAGCAGGGCCCCTGCTTCTTGGGAAATTCAGAAGTGAATTCCAGGGCCCAGCTCAGTCATGGCTCTTCTAGAGAAGGCTCAAGCCCCCCTCTCAGGCTAGGTTCTGACCTGTGCTCTGCCATGAGTCTTAACCTCTCTGTGCCTCAATTTCCTTGTTGTGAGGATTGAATGAGATAATACATGTAGATTTTTTAGCACAAAGTCCAGCTCATTGTCTGCATTCAGTAAATTAAAGTTGATAAACAGTTGAGAAAACATATGGGACTAGGCAGGACGAATAACTGCTTTGTGTTTCCCTCCAGGAGTGGCAGGGCAGGAGGAGGAGCTGCAGGTGACGCAGCCTGAGAAGTCAGTGTCAGTCAAAGCCGGAGAGTCGGTCACTCTGCACTGCATCCTGTCCTCTCTGCGCCCTGTGGGGACCATCAAGTGGTTCAGGGGGGCTGGGCCCGGCCGGGAATTAATCTACAATTACAAAGGAGGCCACTTCCCCTGAGTAACAAATGTTACAGACACCACAAGGAGAAGCAACTTGGACTTTTCCACCCGCATCAAGAACATCACCCTGACACCGGCACCTACTATTGTGTGAAGTTCGGGAAAGGGACCCCAGACACTGAGTATAAGTCCGGTCCTGGGACCCGGGTGACCGTGAGTGGTGAGTACGTCATGGGTGCCTTTGTCCCAGGGTGTTTGACAGCAAATCAATAAGTCCTCTTTAGCAATGACTAAGCATCAGGTGCGGTGTTGGGTGCTTATATCCATGGTCTGGTTTCACCCCCTTTTACAGACTAGGAAAGTTAAGTCCAGAAAGGCTATACTGTTTTCTGAAGACTCCATGGCTGATAAAGATGGGGAAAGTTCTGGAACCCTTGGCTAACTGGCTACAAAGACCTGCCTTTTCCAATCTGGTCCCACCCTTTGGTTTCACAGATGTTGGGAGCTGGAGTTTGAGTGATCATTCAACCTCACCTCAGAAAGTCCCCACCTCCCCCCCCCCCTATAGAGTGGGGGTCTTTTCTTTATTCCTCAAATATTTTCAGGAAGCCTTCCATGTGCCAGGCTCTGCTCTTGATGCTGTGGCATCAGGAATGAACACAGCAGGACAAAGTTCTTCTCCCTAGAAGCTTCTGTTCTCTTCCCTTGCAGCAAGGAGAAAGTCCAGGCCAGGGTTGGGGAGGACGTGTGTTTCTTGATTTAATCTTCAGAAACATCACACTGAGGAGAAATTCCTCAGAGACAAAGATTCCCTGTTTGTTTGGTTGGAGGAGGTGCCAAGAGGCTTGGCATTTGCTGTGGGTCTGTCAGGAAATCCCTTGTGGGATCTGGGACAGATTTACCCACACAGTCACTGGAGGCTCCGAGCAGAGCTGGGCCTTCTCAGTGTCCCTCACCCAGGGAAGGGACCCCCCATGTGGGAGACAAGGGTTCCCAGTTGAGGCAGCAAATAAGATGCTCCTTTGGGGTTTTTTGCCAGAGGCTCAGGATTCCCTGCCACCTCCTAATTCTTGGAATGACATCATGTGAAGGACCTTCAGACACCACCAGCCCAGCCCCCACTTAGAGATGGGGGACCTGAGGCCAGGAGGTGACACGGGCCATGACCACAGTCCAATGGCCAGGAACTGTTGGAATCAGGAACAGAATTCAGATCCCTTTCTAGGCCAGGCTCCTTGCTGCCCTGACAATTGACACTTCTCCCATCTAAGACCCTGGTGCGTAGTATATGCTGAATAAAAGCTCTTTGAACTGAAACCTTGAGTGGGGAGCCAGCAGTTTTCCTTCTCATCTCGTTCCCAAAGGTGTACAAGGCCTCACATTGGGACCCAGAGGTCCACTGGGTGATTGGAGATCCCCTGTCAAAGTTTAGGTGCCTATTCCATCTCAGATATTGCATATCAGTACATGTTGAGCTGCTGCATTGTTTTCAGGCCTGCATAATACCACAGCATATGGAAATATCATCATTTTTTACTATCTCCTACTGATGGATATTTAAGCTGTTCCCCATCTTGGACTGTTAAGGGGATGCTGCAGAGGATGACTTTGTAAGTGTGTCCTTCTATTCAAGAGGGAGATGCCCCCTGGAAGGATGTTGCTGGGTCACAGAGCATGTGCATTTCAATTTCTGTGGAAATTGCCCACTTTCCTTCCTAGACGTTGTAGCAATCAAGTCTGCCCCAACCCCTGGACAAGGCTGGGTAGGGGGCTTGTACCAGATGTTACAGATATGACTGATGAAGGGAAAGGTGGTACAACCTTTTCTCTGCTTAATCATTCACAGCTAGTCAGTGGCTCATCTGGAACTCTGATCGGCTAGCTTCTAGTCCAGTGCTCTCTTCCTAAATGATACCCTGGAGGAGAAGGTGGGAGGCAGAGAGGGGACAGGGAGCTGCCATGTGCCAGACCTTGCCCAACACATCCATTATGGATGGCATTGACGCCTATAGTCAATGGTATGATGGACAGGCCATGCTGTGCCCCTTTTACAGATGAGGACACTGAGGCTCAGAGAGGGGAAGGGAGGGGAGCTGACTCCAAACAGTCTGACTCCACCACTCCTGCTCTCTGCAACACCCCACCGGGCTTGTCAAAGTGTGGAGAAATGCTCCAGCCCTCTCCTTTTAAATCTTGTATTGTTCTATTTTACAGCAATAAATATATTTTTTTTAAATTCTCGTTGAGGGGGGTGGGACTTGTGTTACACCCCCAGATCATAGAGATACAGCAAATGTCTCATGATATGTTAACCTGTCCTTAAAAGCCTCGTCTCAGCATAAGAGCACTTAGGAAGCTTTTCTCCCATCGTGGTGATGTTGCTCCTTCACTGGGCAGCCCCAGGAGCAAGCTCTGGAGAAGAGCTTTGGTAGAACAGGGATGGGCTTGTCGCAATCCCAGGAGACAACACGTATCTGCATTTCACGAAGTTGAAGGAACGCTGAGATGAAAGCATTTCTAGAGGGTGCTGGGGTCCTGTGTGAGCAAGAGTTTCTATTCTAGACTTAGGTGGTCAGGAGCTTGGCATCTTCCCTCTATTGCTGCTACAGGCAACCAGGCCTGGGGCTTAGCAGGGCGACTCCTCCTGTGATTGCTTAAGGTCAGGAACCACACGGGGACATGGGAGGGTGGAGGTCAGGCTCTGTCAGTAGATAAGCGTCTACAATATGCCAGGCTCTGTGTTTTACATACATCATCTCTTATCTTACCAGGTTGTGTTTTATCCACTTCTTACCATTAAAGTCGACACTGAGGCTCAGAAAGAGAAAGAACAAAGACACAAAAATTAACCAGACCTTATATGGGGTGGCTCCCCTGTTTGCCTACCCTGTATCCTGGGCCATCTACAGTCCTCTCTGAGCCTCAGCCAATCAATGGGGACCACCCCTGGACCCCCCACTCACAGGACTGGTGGGAGGATCAATGGGCTAGGGCTCATGGAGGGACCAGCTCAGTGTCAGGCAGCCGAGAAGGTCTCACTAAATAACAGGTTATAGGGAAGCGGCTGTGGCTCAATCATTAGGGCTCCCGTTTACCATATGGGAGGCCCCGGGTTCAGTTCCCGGGGCCTCCTGGTGAAGGCAAGCCCACCCGCACGGCGTGGTTAGCTGACCCAGCGAGCACAAGCAGCAAGGGGGGGATAAATGAATAAATAAATAAATAAAATAATAAATAAATAAATAAATAAATAACAGGTTACAGCATCTCATCCTTTTAGGGACGTCTGAGCTGCTAGTGATTTTAGGACTTGACTTAAGTAGAGTGATGTCCTCCTTACCAGGCCCTCAATGTGTCTGATGGCTGGTAGGAAGCAAGGAAAATATTTACCATACAAACGTTTGTGATATTTGCTGGCTGATGACTTCCGTAGAAGGTGTTGGGTAATAGCCATTTGGAGGCAACAGAGGAGCTCCTTTAGGACCTGTCTATAGGGAGAAACTGCCCTTACTCTTCTGGTTCTCTGATAATGCGTGCGTTCCCAGGTACGGGAGGTGCTTCTATGTGTTTAATCTTCCTCAAGAGATGAACCACCTTTGGCTTTCACAGCTCTCAGTGATCTCTATTTTCAAACCAAATTGAGCCAAAAGAAAACTTCAGATTCAGATAAATATTCTTTATTTGCCCCCTCACTTTAGAATTTAGGTATCGGCACAAATTAGGCCCTACTGGGATATTTGTGCAAAAAATGAAGAGTGGAGTAAATTAATGAGTACCTGAAGGGAGAGTTCTGGATATGAAGTGTGGCTTAAAGGTAGATCTCTGCTTATTTATTTTGTTTTAGACTCTTCTGTGTTTACTTCAAAGCAAAAGTGCTTATATTCTCTCTGCGATCCCAAGCAGAAGGAATCACCCCATCCATCGCCATCCCATTTACAGAGGAGACAACTGGGACATGCCCCTGCCCCGTTACTCTGGAGTTCCCAGCAGGGCTGTGCTGGCCAGTGGCTCCAGCCCTCCCACAGCCCCCTGTGCCCCTTCCTCCCCTGTGTCCACTCCTATGAACGCTCGTTCTGAAATGTTCAGGTTCCAGGTGAGGCCAGCTGGGAAGAGTCAACACAGAGGAGCCTCAGTCGTCCTGTTCTTGCACAGACCCTGGTGGCAAATCTCCTGGGGTTGAGAAAACCAGGAGAGCATTACCCATGCCTGGAAGTACATCTTGGCTGTGCCTCTTAGCTCTCTCTGCCTGTTTGCTTCCTCCTCTATACAGTGTACACCACCCTCCAAAATTATAGAATGATGTAAAAAATCATAAAAATTAACATTTTTATCAGTGTCTTGTGCTTTGTAACTGGTCATCTTTATCAAGCTTACTGTTTACAAATGCCCCTTCTTGTAGCCAAACCCTCTACTCCATGGTCTCAAGCTCTTCAGCCAGGGCCACACCTGGGTAGACCATGACCTTCACCTGTGAGTCCCACGGCTTCTCCCCCAGGAATGTTGCCTTTACCTGGTTCGAAAATGGGAATGTGCTCCCAGCCCTCCAGACCACCATGGTCCCACTTGACAACAGCGTCTCCTACAGCATCTCTAGCCAAGCCCAGGTGCAGCTGTGCCTTGGGGATGTTCACTCCACTTTGCAGAGCCCTCTCCGTGGGTCAGTCAACTTGTCTGAGTCCATCTGAAGTAGAGACCTGTGGACAAGCCCTGGCTGCACCCCAACAAGACTGCTCCTCTGGGTTCTGCTCCAAGGCTTGACTTGCTCAGAATCTAATTCCTAGTAGTCCCTCCCAGTCTCCTGCACCCATGAAGAGCCGGGTGCTCAGCCCTGCACTTTTCCTTAGTGTTATTTAGTGGCTGCTGCTGGTTGACCACCTGCCAAGAGGTGTGCTAGGCGGTTTCATTTATTTCATTGTCAGTACCATTTATTTTTTCCTGAGGTACCACAGCCAGAGATTGAACCTGGGACTTGTATGCGGGAAGCTGGCGCTCAACCATTGAGCCACATTGGCTCCCCTGAGTTGGTTTTTAGTTTGTTTTGCTTGTTGTTTGTTTTTAGGAGGCACCGGGGACCTAACCTGGGACCTCTCATATGGGAACAAGTCGCTCAACTGCTTGAGCCACATCAGATCCCCCATTGTTAGTGCCATTTATCTTATCAACATCAGCTGCAGTTATTGAGCACCTACCCTATGCAGTCCCCTGGGTGGTTGGTGATTTCATTAATTTTGCTAGAGTTATTATGCTCCAACTACATGCCACTGATTTCACTCATTATTTTCCCTATAAGGTGGTAGCAGTCCTTGAGTGCCTATTCTACTCCAGGCACCATGCTCTGTGATTTTGCTCATGGTGTTTGAGCACCTGCTGCATGCCTAGCTCTGTCCTTAGTGATTCCCTTACTAAGGTGGTGGGAGCTCACCATTATCAAGCACACCCAATACCGCCACCCACCAGTGAGTCCAGATCTGCCCTGTGCTGTTTTAGTTCCACCCACCTTGATGATGACACAACACCCTGTACCAGAGAACCAAGTGAACCTCACCTGCCAGATAGAGAGCTTCTACGCTCAGAAAGTACAGCTGACCTGTGGAATCATGTTCCAAAAAGAAACAGCCTTGATCCTCACATAGAACAAGGACGGGACCTATACCTGTCAAGCTGGCTCCTGGTGAACTCTTCAGCCCAAAGGGAGGACATGATGCCCACCTGCCAGGTGGAGCATGACAGACAGCCAGCAGTCAGCACACACCTGACCCTGGAGAAGTCTGCCCACCAAAAGGACCAGGACACAAAAATACCACCTGGTGAGGTCTCCACTCCACATCCCCTGGCTCTTTTTAAATTGCATCTTAATTTCATCTTTGTTTATTAAAATTAAAGTAGTAATCCATCTTTATTATAGAATAATCTAGACATCTAAAAATATAAAGTAGAATTTAAAAGTGAGCTTCCTTCCCTCAAATCCCACATCCCAATGTTCACCCACCACTGGTAAGAATTTGATATGCATCTTCATAATCTGTTTACACTAATATATATTCAAGAAGGAAAGGAGGGATGGGGGATGGAGGGAGGGTGAAAAGAAGGGGGGTGGATCACCTGTTCATAGCTTCTTGCCTCCAATTTTCTTTACCTAACAATTGTTACGTTCATACTCCTCTTCCTCTTACTCTCTCACCTCGCCTGCTCTCCCTGGCTTCCCTGGGCTGCCTGTCCCGGTTTCCATCCAACCAACGCACTGAGATGGGGAAAAGGGCAGAATTTAGGATGTCGTGAATGTCTCAAATGTAATCAACGCTGCACTGAAAGTCCTTGGGCATGTATCTCCTGAAAAGGAGACCCTTTCTGTGGGACAAATTCCCAAGAGGCATTTCTGGAACAAAGGCCAGTCTGTTTCCGCCAATAACACTTCCAGAATGCCCTCTAAAAGGGTTGAACTGATTTACTCTCCTGGAAAAGGCCAAGGGTGTCAGGGCATCATTTGCTCAGCCCCTTACAACCTGTCATTGATGTATTTCTATTGTTTCTTCCACATGGCAGCGCCTAGCTGGCATTTCAGTTCCACTGTGGTATGTTGCATTAGCTCATCAGCATGGCTGATGGCTGGCACACAGTAGACCCTTTGAAAGGATCTGAGTTGAGCCATTTCTTTCCTTAGCACATGCTTCAAGGGAAACAGGGAAGCTCTAAATAAACCTTGGTGGCTTCTTTAATTTTATTGGTGCCAGATTTTCATAGAATGAGCAGGGCACTGGGAGATGGGATGTTTGGATTTCCATTCTGGCTCTGACAAAGACTTGCTATGTGATCCTGGACAAGCCTGTACCCCTCTCTGGGCCTCAGTTTGCTCATGAGAATGTTGAAGGAGATGAGCTTTGTGACTTTTCCAGCTCTGAGTCTCCGCTAGTAGGACCAGGACTGCTTAGCTTTGGAGCTTCAGGTCCTGGCAGACAGTCTAGCACGTAGTAGGCACTAGGTAAATACTTTCAGAAAGCATTAAAGAGTTAGTTCATTGGTCAATTAGTTAGGGTAGTTAGGTAAGTAGGTAGTTAAATCCTCAAAACTATCTGTAGCAGTTTGATATTGTTTGTGAATTTCAAAAATAGATATTGGATTATGTTTGTAAACTGGTCTATTCCTCTGGGCCTATTAGATTGTATTAACTCCAGGGGTTTCACTTTTACCTGATTAAATTATGATTAGGGCTTTGATTGGGCCATGTCAGTAGGATGTTGAGTTCCCACCCACCAAGAGAAAATGACAAGGCAGAGGAGAGAATTGGAGTTTTGATGCTGGAGCCCCAGAAAGTAAACACACAGAGAAGCAGATATGCCTGTCCCTTTAATCACATCAGTCCTTTAAAATGTCCCTTCCTCTTTGTATTAGTTTCCTAATGTGGCTGCAACAAATCACCACAAACTCAGTGGCTTAAAACAATACATACTTATTACCTTACGGTTGGATATAGGCTGCCCCCACATAACGAGGTGTGACTTGGGGGCAATGCAGCTTTCCTCAACTGACAGAGATGCCCAGAAGTTGACTCAGCTGAGAATGATTGGCCCCTAACAGTCCAGACAGCAACAGACAATAAGTTCTCCATTCCTTCCTTAAGGAGGCACCAGTATTATTTTTAAAAAGAAATTTTAGTATTTTTGTTTAATTAAAAAGCAAAACTGCTCCTTGTGAAAATGCAAAGAATCCAAAAGTGTTCTTCCCCACAGCCAACATTCTGTTTCCAACAGAAAGATTTTAGATGACATATGGGGTCAAGGTAGATGATGTCATATTTGAGGCCCCTCAAATATGGGTGCCTGTTTCCTTGACTGAATAGGGTGTGTTCCAGCAGATGTCACTGGATCAGACCACTCTGAGACCAACCTCAGCTACTGAAAGCATGAGGTCATCCAGCCCCACCCTGGGTGCTAAACAGGGCAGCCTTGAAATTTCCATGGTGCACGCCATCCTCACTCCACCTGCCGGCAATGTGGATGCTCAGACCTATGGCCCCAAGGGTCTCAAGGATCATCCTAAGGGACCACAGTAGTGGACATCCCTAGATTTGGATCCCACTAACCTTGTGACCCTCCCTAAACACTCTGGTCCTCAATTATCTCATCTGTATGGGAATAATAATACCTGCCCCAAAGAGTTATGAGGATCAAGTAAGTAAACCAGGTACCAAACTTATGCATCACTGAGTACAGTGAGAATAGGACTATCCTGACAGTCTGAGAAGGTGTGAGAGAAAATAAAGAATCTTATTCAGTGCCCAGGGCATATGTACAAAGGCTTCAGAGCTTTGATGGGCTCAAGTGGCCTCAGATGGAGTAAGTGGAGGCCCTGGGTATGGACGCCAATGTGCCACCTCTAATAATCCTCCTGCCCCTTGATTTCCAGACCCAAAGAAGTATACTGGACTTCTGGTAATACTCCTCCTAGGCTACAAGGCGCTACTGGCAGTAGTTGTCCCGGAAATCTATGTGTACAGGTAGCAGTGGATCTGACTGTAAGTTGTTGGGGTGAATCTGGCTTCAGGAAGGGGGATAGGCCAAAGTCTATCCCCAGAACGGGCACAGTCAGCAGGAGGATCCAGCCCAGGAGGTCCTATGTTTCATACAGTGTCAGGGCCCATCTGAGGTGAAGAGAAGGAAGTGTCAGGGGCCCTATAGGAGGTGGACTAGTCAAGGGTTTTCGAAGTATCCTCCAAATCCTAGGGGTTCTATGAAGGAAATGGGCAGAGGGGGCCTGAATGAGAGACAACTGGGAGACCACCTGCCTTTGGAGACCATCTCTAGATCCTTGAAAGGTGAGGCTCCATGTGGACAAAAGTAGCCCATTTTTTAAAAGTAAGGTTGAGAACCATTGGGTTGGCTGCTCTGAGAGATGTTCCCACTCTGACACTCTGTGTGACTGAGTGAGACTGGAAAGAGGGTCAGGAATCAGAGGGAAAGGCTGAGATGGCAGCAGAGCTATCTTGGGGGCTTCCTATTAACTCATGATAGCAGCCAGGAGGATAGCAGCACTGGGGTAGCGTAGGCATGCAGGAAGCATTTCTTGAATAAGGAGCAGATAGTTAAATAAATGTGGACCTGTTTCCCCACAGCTCCTTCTTCCTTCCCTGCTGCATGGGACCCTCCATCTCTGCTGCCTCCTTCCTCCCTGAGAGCCCAGTGTGAGAAAAGGAGGCAACTGGGAGTTTCAGCAGACTCTACTTCTCATGCCTCCCCTCCCTGGACACACCCCCCTGTTGCTCCTTTTCACTGTACTTGATGCCCCAGAGTTGGAGCCTAGTCCTGGGTCCGGGAAATGACTCACTGCACTTCCCCAAAATGTGAGAAACAAGTCAAGTCTCCTAAACATACCAGGATATCACTTATGTGTCACCTTGGACCTGTCCATAAACCACATAATCAAGTCCATGCTCTCAAGAGTTATTCTCATCTTGTGGATTTCTACCCACCCCTGACTTCCAATCCTTGCTGACGTTTTCTATTGCCTCCTGACTATAATTGAACACCCATCCCTATTTTAAAAAGAAAAGGTATTCTCATCAAACCCAGAAAAAAGATTTCTACTCCTCTCCCTATTATGGAAACAGTAGTTCTTCTATCATCCTATATATTTCCCAACCCTGATGATCATGCTACCATTTCCGTAACAGCCCAAAGCCTTGGAGTCATCTTTAATTCTCTCTTTTGTTTCTATGCCATATTCAAATCTAACTTCAAAATGGTTATATCCACTTGTAAATATGCTTATATTCAGTGGTAAATGTTTAATTCACTTTGAAAAAAAAAAAAAGAAAACCTGATTTGTAGCATTTGCCAATTTCTATGGTGTAAATATCCCAATGTGGGTAGATTTCAAGCTATGAACAGTTTAACAGGAAGATTGCAAGATTGCTGAAGATTTAACAATTGGCTCTCATGAGCTGGTACTAGCTGTTTCCAACACACCACTGAGTTATATCCATATGCTGTGCACTTCTCACCTCATCCACTACTCCTGGTCCCAGCCACCATCATCTCTTCTTGGATCATCACTGAAACGTCCAAGTGGCTTCTCTCTTTCAGCCTTGGCTCCTGAAGAAACCAGAGTGGTTTTTAGAAATCACGGTAAGATCATATCACTCCTCTGCTTCTTCCCTAACATATCTGCTTGAATCATTTCCTAGTTTCTTTCTCTCTGTTCAAATGTCATTTTATTACAGGCACTTTTCCCAAACCACCCTATACAAAGATTCATTTCCCCTCTCACCCTTGCATTCCAATTCCTCTTACCCTGATGTTTTTTCCTTAGCACTTATTACCATCTCACATATTAAAATCAGGCGGTCATTGCATGCATAGTAGTGTGGGACTATAAAAATGACTGTGCAAAATGAATTTATGGAAATTTATCTTACTAATTAGTGGGAGAAAGCAGGGACATGAACAGATATTTGCACACTGATGTTCATAGCAGCATTATTCACAATTGCCCAAAGATGGGAACAACCCAAGTATCCATCAGCCAACGAATGGATAAACAAAATGTGGTATATACATATAATGAAATATTATTCCACTGGAAGAAGGCATGAAGTCCTGATGCATGCAACAACATGGATGAACCTTCAGGACATTATGGTGAGTGTAATAAGCCAGACACAAAAGGACAAATATTGTATGTTTTCATTAATATGAACTTATTAAAATGAGCAAACTCATGGAGTTAAAATCTAGAATATAGCTTACCAGGAGACAGAATAATGGTAGAGAATGGGAAGCTTATGCTTAATTTGTGCAGAAAGTTTTAAAAAGCTTAATTGTAAATATTTGGAAATGAATTAGAAGTGATGGTAGCACATTATTGTGAGTATGAGTAAAAGCGCTGAATATGGGTGTGACTGTGGTTGAAAGGGGAAATTGAGGGTTGTGTTTGTCACTAGACAGAAAGCTAACGGATAAAACATGGGACTGTATAACAAAGTGAACCCTGTTGTGGATGATGGCTCTTGTTAATGCTACAAACACAAGAATGTTCTTCTATGAAAAAAAATAATCAATGGGAAAAATAATGATTGTTCCATGACTTTTAAATTTTTTGTCAAAATATTAAAAACCCTCTTACTACCAGTTATAAATGTATAGGAAAATTAAATATTATTAAAAGTATTACTTTGTATACTATAACTTAAAACATTAGAAACATTGAGAATTATAATCTTTTATTTCTATGTCAAAATAACTCATCATGAGTAATTTGAACAATGCTTGCCTTCTTATTGTATAATTTATCATATGGAACAAGCATCTTTTCTCTACCTTGGTGAATTATCATACTACTTTCTAAGTTGGCATCAGCTTCCAAAATTTTATCCTTTGCACTTTCAAAGTTCAAAAATGAACAACACCTATCCCCAAAAAAGATAGAGAGTAACTATCTAGAAATGCAAGCAAGACAGTTCCAGTCATCTGCTCCATAGGATATAAACCCCCTCTCAATCAGAAACAGAGTGGGCATCACCATCCCAAAATCCTCAAGATTGAGGAATGAACAAACGTAAGGAAGGAATGCAACTATGGACTAAAGTAGACTTATTATTCTAGCAATGGAAGAACTTGTATCATTCATATAAAGGCAGTGGCCACGGAATGATCTGAGGGGAGGGAGAGGGAAGAATAGATGTAACACGGGGCATTAGAAGGATACTGGAATTGTCCTGCATGACATAGTGATGACAGGTACATGCCATTATACATTTTGTCAAAACCTATAAAATTGTGCAGTGTAAAATGTAAACTATACACAATGATTAGTAGCAATGCTTCAACATGTGTTCATCAATGGTAACAAATGTACCTCACTGTACCACACTAATGAAAAATGTTAATGTGGGAAAGTGTGGGAGGGGTAGGGGGTGGGACATATGGGAATCCCCTTTATTTTTGATGTAACATTTATGTAATCTAAAGATTATTTAAAAATAAAAAAAGATTTTAAAAATGTGTCAATAAAATTGGTTTGTTAAAAAAATGGGAGGAGAGCACAGGAACCTGTTGAAAGAGCTTTCCATGGCCATAGCAGTACATTAAAGTACTATTGCATTATACTCCAAGTATAAGAAAAGGATCTGAGTCCATAGTCATATCAATAAATGATTGAATTAATTAATTATTTAATGAAAGAAAAGAGACAGACTCCTAAGCAGAATTCCAAATAATCTAAGTAGTTCCTCTATCCTTTAGAAGGTAGAGCAAATCTCCCCACTTCTTTAGTGGAGGTGTACATAGTAAGTTCCTTCCAAAGAGTACAATATGGAAAGTGGGTTAGTGGGAAAGGAACTTTTCAGTGAAGAAATGTGACAAACACTATTTTAGCCAAGGTCAATATCAATAGTCATAAATCACATTTATAGCAGGGACTCCTGATATGATCTGATAAAAGTAGCACTTCACCTCTGTAATCTTCCTCCCCCAAAACCCATAACTCTAATTAGTCAAGAGAAAACATGACACAAATGCCAATAGAAGGGCATCCTGTATTACCCTGGTCTGCCTTCCTCAAAATTGTCAAGGTCATCAGAAATAAGAAAGTCTGAGAAAATGTCATAGCCAAGAGGATCCTAAGGACATGAGACAACTAAACTTCCTAGATGAGATCCTGGAAGACAAAAAGGACATAAGGTAAAAATTAAGGAAATCTAAGTAAACTATAGACTTTAGTTAATAAAGTATCAACCACATAACACTGTAATTACATTTAAAACCACCAAATTGTGCACTTTATTTCCCCCACACACACCGAGTTAGCGCCCTCGTTTGTTTGCTTGTTGTCTGCACATTGTTTTTGCTCCTTGCCTGCTTGTTGTCTGCTTGTTTTCTTTAGGAGGCACTGGGTTCTGAACTCTGGACCTCCCATGTGGGAGGCAGGTGCTCAAGTGCTTAAGCCACATCCATTCCCTGAATTGTACACTTTAAATGGATGAATTTTACACTATGTAAATTATATCTCAATAAAGCTGTATAAAATAATAATAATAAAGTATTAATATTTGTTCATTAATTGTAACAATGTACCATATCAATGTAAGCTATTAATAATAGGGGAAATTTCAATATGCGAGAACTCTGTATTATCATATCAATTTTTCTATAAATCTAAAACTGTCTTGAAAAATATTCTTTTAAAAAAATTCAACATCCTGTTCTCAGCTGGGTCTATTTGCCTCTTGACCCCTTGGGGAACAATGCAAGGAAATGTGTAGCAGGGACACTTCTGAGTTAATATACCCGAATATTATCTCAATTCCCAAGCCTGAGGTTTCCTTCCCCTTACCTCTTGTCCTCTTCTAGACACAGACCCAGGCACACAGGGTTAGAGAAACCAGAGGAGCTGTTTCTGGGACCCTATGACATCCATTCCAAAACGTTTCCATACAATTAGTAAAACCCAGCTCAGACCAAGTGCTGTCAGAGAAAATTAGGTTTCCCTGGTGAGATGAGGTTGCTTTGAGGATGGGTGAGCTAACGTCTGTCCTGAGTCCAAGGATTTCCCAGGGTGGAAGACGTTCCAAAGGAGAGTATGGTTGAAGCTGCACAAGACGGCCTACAACTCTCCACCCTCTTTGGGATTGTCTCAGCTGAAGAGAGCCACTTGCCCAAGGTCATGCCCCTTCCCAGGGAACAGCCCAAAACAATGGTGATATAAGAGCTCAGCCCTCTCACCACAACTCAGGACAGCTCTGAAGAAACATCTCAGCACCTCAGCTCTATGTGGAGTCAGCTGAGGTCTGCATCAGTACCTCACTGCAGCTCAACTGCTTCCTTCCCTTCCATTCCACAGATGCTGATCCTAAAAGCTCTTCCCCAAAAGCAAACTTCTTGTTAATCTTCATCTCACTGTCTGCTTCCCAGGGAACACAACCTGAACGAGGTTGTGCTGGATACAAGAAAAGGTGGGGATCCCTCTGGTTCTCGGGACCAAGCGGCTCATGGAAGGATAAAGGATTGTTTATATTACCTTAAGAGCATTGAGAATCCACTATGAATTCTTAAGACAATTTTCTGAAGTGTCTGCATCAATTTACATTACTATTGCAAGGTCTGAGAGTTCCCATTTTGTGGTTAACACTTATTACAGAGTTTTTGTTATAGCCATTCTAGTGTGTTAGAAGTGGCATATCATGGTAGAGGTTTTAATATGCATTTTCTTAATGACTAATGATGTTGGGCATCATTTCATGTGCTCATTGGACATTCATAAACCTTCTTCACTGATATATCTATTAAAAAACCATTTCTTATAAATTCATACACATCCCATAATATTCACCTTCTCAAAGTGTATGACTCAGTGGTTTCAAACATACTCACAAAATTGTGTAACCATCACCACTGTCTAATTCTCATCACCCACCCAAAAACAAACCTCCATACCCTTTAATACCCACCCACTCACCCCTACAAGACCCTGGAAACCCATAATCAACATTCACCTAATCTGGACATTTTATAGAAATGGAATAATAAAATAAATATCTTTGTGTCTGAATTTTTTCACTTACCATGTTTTTAAGTATATCTGCATTGTACCTGAATTACTACTTCATTCCTTTTTAGAGCTGAATAATATTCCAATATATGGCTATATCACATTTTCCTTAACCATTCATCATTGAATGGTCATTTGAATTGTTTCCATTTTTTAGCTATTATTAAGAAAGCAGCTGTGAACATATGTGGGCACATTTTGTGTGTACAGACATATATTTTCAATTCTCTTGACTGTACCTAAGGGTGGAATTGCTGGGATGTATGGCAAATTTATGTTTAACTCTTTGAGAAACTGTCTATCTATTTTCCAAAGAGGAAGCACTATTTTACATTCCCTTTAGAATTGTATGAGTGTGTCAATTTCTCCACAATCTTGCCAATACTTATTATTGTCTCTTTTGACTATAGCCATCCTAGTGGGTTAGGTAGGTTTGGCTTTGGTTCACATTTCCCAAACGACAAATGATTTTGAACATCTTGTCATGTACTTACTGGCCATTTATACATCTTCTTTGGAGAAATGTCTTTTTAAACCCTTAGCCCATTTTTGAATTGTTATAGTTCTTTTTAAATTATTGAGTTGGAAGAACTCTTTATATATTCTGGATACTAGACATTTTTTCAATTATATGATTGCAAATATTTTCTCCCATTCCTTAAGTTGTCTTTTTCGTTTTTTCATAGTGTCTTTTGAAGCACCAAACTTGAAAATTTTAATGAAGCCCAACTGATTTTTTCTTTGGTTACCTGGGCTTTGGTGCCAGGTAACCATTGTCTAACAAACGTCAAAATTAAAAAAAAAAAAAACAGTTCTGTATATAATAACATCAAATATATGGAATATACTAAACTATTAAGTATGTACTATATAGTATATTACATACTATAAACTATATACTATATACTATATTATATATTATATACTATAGTGATATTTATTATAGACTATGATACTTTTTAGTTTAACAAAATAACTGCAAGATTTGTGTACTGAAAAATACAGAACAATGTTGAAAGAAATTAAAGAACTCCTAAATAAATGGAAAGCCTTCCTGTGTTCATGAATTGATAGGCCTAAGATTGTTAAGATTGCAATACTCCCCAAAACCATCTAGACATGAAATAAAATATAATTCCTGTCAAAACCTCAGCAGCCGTTGTAATAGAAATTGACAAACTGATGCTAAATTCATATAGAAATGCAAGGGGACAGGTACAGCCAAGATAATCTTTTAAAAGAACAAAATTTGAGGACTCACATTTCCTGATTTCAAAACTTACTCAAAGCTTCAGTAATCAAGACCTTGTGGTACTGGCATAAAGATAAGCATCCAGAAAATTGGAATAGAATTGAGAGTCCAGATAGAAACCCATTTGTCTATGGTCAAATATCATAAAATAATATTCCTGCCATAACTCTATGAGGTGCATGTTATAACTCCATTTGCAGATAAACTGAAGCTCAGAGAAGACACGAGTCTTGCTGAAAGTCACACAGTTGTGAATTGTAGAAGAAAATTAACCATGGGTATTTCTGATTCTGCTAGTGACAGGAATCCAGGAATCAGGGATTCTCTAAGAACAAATCCCAGACAGAAAGTACTAGGGCCAGGCAAGGGAATAGTGATGGGAACACTCAGGAAGATCAGGGTCAGGATTCAGGTCTCAGGTACAGGGACATGCAAATTCTGAGGTCCACATGAGACTGTGCATTTGGGTTAAATTTTACCAGCTATATAAATAAAATGTCAGAATCAAGAGTCATTTCAAGAGTAGATCTGGTTCCATTCCAAAGATGACCTAGTTGTGGAAAACCCTCCACCTTCCCCATACTGAGAAGCTCTGGGTTGAAGACTGGCACAGAACAAGGCCGCAAGCCAGCAGCATCCCAGGATTCTTCTTAGCTTGGAGCTCCTAAATGGGGAGTTACAAGGAAGACCTCAAGATGGGATGAGGGGTCAAGTGGGGAGAGCACAGGCCCCAAGGGTCGGAGGGAACATCGTTTCTGCTGGTCCTGTCCAAGCTTCTCTGAAAACTTAGCAGGAGGAACTCCTTACCTTTAGCCCCTCATCTATCTGGTTTCTATTTCACAATCTAGAAGCAGGAACTCTACATATCCAGAAGCAGATTGCTATCTCATGGCCCTTCCTTCCCATGATAGACACTCCCTCCTCTGTCATGGGAGGTGGGGTTTCTCTCCTCTCTGGGTGCAGAGTCCCAGGCTTCCCCAGCACAAGCATTGCGACAGAGCAAGCTCCACAGGCCTCCACGATGCCCATTTGCTCCTCCTGGCCTCACCCTCATCGGCCTTCCCTGCTGCTGACTCTGCTGCTGGTGCTCACAGGTGAGACTTGTCAGGGGTACAGCCCCCTCCTTCCTGCCCCTTGGCCTCCCCCTGCTCCCAGACTTCAGGGTTCCAAGTAACACTGATGCCCCATCCAGGGCTACAAGGGAAGACCGAAAACTGGGCATATCTGAGAGCATGAACTCAGGGATCTGAGCATTTTTTCTCTAGATCCATCACCTGCAGGTGGTTACCAGAGGAGGCCTCTCAGAAGATGCTTCAAACCACAACCGCCACTGTAATAATTCCACTTCTATAATTATTTTAGATAATAGAAGTATTTTCAGAGAAATCATTATTGACACCCTTGCAAATTTTGAGACTCAGGGAGGTGCAGAAACCTGCCCAAGGCCTCACAGAACGAGCTCAGAAACAATCCCGGGGCAGTCTGGCTCCAAGCCTGATGCTCTCTGTTCTCCACATAGAGGATGGGACACTTGAAATGGCACCTGCTTGAGCTGGACGTAATGCAGTGCTCCTCTGGGGAAGTCCAGCCACATCACTCCAAGCTGTGGCTTATTCTGCTTTGCCTCTGTTCTCTCTGCTTCTCCCTCCGTCTGTGATCTTAGAGTCTCACCACTCACCCTCCACACCTCTTGCACTTTAAGAAGTTCTGCATTTCTCTGCTTCCTGGGTTCCCACAGCCTCCCTGGTCTCCCAGACTTTCATGTAGAGATTTTATTCTGCCTCTTATCCAAGACAAGCAGGCTTTGGAGACATTTTCCAGGCAGCTTGGGAGAGACCTGCTCACAGTGCCCCCTGGAGGCCATGTCTATTCTCTCTGTCACAGAGTCCACTCCATGGTCCCAGGGCCGGGCACACCCTTGCCAGCTCCCCCACACTAGCACTGCCGTGTTGCCACAGAGGTTGATTTTTTAAATGATTCCCATTACACACACACTGCACTGAATACTAACAATGACACTTCACTATTGAGCCCTATAAGGCGGGCACAGCTCATAACATTGGGTGCCTATTAACTTGTCTAATCCTCACAACACTCTTGTGAGAGCTATTACCATTATCTCCAATTTACACATGGGAAAACCGAGGCAGGCAGCATCAATTTCCCGATGTCACCTACCTAAATGAGTGAGCAGCTGGGATTCAAATCCAGGCCAAGCAGCCCCAGAGTTAATTCTATGTTACACTCTTCAGTTCTCAAAGGAAGCTCATTTCAGAAAGATTAGAAAATGGAGAGAAGCAAAAAGACAAATAATCATTACCTAGCCCTCTGACAGAGATAGCCAGAGTTAAAATTCTCTCAAAGTTTTATTCGTGGTGTGTTCAATGCTTTCTATGTGCTAACTTTTTTTACAGAGCTTTTAACATGCATTTTAATTTCATTTAATTCTCCACAACATTGGATGCTAGCCAGCTACTCTACACTTGTATAAATATTTTGTTTTGTTTTGTTTGACTTTATTTTGTACATTTCATAATTGAAAACATAAACAATTAGAAACTAAAAAGTAAACAGATGAATAAATATATACATTTCTCAATTAAATGTACTGGATACATATAAAATTTTTTTGAATCAAACAATATGTTACACAATATATTTGGTTCATAGTAACGCATTCATACAGTATTTGTCCTTTTGTGTCTGGCTTGCTTCACTCAACATAATGTCCTCCAGTTTCATCCATATTGCCATATGCTTTATGACTTCATTTCTTCTTACAGCTGCATAATATTCCATTGTGTGAATAAACCACAGTTCGTTTATCCATTCATCTTTTCTTGGACACCTGGGTTGTTTCCAACTTTTGGCAATGGTGAATAATGAACATCAGTATGCAGATGTCTGTTCGTGTCACTGCTCTCAGTTCTTCTGGGTATATATACCCAGTAGTGTATTGCCAGGTCACATGGCAAATCTATATTCAACATTTTTTTTTTTAATAATTTTTTTTTTATTTTTTAAAAGATGCTTAGATTACATAAATGTTACACAAAAACTGTAGGGATTCCCATGTGCCCCACTTCCCACTCCTCCCACAACCTCCCACATAAACATCCTTCACTAGTGTGGCACATCACCTGCAGTAGATATACACCTCTTGGGGCTTTGCCACTAAGCATGGACCATAGTTCACATTGTAGACCACATTCTGTCCCACACAGTTCTGCATGTTATCTGATGATATAAAATGGCCTATATTTGTCGTTGCAGTGTCACTCAGGACAATTCCCAAGTCCCAAAAAAGCCCCTGTATTACAATTGCTTCTCCCTCTCCCTGCCCCCAGAGCGTCTAGTGGCCACTGGCTTCACATCAATGTTGTAGTTTCTTCCATTGCTTGAATCACAATATGTCTATAGTAGAATACCAGTAAGTCCACTCTAGTCCATAGCTCTTCCCCCCATCCTGAGGAGTCTGGGATGGTTATGTCCACTACACCTCCAAGTGAGAGGGGCCTTATATCCCATGGATAAGATGGATGGGGTTATCCTGCCTGCAGCTGCAGACTCTCTCCATTCCCTGGGATGGCCGTTGTCCATCATCATCTCCTCACCAGGTGTCAGGGTGAGTCCATTGAGCTGTAGAGTAGGAGTTGCAGCTCCACCGAGATTCTGGGCCCAGCTGGCACATGGACAGCCCAAAGACTCTGGTCTCTGGAAGTACACCTACAAACTCTGGCACCACATATAGGTTTGAATAGAAGGGACAGATGGACCATGTGCAGGGAAGACATATTTGGGTCCAACTTTGTCACTCTCAGGAGCAAGGATTCCAAAATAGGGCCCACTGATAAGGCTCAAAACTCTGGGGCTCTCCACCCTCATATAGGACCTGGGTATCTCCAGAGCCCTCAGGAGCCCCTCTGTTTGGGGTGGTATCCACTGTGGCAGTCTATGAGGTCCTATTGAGATGTGTACAAGCGTTACCTCTGGGATGACCTCCCGACTCACTTTGAAGTCTCTTAGCCATATGAACTCATTTGTCTTTACCTTTTCCCCCTTTTATTCGAGGTCTTTTTCCAGTTGTATTGCCCGTTGGCACTTATATTCAACTTCTTTAGGGAATGGCAAACAGTCCTCTACAGTGGCTGTACAATTCTGCATTCCCACCAGTGAATAAATGTTCTTATCTCTCCATATCCTCTCCAGCACTTGTAGTTCTGTTTTTTTAATACTGGCCATTCAGATAGGTGTGAAATGATATCTCATTGTAGTTTGGATTTGCATTTCCCTAATCACTAGTGATGTTGAACATTTTTTCATGTGCTTTTACACAATTTGTAGTTCTTCTTTGGAGAAATGTCTATTCAGATCTTTTGCCCATTTTTTAATTTGGTCATTTGTCTTTTTATTGTTGAGTTGTAACATCTCTTTATATATCTTGGATATTAAACCCTTATCAGATATGTGATTTCCAAATATTTTTTCCCATTGAGTTGGCTGCCTTTTCACCCTTTTGACAAAGTCCTATGAGGTGCAAAAGTGTTTAATTTTGAGGAGGTCCAATTTATCTATTTTTTCTTTGTTGCACATGCTTTGGGTGTAAGGTCCAAGAAACCACCACCTACCACAAGGTCTTGAAGATGTTTCTCTACATTTTCTTTTAGTAGTTTTATGGTCCTGGCTTTTATATTTAGATCTGTGATCCATTTTGAGTTGATTCTTGTATAGGGGGTGAGATAGGGGTCTTCTTTCATTCTTTTGGTTATAGATATCCAATTCTCCCAACACCATTTGTTGAAGAAACTGTTTTTTCCCGTTAGCATGGACTTGGTAGGTTAGTCAAAAATCAGTTGACTGTATAGGTGACGGTTTATTTCTGGGTTCTCAATTTGATTCCACCGATCGATGTGTCTATCTTTATGCCAATACCATGCCGTTTTGACTACTGTTGCTTTGTAATATGCTTTAAGGTCAGGCAGTGAAAGTCCTCCCACATCACTCTTCTTTTTTAGAATGCTTTTTAAGGAGATTGACTCCATCATCAAAAATCTCCCAGCAAAGAAAAGTCCAGGACCAGATGGCTTCACAGGTGAATTCTACCAAGCATTTCAAAAAGAATTAACACCAATCCTGTTTAAACTCTTCCACAAAATTGAAAAGGAGGGAAAATTACCCAACACATTTTATGAAGCCAACATCACCCTAATACCAAAGCCAGATAAAAATTCTTTCATCTCTCCACATCTTCTTTCATTGGGTCTTTTGGACCTCAGGTCAATAAGCAGAATCCTCTACATTCTCATCTTCTGTGTGAGCTTTCCCTTTTATTCTCTTTTGTTGTTGTTGTTGTTGTTGTTGTTTTTCTCCACTCTGAATGCTTCTTCCACTTAAGTGGGGAGTGTTTGTTCTCCTATAGCTTTCTTGTCAATAGACCCTGGAGCTGCTCAATTGGCCCAGCTGCTTGGCGGCTTCATGTTTAAGCTATGGCTGCCAGTGATCCTCGAGTCCTCTTTCACATGGCAGGATAGAAATAGCTTCTTCTTTTTTCCTCATAAATATTTAATATAAACATTAATATCGATGTTATCTATAAATTTATGTATCTGGATGTATAAGTATTAGTGGGTGTGAATAAGTGTAATCATACCTATATATACAGGGTATTTTTAAAAACTCTTTCCTTACTTTTTGCTTTAAATCATTTTCAGTCTATACAAAATGCACATTGAACAGATGTTTAGTTTTCCCTCTCTCCCAGTCACCCCCCTTCCTTTTCTACTTCTCTATCCTTATTACTTACTTTCTCCCCAATTTTTAAGATATGCAAAATCCTCTCGCTAAAAAGAGTTTTTTCTCAAAGCAGTATTTCTGTTCATTATTATCTTGGTGTTCTTTCTTCTATGCAGAGTAGGGGCTTTCAAAGCACATTTCTGAAGTCTGCTATTTCTTTGCTTGCTTGCCCCCTAATTCTCTCTGTTCAGGAGAAATTTTCTCAAGTCTACAGGCTTTGGAGCCCTGCATTTTGTCTTTATCCTGAAGTCATTTTGTCCATCAAAAGGCTCTGCTGAGGGCTACAGTCTTACCTGGGTCTTTGCTGTGACACACTTTATCCACTCCAGGGTCTAACAAGGGGTAGAGCGTTGAGTGGATCTTTGTTGGGAGCTGAGTTCTAATTGGTTAATTGATTCCTACCTGACCCAGGGCGGACCTCGACCCTGCCCTCTTCCTCAGGCATCCATTCCTGTAACACCCTGGAAGCATATGGAGCTTTGATGCTCTAAACTTGAGTGCCGCCCACCCAGAGCACATCATGTTTGGGGAAAAGAGCACATGCCACAATGTCTTCACAAAAGTTGCATGCAAGCCCCTGGCACTTAGCCACCTTAGTTCCTCAGCTATATACAATCTGTAGAGTAATTGCCATCGGTGTGGGCATTCTCCAGTGAACTTCTTGCCATTTCCCTGAATGTCATGAGGTAGCTGCTGCTCTCTGTTAAGTTCCCCCAATAAAAGCCTTTGGACTGATCAGACTGGCATTTAGTGCCGCTTTCTTCTGAATTGCAACCAGCCCTGTGGTGGGCACATTGGGGCAGTCCCAGGTGGGTCTTCCCCTCTTTCTTCTTTGGGGGCTAGTCCTTCTACTGATTCAGCAGAAAAACAAAGCTTTTGTTGTTCATGGCTATTTCTGTTTTTGCTTATGGCTATCTCTGTTTTATAATGGCTAGGGGATGAGTAACAATTGCCTTCCTAACCTCAAAATCTAGATTTCTCAGTTCCATTTTATTCTTGCTTGCAAAGCAGCCAATTCTTTGCCTTTTTTGTAGTAACTTGTCAGATGCAAACGACAGTAACCAAAAACACTACTACAATTGTTGTTTTCCAACATTTTCCCCTAGTACTACAAGTAGAGTAGGTACATTTTCTGCTTAACATGTTATTAAAGGTGACATTTTTACTAACGATTCCACCAGTGCACAACTCGAATTGCCCTCCTTCCAGATTCTAGTAAGTTTCCTTGCCATTTGGCCTGTAAGGCAATGCACAGGCTTAAGCTTTGGTTATGATAACACCACACTTCTAAGGTACCAGTTTCAGTATTGGTCAGGAGAGAGATGTGGTAGACAGAATGATGACTCCCAAAGAGGTCCACATCCCAATCTCAGGAATCTGTGAATGTGTCACCTCATATGGCAAAAGAGACTTTGCAAAGAAGATTAAATTAACAGCCTTGATATGGGGAGATTCTCCTGGGTCTTCAGGGTGGACCCTCTATATTCATAACAGTCCTTATAAGGGGGAGACGAGAGGACCAGAATTAAAGAAGGAGATGAGACAACATAAACAAGAGCTCAGAGCAATGCCACTGCTCAAAGGGGGTCAGGTGCCAAGGAGTGTGGCAGCCTCTAGCAGGTAGAATAGGCAAGGGACTGATTCTCCCCTAGAGCTTCCAGAAGGAATGTGGCTCTGTTGCCACCTTAAATTTAGCCCTTAATACTTATTTCACACTACTGAACTCTAGAAATGCAAGTCATTAAGTCTGTGACAATCTGTTACAGTAGCATTAGGAAATAAATTCTATGCACTTATGCTATGGGGGAAAAACTCTGGGACTTGAAACAACAGGGTCTTAATTATTTATGTTGTGTTTCACTGTGTTGGGAATTCTGTACATCACTGTCACTCAAGAATCTAAGGAGATGGAGAGGACCCCATCATGAGCCTTGCAGATCTCCGTGGAAGAGGGAAGTTGATCTGCAGAGATTCCTGCACCTGCAGTTAAATGCATAGCCCAGAAGATACACCTGTCACTTCTGCTCCCAACTCATTGAACGAGTCACATGGCCCAGCCCAATTCAAACGTTCAAAAAGTGCCAACTCTATGTGGACAGAGAGTGTAAAGCCAGAAATATTTTGTGAAAATTTCTAATAATTAATTCTTGTTTACACTTTTTCTTCTATAATCAACACTGTTGTGATTATACATGTACTTAGAGTTTTGCACACTTGTTCCGTAATCTCCTGAAATTGAATTCCCGATGTAAAGACTATGCACAAAACTGACTTCTGACCTGGGAAAATCGTACTTTAATATAATACAGGCAAGACTGGATGGGAGGCTGTTGGCTGCAGGAAACAGAGGCTGATTGGCCGAGCTAAGCAGAAAAGCAGTTTGTGAACAGGCCATCGACTAGCTCACAGATGCAATGGGAGCCTGGAGAACTGAGGCTTCAGCTAAACAGCCAGGGACAAAGTCCTAGACCAGGCCTCAGCCTGCATAGGGGGATGTTTTAGTTTTCCAAAGGGCTGTTGATGTAAGTACTAGAAATGTGTTGGCTTTTATAAAGGTATTTTATTGGGGGTAAAAGCTTATGGTTTTAAGGCCATGAAAAGTCCAATGCGTGACATCATAAGAAGTGCTTCCTCACCCAAGTCAGCTGCCTTGTGTTGAAGCAAGATGATAGGCAATCTCTGCTGAAGTTTCTGCCTTCCCCTCTTGGCTGTACCATCTCCCTTTGACCTGCTCTGTGGGCCTAGCAACTTGGGGCTACGTGCTTAAGTGAACCTGTAGTCGTCTCTCTCCTGGCATAGGGTTTGTCTCTTTCTGGACCTCCTACATCAGTCTTCACTGTTCCCCCTTCTTCCCAAGCTCAGGCAAAAGGTTCATCTCTCCTCAGGGCCTCAGGTGTTTGAGCCTATCCTTTCTGTCATATGGCAGGATAAAAAATGGCAGAGCTCTCTCTTCCTATGTCTGTATGAGTGGGTCTCTGTTTCTATCAGACCCAGGAAAGGGGCAGGGATTCAACCTGAGTCATGCATCAGTGACTTAGTCCAATAAAAAACTCTACAGCAATTTATTAAGTAATCTAATCAAAGGCCCTTCAACTGAATTTAACACAATCAAAGGGCATCTCACCCAGTGGTTAGTTACATACATAATCTTTCTCTTTTGGGGATTCATACAATAATCTCAAATTGCCACAGTGGGGCGCGCCCTTGTCTGGGCAGAATATGCAGAAAGAGAGAGAGAGACAGGATTTGATTGCTCCCAGCCCCTGCTTTATGCTCTACCAGCTCTCAATTCAAAGGACAAGGATGAAGCAGGCTGCATCGGGCAAGGCCTCCAGGCTCCTCAGCCCTGTCTAGTGCAGAGAAGGGGCTGTGGGCACCCACTGTGGGCTTCCCTCCAGAAGGGGTGGGGAGGGAATGGCAGGTGACTCAGTCTTAGAGGTCAGTGTGGGTCACAGCTGCACAGGTGGTCACTCTGCTCTGCATCAGGTCCCCTCAGCACCCCTGTGGCCCATCACATGTAAAGGGGGAACAGGCCGGCAGATATTTTTCAGCAGGGCCCCTGCTTCTGGGAAATTCAGAAGTAAATTTCGGTGCTCAGCTTAGACATGGCTCTTCCAGAGAGGGCTCAGATCCTCCACTCAGCCTATGTTTTAACCTGTACTCTGCTATGACTCCTAACTTTTCTGTGCCTCAGTTTCCTTTTTGTAAGGATTGAATGAGATAATACATGTAGTGTGCTGAGCACAAGGCCTGGCTCATGGTCTGCACTCAGTAAATTAGAGTTGTTGGTAAACACTGGAGAAAACATAACAGACCAGGCAGATTGAATAACTGCTTTGTGTTTCCCTCCAGGAGTGTCAGGGCAGGAGGAGGAGCTGCAGGTGATGCAGCCTGAGAAGTCAGTATCAGTCAAAGCCGGAGAAACGATCACTCTGCACTGCATCCTGTCCTCTATTCACCCGGCAGGGACCGTGAAGTGGTTCAGGGGGGCTGGGCCTGGCCGGGAATTAATCTTCAATTTCAGAGGAAGCCACTTCCCCCGAGTAACAAGTGTTACAGACTCCACAAAGGCAAGCAACTTGGACTTTTCCATCCGCATCAGTAAGATCATCCTGTCTGACACCGGCACCTACTACTGTGTGAAGTTCAGGAAAGGGACCCCAGACACTGAGTATAAGTCTGGTCCTGGCACCCAGGTGTCCGTGAGTGGTGAGTACCTCATGGTCTCCTTCGTCCCCTGGTGTGTGACAGCAGATCAGTAATAAAGCCCTCCGTTTTTGAGCAACATCTAAGCATCAGTTGCAGCAGTGGGTGCTAATATTTATGGTCTCATTTCATCCCCTTTACAGACCAGAGAATCTGAGGCCCAGAGATTCATGCAGTTTGCTCAAGGCTCTATGGCTGATAAAATGTGAAGAAAGGTCTGGAACCCTAGGATGCCTGCTTCCAAAGACCTTGCCTTTTCCAATCTGGTCCCAGCCTTTGGTTCCACAGATGAGGGAGCTGAAGGCTGAGTGAGTGCCCAGTCATGAGGTCCAACCTCACTCCACAGAGGGCCTCATTGAAGAGTGGCTTGGTTTTTTTCCTTCTCTTTAACTGCAAACATTTCAGGGAGCCTCCTGGGTGCCAGGCTCTGCTCTTGATGCTGTGGCATCAGGAATGAACACAGCAGGACAAAGCTCTTCTCCCTTGAAGCTTCTGTTCTCTTCCCTTGCAGGGAGGAGAAAGTCCAGGCCAGGGTTGGGGGAGGACGTGTGCTTCTTGATTTAATCTTCAGAAACATCACACTGAGGAGAAATTCCTCAGAGACAAAGATTCCCTGTTTATGTTTGGTTGGAGAAGGTGCCAAGAGGCTTGGCTTTTGCTGTGGGTCTGTCAGGAAATCCCTTGTGGGATCAGGGACAGACTCAGCCATTCAGTCGCTGGAAGCTCCAAGCGGAGCTGGGATTTCTCAGTGTCCCTCACCCGAGGAAGGGACTTCCCATGTGGTATACTCAGGGATCCCCAGGTGAGGCAGCCTTAAATATGCTCATTTGGGGTTTTCTGCCAGAGCTCAGAATCCCCTTCCCATCTCCTAAGACCTGGTACGTCAGCATGTGAAGGACCTTCAGACACCACCAGCACAGCCCCACTTAGAGAGGGGGCCTGAGGCCAGGAGGTGACATGGGTCTTGCCTATAGTCCCAAAGTGAGGTACTGAAGGAAAAGGGATCAGAATGCAGATCCGATTCCAGGCCAGCCTCCTTTCTGCTGTGGCATTGGACACTTTCCTTCTAGGAGCCTGGTGCATATAAATAAAAGCTTCGTTGACCCGAACCTTTGAACAGGAAGTCAGCAGTTCTCCTTCTCATCTGTTTCTGAAAGGCGCAGAGGGTCTCATATGGTTCCTGAGGTCCATCGGTGTTTGGAGAACACTTTTAAAACTTTAGTTGTCTCATTGCCTTTTAGGCATCCTATATCAGTACAAATAGAGCTGCTGCATTGTTTTTAACAGCTCAGCATATGGAAATATCATCTCCTATTAACAGATATTTAAGGTGTTCCCCACCTTGGGCTGGTAAAGATATGCTACAGAGGATGACCTTGTACCTATGCCCTTCTTCTCAAGTGGGAGATGGCCCTGAAATGGCATTGCTGGGCAGGAGAGCATGTACATTTTGATTTCTTTGGAGATTTCCAGATTTTCCTCCTAGATGCTATAGCAATCAAGTCTTCTCCCAACCCCTGGACATAGGCCAGGCAAGCAGCTTGATACTGACTTTACATATATGACAGATGAAGTGACTGAAGGTCCAAGTGGTGCAGCTTTTCCCTTGTGCAAGCAATCACAGCTACCTAGTGCTATATCCTGAACTCCAATCTGCTAGATCCCGGTCCATTGCTCACTCTTCTTTGTTGTGTTTTCTCCCAAAATAATACCCTGGATGAAAATGAGGGAGGCGGTGATGGGGTAGGGAGTTGCTGTGTGCCATGCCTTGCCCACCACTGTCCATTATGGATGGCATTGACTCCTTATAGCCAATGCTTGGGGACAGGCCATGCTGTGCCATTCTTACAGATGAGGACACTGAGGCTCAGAGAGGGGCAGGGAGGGGAGCCAAGATTTGAAACCAAAACAGCTTGACTCCACCACCCCTGCTCCCTACAACAACCCACTGGGCTTGTCTAAGGATGGAGAAATGCTCCAGCCCTCTCCTTTTAAATCTTATATTGTTCGTTTTACAGCAATAAGCATTAAAAAAAATTCCTGTGAGGAGAGAAGGGGCTCCCTTTATATGCCAGATCATAGAGGTATGGCAAACACCTCATGGTACGTTGCATCTTCCCTGAAAGGCTCATCTCAGCATAAAAGCATTTAGGAAGTTCTTCTCCCATCGTGATGATGTTGCTCCTTCACTGAGCAGCCCAAGGAGCAAACTCTGGAGAAGAGCTTTGGTAGAACAGAGACAGAACCTGTCGTGATCCCAGGAGACAATGAGCACCCCCCATTTCATGGTCCTGAAGACAAAGGAATGCTGAGATGAAGGCATTTCTAGAGGTGCTGGGATCCCATGTAAGCAAGTTTCTATTCTAGACTCAGGTGGTCAGGAGCTCAGTATCTTCCCTCTATTGCTGCTACAGGCAACCAGGCCTGGGGCTTAGCAGGGCGACTCCTCCTGTGATTGCTTGAAGTCAGGAACCTCATGGAGACACGGGAGGGTGGAGGTCAGTGCCAGGGCTTGTGAAGATGGGGCACAAAACAGCTTAGGGAGTCAGAGGAAATCATGTAAAGTACCTTGCACAGCATCGGTACTAGGAAAATCGAGGTGTTATTTCAAGGTCATATGATCCTGCTGAGCTTCAGTTTTCTTCTCTGTACAATGTGGATAATCATATTGACCTTTCCAGTAAAGGATGATTGTTGTCATCCCAAACTATGCACTCTTGGACACGTCTGGATTACCCTCGAATCCTCAATTTCCTCATCCATGAAATGGTGCTAGTCATGGTTACTTACTCAGGGATTCTGTGAAGACTGGAGAGGACGTGAGTAGGGCCCTGGATTGTGCTGGGGTAAGGGTTATTACCCGGTGTCAGTAGTGCAGTGGTTAGGAGGGCACAGTCCTGTGTTTGAATCCCAGCTCTGCGCTTCCTGGCTGTGTGGCCTCTGACAAGTCACTCCATCCGGCAGGCCTCAGCAGCCTCATCTGTTGGTGAGAACACCGACCTCCTAGGGAACAGCATGTGCCACTGACAGTTCTCTGGGGATCTGAGTGGAGGCATGAAACCATCCCACGGACACACTGCTGGATGAGATGTGCCTTCCGAGAAGGGGAACACAGCCGAAGCACTATTCAGATTTCATTAACTGTTGGGGGCACCTCCTTATCTTTCCCCATGTCTAAGCAGAAGCCAGAATCCCAACAAATCCTCATTGGTCCATCTCAGAACCCTCCCAGCCTCAACACACCAAAATGTCCCTGATGAAATCTATTCCCTCCCGCCTTTCAAAATACCACCAGCTTTCCATAAATAGCCAATCTAGAGGGGAATGGCAGTGACCTGGTTTGTGTTTTAAAAACAAATTCACCGAACTTGTTACCTAAGGGGATTATTTTAAAAAGAGGGAGAAAATCATCATTTGGTGGTTTCTGCTGCTTTTTCATTTGGCTTTTTCACGCAGCTGAAAGAGCAGGATTTGAGACTTCGCTTGGGTTTTCTGTATGGACTTCTTACTGCCTCAAGGATAAATATGGAGTTAAAGAACTAGTAGCAGTCAGGGGATATGATAACAGATGTTATTAACATCTTAATAGTTATTTATTATGCGACTACTGTATACTGGGCTCTGAGTTTTACATATGTCATCTCTATTCTTGCCAGGTTAGTGTTTTTTTCCACTTTTTGTAGAAGCAGACACTGAGGCTCAGGAAAAAAAGTAATTATCCACTCTTGTGTGGGGTGGCTCCCCCATTTGCCCTCTGGGTATCCTGGGCCAGCCACGTTCCTCTCTGAGCTTCATCCAATCAATGGGGTCCACCTTTGGATCTCCTCACAGGACTGGTGGGAGGACAAAGAGGCTGGGACTCATGGGGGGACCAGCCCAGCATTGGGCAGCTGAGAAGCTCCACTAAATGGTAACAGGATAAAGCATGTCATTTTAGGGACACCTGGGCTACTGGTGATTTTAGGACTTGACTTAGTCAAGTGATGCCCTCCTTACCAGGCACTCAAAGTGTTTGGTGGGTGTTAGGAAGTAAAGAAAACATTTACAAATGCAAACATTTCTAATATTTGCTGGCTGGCAACAGCCATTGAGGGTGTTGGGTAATAATTAGCCATGTGAGACTCCAAAGGAGTTCCTTTAGACCCATCTGCAGGTAGAAGATCCCAGATTCAGATTCCTTTGCCCCCCTCCGTTTAGAATTTAGAGCTCAGAGCAGATTAGGCCGGACTGGAATATTTGTGGGAGGAACCAAAACTGGAGTAAATTAATGCGTACCTGAAGGGAGAGTTCTGGATATAAATAGGGTGGCTTAAAGGTAGATCTGTGTTGGTTTATTTTTGGTGAGCCTCTTTTGTGTTTGATCCAAAGAAAATGTGCTTGCACTGACTCATTTCATCCTCTCTGTGACCATGGGCAGGAGGAATCCCCCATCCCAAACCCCATCCCTTCATAGAGCAGCCAACAGGCACATGCCCTGGCCACACGGCTCCTGGGTCCAGGCAGGGCTGTGCTAGGCAGTGGCTCCACCCCTCCCGCAGCCCCCTGTACCCCTACCTCCCCTGCGTCCACTCCTATGAACGCTCGCTCTGAAATGTTCAGGTTCCAGGTGAGGCCAGCTGGGAGGAGTCAACACAGAGGAGCCTCAGTCGTCCTGTTCCTGCGCAGACACTGGTGGAAAATCTCCTGGGGCCGAGAAAACCAGGGGGGGCTTGAACTCGCCTGGAATTCCACCTCGGCTCTGCCTCTGAGCTCTCTCTGCCCCTTTACTTCCTTCTCTATATAATGAGGATAATGACACCAGCTCCCAGAATTACAGGAGGATGTAAAAATCACAGGGATGTAGATTCTCACCACTGCCTTGAGCTTTGTTACTGGTTGTTGCAATCCTGCTTACTGTTTTAAATGCTCCTTCTTGTAGCCAAACCCTCTCCCCCCGTGGTCTCGAGCTCCTCGGCCAGGGCCACATCTGGGCAGACTGTGACCTTTACCTGCGAGTCCCACGGCTTCTCCCCCAGGAATGTCACCCTGACATGGTTCAAAAATGGGAACGTGCTCCCAGCCCTCCAGACCACCGTGGTCCCACCAGACGACAGCGTCTCCTACAGCATCTCCAGCCGAGCCAAGGTGCAGCTGAGCTCAGGGGATGTCCGCTCCCAGGTCATCTGCGAGGTGGCCCACGACACCTTGCAGAGCCCTCTCCGTGGGACAGCCAACTTGTCTGAGTCCATCCGAGGTAGAGACCCACACACCTGCCCCAGCTGCACTCCATCAAGGCTGCTCACCCGGGTTCTGCTCCAGGGCATGACTTGCCTGGATTCTGATTCCTAGTTGTCCCTCCCTGGCCCCACACCCATGAGAGGCTGAACACTTGGCCCTGCACTTTCCCTTATTGTTTATTTATTGGCAGCTGCTGGTTGACCACCTGCCATGTGCCATGAGCCATGCTAGGTAGTTTTATTTCTTTCATTGTCAGTGCCATTTATTTTACCAACAGCAACTGCAATTATTGAGCACCTACCCTGTGCGGTCTCTTGTGTCTTTGGTGATTTCAGTTATTTTGCAGTCGTTATGCTCTGACTACTTGCCATTGATTTCACTCATTATTACCTGAAGAGGAGCTAGCAGTCCTTGAGCACATACTGTGTGTCAGGCACTGTTATTAGTGATTTCACTCACTGTTTGAGCACCTCATGCATGCCTGTGTTTGACTTGGATGATTCCCTTGCTATGTTGGTGACAGCTCACAGTCATCAAGCCTCCCCACACCCTGCCCCCATGATCAGTCTGTTCCTGTGCTCTGAGCCTTTGCCCTGTGCTGTTTCAGTTCTGCCCACCATGAAGATGACACAACACCCCATGCCAGGGAACTACACATTTGTCACCTGCCAGGTGGAGAGGTTCTACCCTGAGAAAGTACAGCTGACCTGGTTGTTGAACGGAAATATGTCCCAAACAGAAACAGCCTCAAGCCCTGTAGAGAACAAGGATGGGACCTATAACCTGTTGAGCTGGCTTCTGGTGAACTCATCAGCCCACAGGGAGGACATGGTGCTCACCTGCCAGGTGGAACATGATGGACAGCCGGCAGTCAGCACACACCTGACCCTGGAGGGCGCTGCCCACCAGCAGAACCAGGACCCAGGAACAGCACCTGGTAAGCCATCCAATCCACCCCACCTGGCACTTACTAAATTGCACCTCAATTTCTTATGTTTATTAATATTAAAGTAGTAATCTATGCTTATTGTAGAATAATCTGGACATCTAAAAATATAAAGTAGAATTTTTAAAATGAGCTCCCTTTCCCAAAAGCCCACAACTCAAGGGTCACCCAGTGCTGGTAAGAATTTGAAATATATCTATACAGATCTTTTTACATAAATACGTGTTAAAGAAGAGATAGAGAGAGGGTAATGGGAGGGAGGAAGAGGGACCATGCTGTTCATAGCTTCTTGCCTCCTGTTTTCTTCACCTAACAATTGTTACGTTCACACCCCTCTTCCTCTTTCTTTCTCACCTCACTTGCTCTCCCTGGCTGCCCTGGGTGGCTAGACCCAGGGTTTATCCAAACATTCCACTGGGATCGGAGAAAGGTCAGAATTTAGGATGTTGTGGCTTGGCTCAAGTGTGATCGATGCTGCAGTGAAAGTCCTTGGACATATAGCTCTTGAACATGCAACACTTTCTGTGAGACAAATTCCCAAAGGGGCACCTCCCCTATTCCCCACCTGTCTCTTCTCTTCATCTCTACCCCCTAACACCTAATAGCCAATTGGGAGTTTGGATGGATTTGTGCTGCTGCAGATGAGAAAGAACAGGTTTCTGTTCCTCATGCTTGAGATATCTGCCCACATCCTGGTTCTCCATGGCTCCTGGCAACAAATATTTTCCCTCTGAGAACCTCAGCATCACGTTTGCACTGCCCATGGATGACCCACATTACTATCCGTGTCCTTTCTCTTTTTTCCTTTGTCGGTTTAGCTAAAGGTTTGCCAATTTTATTGATCTCTTCAAAGAACCAACTTTTGGTTTCACTGATTCTCTCCATTGTTTTTTGATTCTCTTTTGCATTTATCTCTGCACTAATCTTTATTCCATTCTGCTAGCTTTGGGTTTAACTTACTCTTCTTTTTCTACTTCTTAAGGTGTCATGTTAGGTTATTGATTGGAGACCTTTATTCTTCTTTAACATAGGCCTTTACAGCTATAAATTTCCCTGTGAGCACCACTCTCACTGCATCCCATAGGTTTTGGCATATTGTATTTTTGCTTTCATTCGGTTCTCTAATAGTCTATTTTCTTTCTGCTCTTCAGATTGGATAAAGTCTATTGTTCTATCCTCAACTTCACTGATTCTATTCTGTCATTTCAATTCAATTCTTGAGCCCTTCCTGTTAGTTATTCATTTCAGTTATTGTATTTCGGTTGTAAAATTTCCATTTGGTTCTTCTTTATAACTTCTTATTTGTTGATTCAAGATAATTTATAAGTGCTGAAGCATTTTTATGATGGCTGCTTTAAATTCCTTGTCAGATAATTCCAAGATCTACTTCATCTTGTTATTGGCAATAGTTGATTATATTTTCATTCAAGTAATGATTCTCCTGTTTCTTACTATGACAGGATACTTTTATTGAATCTTAGATATTTTTGCCATTATGTTTGAGAACTCTAGGTCTAATTTAAATATTCTATTTTAAAAGTCAAGCAGCTACCACATTTAGGTCTACCATGCAGGTCTGGTTTATTTTTGTGGGCTGAGGCTCCAACAAGCAATTCCGTTTTCAGACTTTAATGTGATATTTTGGTCTGCTTGGCTCATGGGATGTTGATGTGGCTCCTACTGCTCCTAACTTGTGCTGATTGCAGGGGAAAGGTCCTTCCCAAATGAGGTTGTCTGCACCTCTATATGAGAGCGGGATTCTGCTGCCCAGCCCACATCTCAGGCTTGTCCTACCTCCCAAACTGGGCTCTATCCTTAGCACAGCAGACTCACTGAGATTGAGACTTCCATCTCCTCTATAGTTCTGCTACTCTAATAATTATGTACTGGGCCCAGTTCCTCAGCTTTTTCTTCTGCCCTCTGACTACTGGTGATAAGAATCTACAGGGCTACCAAGAAGTCCTCTGGCTTTCATCTTAGCTTTTAACTGGCAATTAGTCACTCTCAGATAAATTGTCTTTCTCCAAAGGACTGATGCCCTAGCAACAGCCATCTAATTCCATATTCCTTATAATTACCATTTCCCAATTATTTTTCAAATGCCTGATACCAGATTATTCTTCCTCTGGCACACTATTCCAGTGCACTAGAGGGGAAAATGTTAACACCACAATGGCAACCTAGGGACTACCTATGCCCCCTTATCATCAGTGATGGAGTCCTCTTTGACACTCAGCCGATGAGTGATCCTGCTTCAAATTTTCAGCCTACTGTTCAGCTCATTCCCAGTACCAACTCTCATAAATTCTTTTCCCTGTGAAGCAGACTCTGAAATGGATATAAGACTGCAGGAAGCTTATTGTGGCATACTGTCATGATCAACATGAGGGGCAGAAGAAAGCAGGACTAGCAGAGGAATACAGTGGACAACAATCAGGCACAGCAAACACTCAGAGAGCTATACAGCTAAGAAGGGCTCTAGAGTTGTTTCAAATGGAGGGGAGGGGTGAAAATATATACCCTCAATTCAGCCCACAGCTGGATGTGGGATGTCCCACCCCCACCATATGGACATGTGACTTGGGCAATGCAACACTCTTCAATTGAGACAAAGTCCCATGGATGACTCAGCTGAGAAGGATTGCTCCCCAACATCCTTCTAGCAGATAGGATGACCTTATTCTAACCGAATAGAATTGTCCTTGTTCTAACAGACAATAAGGTCTCTACTCCTTCCTTAAGGAGGCACCCAGCAGTATTTTATTTATAAAAGGAAATTTAAATATCTTTCTTTAAAATTTAAAAGCAAAACTGCTCAGTGTAAAAATGCAAAGAATCCAAAAGTGTGCTTCCCCACATCCAATTTTCCATGTTTAACAGAAAAGTTTCAGATGATTTCTGCTCTGGGTTCAAGGTAGACAAGGTCATGTTTGAGGCACCTCCCAAACATGAGTGCCCATTTCTTTGTCTGACCAGGGTGTTTTGCAGCCAGCAGATGTCATTATATCAGGCCACTCTGAGGATTCCCTCAGCTACAGGGACATGGAGATGATCCTGACCACCCAAGGTGCTAAGCAGAGCAACCTTGAAACTCCCATGGTGAAACCTGTCCTCAGTCTATGTCATGCCATACTGATGCTCATTCCTATGGCCCTTAGGGTCTCAATGGTCATCCTGAGGGACCACAGGAAAGGGCTTCCCCTGGTTTGGATCCCATTAATCTGGTGACCCTCCCTAAACTCTCTGGTCCACAGTGTCCTCATCAGAATGGGAATAATAATACCTGATCCAAAGAGTTGTGAGGATCAGGTAATCCAGATACCATACTTATACATCACTGAGTACGGTGAGAGTATGACTATCCTTACAGTCTGAGAAGGGGGTGAGTGAGAATGAGGAATCTCATTCTTTCCCCAGGGCACTAGTTCAAAGGCTTCAGAGCACTGATGGGATCAGGTGGCCTCAGATGTAGTAAGTAAGGGCCTTGGGAATGGACTCCTATATGACTCCTCTAATAGCTCCTCCTGCACCTTGATTTCCAGGTCCAGAGCTGTGTACTGCACTTCTGGTAATTCTCCTTGTAGGGTACAAGGTGCTTCTGGCAGTAGGGGTCCCTGCCTTCTATGTCCACAGGAAGCAGAGGGCCTGAGGGTAAGTTAGAGGGGTAATTCAAGCCATAGGGAGAGGGGCAGGCCAAGATCTATCCCCAGAAGGGGCAAGGTCAGGAGAGTGTCCAGTCTAGGAGGTCCCATGTGTCACACAGTGTCAGGGCCCCATCTAGAGTAAGACAAGGAAGTGGGTGGGGTCCTGCAGGAAGTGGGCCAGTCAAGAGTTTTCAAAGGTTATTCTCCAATTCCTAGGGTTTCTATGGAGGAAATGGGAAAAGGGGATCTGAATGAGGGACAACTGGGAGGTGGTTCCCTTGGATACCATCTCTAGATTATTTGAAAAGTGGGGCTCCATTTGGACAAAATCAAAACACTTTTAAAGTAATGTTGAGAACCCCTGGATTGGCTGCTCTGAGGGATGTTCCTGCTCTGACACTGTGTGACTGAGTGTAAGGAAATGGGAAGGGGAGTCAGGACTTGGGGAGAAAGGCTGAGATGGCAGCAGTTCTATATCAGAGGCTTCCTATCCACTCATGACAGCAGCCAGGAGGAGAGCAGCACAGGGGTAGAGGTGGCAAGCAGGAAGTATCTTGAATGATAAGCAGGTAATTAAATAAATATGAACCTGTTTCCTCCTCAGCTCCTTCCTTCCTTCCCTGCTGCATGGGACCCTCCATCTCTGCTGCCTCCTTCCTCACTGAGAGGCCCAGCCTGAGAGAAGGAGCCAACTGGGAGCTTCTGCAGACTCTGATCCTCATGCCTCCCCTCCCTGGCCACACCTTCCTGTTGCTCCTTCTCACCGTCCTTGATGCCCCAGAGCTGGGTCCTGGGTCCTGAGTCTAGGAGCTGACTCACTGCACTTCCCCAGAATGTGAAAAACAAATCAAGTCTCCTAAACATAACAAGATATCACTCATACATCACCTTGGACTTGTCCATAAACCACACAATCATGTCCATACTCTCAAGAGTTATCCTCATCTTCTGGATTTCTAAGCCCACACTGACTTCCCAGCCTTGCTGAGGTTCTCTATTGCCTCATGAATATAAATGAACACCTATTCCTATTTTTTTTTAAAGTTACTTTCCTCAAACCCAGAAGAAGTTTTCTGCTCCCCTCCCTGTTATGGAAACACCAGTTCTTCTATCACCCTGCATCTTTCCCAACCCTGTTGCTCATGGTACATTTTCCAAGACAGTCCAAAAACTTGGAGTCTTCTTTACCCTTCTCTTTTGTTTCTACTCCATATTCAAATCTGCCTTCAAAATGCTTAGCTCCATTTATAAATAAGTTATATTTAGTGGTAAATGAACAGAAAAAAAAACCCTGATTTGTAGCATTTGCCAATTCCTGTGGTGTAAATACTACCAACATGGGTAGATTTCAAACCACCAACAGTTGAACAACAAGACTTCAAGACTCCTGAAAAGTAAACAATTGGCTCTCATGAGCTGGTACAAGCTGCCTTCAACACATCACTGTGTTATTTCCACAAGCTGTGCACTTCATACCTACTCCACTACTCCTGGTCTCAGTCACCATTATACCTTCTTGGATCATTGCTAATGCCTCTGACTGGCATCTCTCTTTCAGCCTTGGTACCTGAAGAAGCCAGAGGGATTATCTGGAAATGGAAGTTAGATCACATCACTCCTCTGCTTCTTCCCTGACGTATCTGCATGACTCATTTCATCCCTTCTTTCTCTCTGCTCTAATGTCACTTTATTAAAGGCACTTTTCCCAAACCACCCTATAGAAAATAATAATTTCCCCTCTCACCCTTGCATTCCAATTCCTCTTACCCTGATTATTTTTTTCCTTATGTGGTTTCCTTTATGTGGTTCCATAAAAATGACTGTGCAAACTGAAATCATGGAAAGCAAGCTTAATAATCAATGAGAGAAAGCATAGACATGAACAGACATTTTCACACTGATGTTCATGGCGGCAGTATTCACAATTGCCAAAAGATGGAATCAACCCAAGCACCCATCAGTCGATGGATGAATAAACAAAATGTGGTATATACATACAATGGAATATTATTCCGCTGGAAGAAGGAATGAAGTACTGATTCATACAATATCATGAATAAAATTTGAGGATATTATGTTGAGTGAAATAAGCCAGACACAAAAGGGCATATGTTGTATGGTATTATTAATATGAACTTATTATATAGAGCAAACTCATGAAGTTAAAATCTAAAATATAGGTTACCAGAAGATAGAATGAAGGTAGAGCATGTGGAACTAATGTTTAACTTATACAGTATGTTTTTTAAAAGGTTGATCGTAAATTTTTGGAAATGGATAGATGTGATGGTAGCACATTACTATGAGTGTAATTAACAGCACTGAAATGGGTGTGATTGTGGTTCAAAGGAGAATTTTAGGGTCATGTATGTGATTAGAAGGAAAGCTAGAAGATAAAACATGGGACTGTATAACATAGTAAACTCTGTTGTGGATGATGACTCTGGTTAAAACTACTTCTTCCCATTTGACATACTCCCATTCTTGTGAGTTTTTCAAACACTTCCTTACTTTCTGGAGGATGTTGAAGCTTTGATTTTTTTTTTAAACACAAAGAAGAGAGAGTAGTCTTTTAAAAAGAAAGCTTTAGAATGCAGAACCAAGTGATTAAATGGAGAAAAGATTTGTTTTTGAAATCCAACATCCAATAGATAACAATACCCTGAAGGAAGTATTCATTCATTTATTTTAAAACATGTAGGGCATATTATATGGTAGCTTGGCCACTGAGGATACAAACTGTTCTTTATCTGTTAGAACTCACATTGTATTTGAGGAAGACAGACAACAAACAAACCAATACAACAGTTATTGGTTTTCACTACAGTTTAATTAAATACCAGTCACCATACAATTTGATTCAAATTTCAGTTACTGTGGCAAACTAACTGTGAGTAATGCATAGAGTACAAACTTCACTGCTAGCTCTTCAGTCCATAAATCACTTTGTAAATAACAGATGCTTATTATGATTTGTGACCAAACACACCATTTCTTTCAAAGCCTGTCGGGGATTGATCACTGTGAATCTGTTATTCAATTCATGCACAGACAGAAAACTGTGTCTTTGTGTTGCTTCCTTGCTTCCCAGTGATGCTTCCATGTGACATTTTATAAAAGTGAATAATTGAAATAAAGGATTGGCTAACAAATATGAAAGTATAGTGAAGGAGCAAAAAAGTGATAATGCTGGAAGTGAAACTCAAATAGAATCTAAATGGATTTGTAAAAAGAATAGCTGACATGGGAATGCTGAATTGAGGTAAGGGTGCTTTGAGGATGGGTGAGCTAATGCGTGTTGAGCCAAAGGTTCCCCGCGGTGGAAGATGTTCCAAAGAAGAGTGTGGTGGAAACCACAGAAGATGGCCTTCAGCTGTCCATCCTCTTTGGGATTGCCTCAGCTGAAGAGAGCCACCTTGCCCAAGGTTATGCCCCTTCCCAGGGACCATTCCAAAACAATTGTGATATAAGAGCTTAGTCCTCTCACCCCAATTCAGGACAGCTCTGAAGGAACATCTCAGCACCTCGGCTCCATATGGGGTTAGCTGAAGTCTGCATCAGGAGTTCACTGCAGCTCAACTGCTTCCTTCCCATCCATTCCACAGGTGTTAATCCTAAAAGATTTTTTTCTGAAGAACAATCTTCTTGTTAATCTTCATCTCACAGTCTGCTTCTCAGGGAACTCCACCCGAAAGGGGCTCTGCTGGGAACCAGAAAAGGAGGGGATCCCTCTAGCTCTGGGAACCAAGCCACTTATGGAAGGATAAGGGATTATTTAGATTACCTTAAGAGCATTGAGAATCCACTATGAGTTATTAAGACAATTTTCAAAAGTGTCTGCACCAATTTACATTATCACCAGCAGTATCTGAGAGTTCCCATTTAATTGCTAACACTTATTGTGGAGTTTTTATTTTAGCCATTCTACTGAATTAGAAGTGGCATCTTGTGGTAGTAGTATTAAATCACATTTCTCTAATGAATAACAATGTTGGGCATCATTTCATGTTCTTATTGGACATTTATAAACCTTCTTGAGTGATGTATCTATTTAAAACCATTTCTTAAAAATTAATTCACACTCCATAATATTCACCTTCTCAAAGTATATGTCTCAGTGGTTTCAGGCATTGAAACCACTTACAAAATTGTTAACATCACCACTGTCTATTTCCAGAATATTTTCATCACCCACCCAAAAACAAACCCCCATATCTATTAACACTAACTTGTTCTCCCCTACACCCAAGATCCTGGCAACTTATAATCAACATTTACCTATTCTAGATATTTCATAGAAAATTTTTTTTCTCATTCTATAAAGATTTATCTTTTCCAAATCACAGAAAGGAATTTGAGTAATTTACTAATTGTTTTCTACTATGTGCCTTAGAGATACCTCACTAAAAATTGGTATCTGACACAACAGAAGACATTTGCAGAATGTAATATTGTAGTGACAGTACTGAGGTTGATTGTTACACACATTTTAAACTCTTTGAATTTGGTTACATCTTAATTATTTATACAGAACATTGGTCCAATAACGTAAAAATAGAGAATAGCAGCTGGAAATTTATCTCATTCAATGTTCAGAGATAAAAGGGTTAAACACTCTTTCCATTATTTTCTGTATATAGTCCTTTTTCATTTTGAAATCTGACTGCAATCAAATTCTGGCATTGTTCCAAGCTATTGTACAAACAGGATACTGAAGGCCATCACTATACAGCATACAGCAACATAAGGACTCTTTCGTTCACCTATTCTGGCACACTTCCAAAATATACTCAACAGTCCAGTTTTATTTCTGTCCAGGAGGCTGGGTGCCAAGGATCGGATATAAGCACAGGTACATATAAGCAGCAAGATTACAGTCAACAGACTCTGAAAATTGAAATTGGCAGACGTATTTTCATCAGTCCTGGATTACTTGGGCTCCACGTAACTTATTTATTTATTTTTAGAATTATCAAAGCAAATTGTTTAACCAGTTTGTTGATGAAGGGCGTTCTTTATGCATAACACTGTCTGGGGACTTCAAATATTGAATGCCATAGTGAGGCCGGCGGAGCCCCAGCCACATCACCCTTCCCCATAGAAATTTAATCATACAATATATGTCCTTTGTGTCTGACTTCTATCACTTAGCATACAGTTTTCAAGGTTCATCCATGTTGTAGATAAATTTGTACTTCATTCCTTTTTATAGCTGAATGATATTCCCATTTATGGATGAATCATACTTTGCTTACCCATTCGTCATTTAATGGTCATTTGATTTGTTTCCATTTTTCAGCTATTATCAAGAAGTCAGTTCAAAACATTTGTGTAAAAGATTTTTTGTGTGTGTGGACTCATATTTTCAATTCTTTTGAGTGCCTAAGGGTGGAATTGGTGGGGTATATTGCAAATCACATTTAACTTGTTGAGAAACTGTCAAACTGTTTTCCAAAGTGAATGCACTCTTTTACATTCCCTTTAGAAATGTATGAGTGTTTCAATTTTTCCATATCCTTTCCAATATTTATGATTGTCTTTTTTTATTATATTCATCGTAGTGAGTATGAGGTGAGTTTGGTTTGGTTTGCATTTCCCAAATGACTAATGATGTTGAATATCTTGTCAGGTACTTATTGGCCATTTGTACATCTTCTTTGGAGAAATGTCTATTCAAATCCTTGGCCTGATTTTGTTTTATTTTGCTTTGTTTTTGTTTTTGTTGTTGTTGTTGTTGTTTTTAGGGAGTAGTGTAGATGGAACCTGGGACCTTGTTCATGTGAAGCAGGTGCTCAACCACTGAGCTAAAACCACCCCCTTCCCCCCGGCCTGTTTTAAATTGGTATAGTTCTTTTTAAATTATTGAATGGGAAGAGATGTTTATATATTCTGGATACTAGACCCTTTTATCAATTACATGAATTGCAAATATTTTCTCCCATTCCATGGTTGTCTTTTTCCTTTTTTGATAGTATTTTTGAAGCATCAAGCTTTTAAATTTTGATGAAGCCCAATTTATTTTTTCTTTGGTTGCTTGGGCTTTGGTGCCATATCTATGAAACCATTGCCTCATCAAATGTCAATATAAGAATACAGTTCCATTTATAATAGCATCAAATAGAGTATACTTTAATACTTAGGAATAAATTTAACAATATAAGTGTAAGATTTGTATTCTGAAAACTAAAAAACAATGTAAAAGAAATTAAAGAACTCCTAAATAAACGAAAAGCATTTCTGTGTTCATGAATTGTTAGGCTTAATATTGATAAGATTGCAATACTCCACAGATAAAACATAATTCCTAACAAAACCTCAGCAACCTTTGTTATAGATATTGACAAGCTGATGCTAAAATTCATATAGAGGGGAGCAGGTGGAGCTCAGTGGTTGAGCACCTGCTTCCCAAGTACGAGGTCCTGAGTTCAATCCGAGTACCTCCAAAAATAAAAATAAAAACTAGTGGAACACAGTAAATGGGAATTTTTTTTTAAAGATTCATATGGAAATACAAGGGACAGAAACAGCCAAGACAATCTTTAAAAAGAACAAAATTGGAGGAGTCACACATCCTGATTTCAAGACTATGTGGCACTGGCATAAAGAAAGACATTCTAGGGAAGCGGCTGTGGCTCAATCAGTAGGGCTCCCGTTTACCATATGGGAGGCCCCGGGTTCGGTTCCCGGGGCCTCCTGGTGAAGGCAAGCCCGCCCGCATGGCGTGGTTAGCTGACCCAGCGAGAGCACAAGCAGCAAGGGGGGGATAAATGAATAAATAAATAAAATCTTTAAAAAAAAAAAAAAAAAAAAAGAAAGACATTCCAGGGAAGCGGCTGTGGCTCAATCAGTGGGGCTCCCGTTTACCATATGGGAGGCCCCGGGTTAGGTTCCCGGGGCCTCCTGGTGGGGGCAAGCCCGCCCACACGGCATGGTTGGCTGACCCAGCGAGCACAAGCAGCAAGGGGGGGAAAAATGAATAAATAAATTAAAAAAAAAAAAAAAAAAGAAAGACATTCCAAAAAATGGAATAGAATTGGAAGTCCAGAAATAAATCCATGTGTCTATGATCAAATAGCCAAGACAATTTAATGGGGTAAAGAATCATCTTTTCAACAAATCATGCTGGAGCTACTGGATAGCCACCTAACAAGGTGGAGTTTCTAAAGTACAACTGTGTTAGGGATACATTAGTGACCTCTTCCTGTACATAAAGAAAAATTATAACCACAATGTACTGGTGGCCAGGGTGATGCATCCTCCCCTTCCACCCTCTGCCCCACCATGCCCCGGGGATGCACAGGCAAGGGACAGAGCACAGCCTGTGCACATCACTAACGGGACATCCCTCCAGGAACCCGCCAATGTATCCAGACTATACTGTGAAGTGTGAATCATGAGTTAACCAAGAACTTCAGGAAGAGCTGCTGTCACCACCATGGAATAACAAGGGGCAGAATCCAGAGAATCCCAAAGGGAACAATTTTCCTTGGAGCTGCAGAGGCAGTCCAGGGATACCACACAAATTTGGTCAGGAGGTCCAGGAAGCTTGGAAAACGCTTCCTTTGAGCAACTTACAGCAAGCAGTAGGGATTCATTCAAAAGCAATTTTTTAATTCCTTCAATTCATTTGGTACCAGGAGTCTTAATTACCTCTTGGGTATCCAGCATGCTACTACATTCGTTATCTCCTTAATCTCTATAAAACACCACAAGGGAAGACTTGTTATCCTCAATGTGGAGATGGCAAAACTGTGCCAGTTATTTCCACAATCCCTGAGCATGCCCTAAGTTCTGCGCAGTCATCATTCCTCTTTCCCCAGGTAACATCTGCTCTCCACTCAGAAGAAAAGGCATTGAAATGGATGTGAATTCCCTCCCCAGGCACCTCACCCCATTTCTCCCCTCTCCCTATGGCTGTCCCCTCTTCACATCTTATAATTCCCACTTCACCCTGCGGAGCAACACTTGTTCATCTAAATCAACTTCCTCTTCTGGAAGGAGTCAGGAAATTAATCATTTTGCTGGGAACAGTGATATGCAAATTCTGAGGTCCAGATTAAACTGTACATTTAGGCTAAGTTTTAACACCTATACAAATAAAGTGTCAGAATTGGGGCAGATTTGGTGACCAAGTCCTGGAAAACCCTACATTTTCCCCTGCTGAGAAGCTCTGGGTTGAGGCTGGCACAAAACAAGGCCACAAGCCAGGAGCAACCCAGGATTCCTCATAGTGTGGGGCTCTCACATGGGGCTTACAAGGAAGACCTCAAGATGGGGTAAGGGGCCAAGTAGGGAGAGCACAGGCCCCAAGGCAGGAGGGAACATCCTTTCTGCTGGGCCTGTCCAAGCCTCTCTGAAAACTTAGCAGGAGGAACGCCTCACCTTTAGCCCATCATCTGTTTGGTTTCTGTTTCATAATATAAAGCAGGAACTATCCAGATGTGGAAGCAGATTGCTATCTCATGGCCTCTCATTCCCATGATAGCCACGTCCTCCTCTGTCGTGGGAGGTGAGGTTTCTCTCCTCTCTGGGTGCAGAGTCCCAGGCATCCCCAGCACAGGCACTGGGACAGAGCAAGCTCCACAGGCCTCCACGATGCCCATTTGCTCCTCCTGGCCTCACCCTCCTCAGCCTTCCCTGCTGCTGACTCTGCTGCTGGTGCTCACGGGTGAGCCTTGTCAAGGGTACAGCCCCCCCTCCTTCCTGCCCCTTGGCCTCCCCCTGTTCCAAGACTTCAGGGCTCCAGGTAACACTGATGCCCCATGCAGGGCTACAAGGGAAGACAGGACTGGGCATATCTGAGAGATGAACTCAGGGATCTGAGCAATTTCTCTCTGGTTCCATCACCTGCAGTTGGTTATCAGAGGCAGCCTATCAGAAGATGCTTCAAACCACAACCATCACCATAATAATAATTTTCACTTTTATAATAAGTTTAGTCAACAGAACCATTTTTGGAAAGATCGTTATTGAAACTCTTGCAATTTTGAGGCTCAGAGAGCTGAAGCAGCCTGTATAAGGCCACGCAGAGCGAGCTCAGAGACACATGCAGGTGCTGAGGCTCCAAGCCTGATACCCGAAATGGTGCCTGCTTCAGCTGGGCCAAGATGCCGTGCTTCTCTGGGGAAGTCCAGCCACCATCCCTCCCAGGCTGTGACTGGGCCTGCTTCTCCCTCTGTCTGTGATCTCAGAGTACCAAAGTCCATCCTCCGCAACCTCTTGCTCTTCAGTTTGCTGTTTCGTGGGTTCCCACAACCTCACTGGGTTCCAAGACTTTCGTGTGGAAATTTTATTCTCCCTCTTAAGTCAGGCTGCCACAGAGTCCCCTGCAGTCCGTTTCTTTTCTTCTGGGCTTAGAGCCCACCCTACAGTCCCAGGGCTGGGCACATCACTCCCAGCTCCCCACCCTGATCTGCCATGTTGCCACAGAGACTTTAAAAATTATTCTCATTACACACATCCTGTACCTGATACCAACAATGAGAGTTCACTATTGAGCCACAGTCCCCCCATTAGGCAGGGACAGTTCATACCACTTAGTGTCTATTAACTGGTGTAATCCACACAGCATCTCTGTATGAGTGCTATTGGTAAAACTAATAGTTTCTATTAACTGGTGTAACCCACACAGCATCTCTGATGCGTGCTATTGGTAAAAACTATTTTTTACCATTATCTCCAGTTTACAGAGGGAGAAACCAAGGCAGAAAATGTCACTTGCCCCATGTCACCTACCTAAGTGAATGAGCAGCCAGGATTCAAATCCAGGCCAACCAGCCCCACAGCTCAATGAACCATTTTACACTTCTTGGTTCTCAGTGGAAGCTCATTGCATAAAAATTAAAAATGGAGAGAAGCAAAAAGATGAAAAATCACCACCCATCCCTCCAGTCAGATAGCCAGCGTTAAAATTCTGGTGTGTGTCCTCTCAAACTTTTATTCATGGTGAGTTGAATGCTTTCTATCTGCTAACTCTGCTAATGGAGCATTTACCATGTATCTCAATTTCATTTAAAACTCAAAACAAACTTGGATCTTAGCAGGCTAGACTGTACTTGTAAATACATTTAAGATAAACATTAACATAAATATTATATATATTTATATGTCTGGGTATGTATGTGTATAAGTGGGTGTGAGTAGTGTATGCACATTTACACATACGGGGGATTTTTAAAAATGGCTTTCCCTACTGTTCACTTTAAATCATTTTCAATCTATGCAAAATGCACATTGATATTTAGTTTCCCCCTCTCCCTGTTACCCTCCTTCCTTTTCTATTTCTCTGACCTTACCTCTTATTGTCTCCCCAGTTCTCAAGAGAAACAAACTTATCTCTTGGTAAAAACTATTTTTTTCTCAAAGAAGAATTTCCATGAATTGTTATATTGGTGTTATCTCTTCTGTATAGGATAGGGGTGGGAAGGAATGAAGGTGATGAAAGATACAATTCAGCTTCTTCTCCAAACTTAAAACGCTAAACTCATCCCTATTCTCAGCACATCAAAGAACCTGCCCTGTAACAAGATATGTCACCCATAGGAGACAAGTGTGGTTACAAATAGTGGTAAGTTGTTGGGTTTTACCAGAAAACACTCTGCAAAGGAGAACCACAAATTCTCCCCCTGTGGCATTGCTGAGAAATAGAAAAGGAAACACAGGGTTTATTTGTGGTACCACCATAGCAGGCTCCTCTGATTTGCATCCATGTAGCCAGAACCCAGGCTTGTTTGTTGGGAAACTTCAAGTAAGAGTTTTTGTGTTTCTCTATTTCTCCAAAAAAAAAAACAACAAAACTCTCTAGTCACTGAGGCTGTGAAATAGAACCAGAAAGTTAAATATTTGGCACAAAAGTGACCCATGTCCCTTCAACTCATAAATCATTGGTCAAACACAGTCATATGGCCATGACCAGCAGCCATGATTCTTGTCAAAGCACATGTCTGAAGTCTGCTGTTTCTTTGCTTGCTTGCCCCCATAATTCTCTCTCTCTGTTCAGGAGCAGATTCCTCATGTCTACAGGCTTTGGAGCCCTGCATTTTACCTCTTTCCTGGAGTCATTTTGTCCCCTCATTTGCCATTCTCACCAGAAATTCTAGATTTCTCAGATCCATTTACTCCTGCTTGCAAACCTGTCAATTGTTTTCTGAATATTTCCATTTATTTGAAGTGGGTTGTCGAATGCAGACTGCAGTAACCAAAACCATTACTAACATTGTGTTTTCCAAAATTTTCCCCTAGTGCTACAAGTAGAGTAATACATTTTCTGCCTAACATGTTATTAAAGGTGACATGTTTACCAACCGTTCCACCAGGACAACTCAAATTGTCCTCCTTTCAGATTCCAGTAGGTTTCCTTGCCACTCAACCTGTAAGACCATGCACAAGCTTCAGCTTTGGTTACAATGATGCCACACTTCTAGGTATGCTTCAGTATTGGTCAGGAGTGAGATGTGGTAGACAGAATGATGACTCCAGAAGAGGTCCACATCCTAATCTCAGGAATGTGTGAATGTGTCACCTCATGTGGCAAAAGAGACTTTGCAAAGAAGATTAAATTAACAACCTTGATATGAAGAGATTTTACTTGATCACCAGGGTAGATGCTCTATATTCATAAGAGTCCTTATAAAGGGGAGACAAGAGGACCAGAGTTAAAGAAGGAGATGAGGTACCTCAAAAAAACAACAAAAAAAGAGCCAAGTAGTGCAGCAGCCTTTAGAAGGTGGAATAGGCAAGGGACTGATTTTCCCTGAGAGCTTCCAGAATGAACATGGTTCTGTCAATCCCTTGATTTTAGCCCGTTAAGACCTATTTCAAACTATTGACCTCCAGAACTGGAAGATAATAAATTTCTGTCCTATAAAGTCATTAAATTTGTGGGAATTTGTTACACCGGCAGTAGGAAACTAATATCATGCCATTATGCTATGGGGGAGGAGGGAGTCAAGGGCTTAAAGCAATAACATTGTATTTATTTAAGTTACATATTCACTGTGCCTTGGGAATTTCATACATCACTGTCACTCAAGAAATTAGGTGGATGGAGAAGTCCCCACTTTGAACCTTGCAGATCTCTATGGAAGAGGAAAGTTGATCTGCAGAGATCCCCGCACCTGCAGTTAAATGCGTAGTTCAGAAGATACAGCTATCACTTCTGCTTCTAACTCATTGAACTAAACTGGTCACAGGGCCCAGCCCAAAGCAAATGTTCAAAAAGTGCCAACTCTATGTGGCCAGAGAGTATACACCCAGAAATATTTTGTGAAAATTTCTAATAATTAATACTTGATAACAACTTTTTCTACCACAATCACCACTGTTGTGATTATTCTTGTGCTTAGAACTTTACACACTTGTTCCATAATCACCTGAGCATAAATTCCTAAATTGAATTGTCAATGAAAAGAGTATGTACAAAATTGACTTTTGACCAGGGAAGTGGTGCTTTAATACATCATTGGCAAAAGTAAATGAGAAGCTGTTGCCTGCGGGAAACAGAAGCTGATTGCCTGAGCTAAGCAGAAAAGCAATTTGTGAGCAGACCATCGACTAGCTCACAGATGCATTGTGTATTGGTCAGGGTTCTCTCGGGAAACAGAATCAACAGGAGATATCTGTCAATAATATGAGATTTTAAAAGAGTCTTTCACGTGACCGTGGGGATGCACAAGTCCAGATTCCACAGGCAGGCTGCAAACCAGGGGCTCCAATGAAAGTCCAATGAAAGGTCCTTGATGAGTTTCTGGGAGAAGTTGCCTGTCCAATGACAAGCTGGGAAATTCTCTCTAAATGTTGAAATCACTTCCCTTTTTAAGGCATTCAATTGATTGGATAAAAGCGTCATCCATTGATGACGCAATCTCCCTGATTGATGCAGATGTAATCAGCCATCCACACAGTAAACTCACTGGTGATAGAAGTCCATAAAGCTCTTGTATTACAATTAGCCCAGTGCTTGCTGGACCAAACACCTGGACACAATTACCTGGCCGAGTTGACACATTAGCCTAACCATCACACATTGGGAGCTTGGAAAAACAGGCTGTGAGCTAAATAGCTGGAGTGATCCCCAGTCCAGGCCTCAGTGGGCTGCAGGGAAGGAGTGTACTTTCCTGGGTAATATCTGGAGAAAGGGAAGGACAGAGTTTGATTGCTCCTGGCCCCTGCTTCATTCTTCACCAGCTCTCAAGTCAAAGGACAAGGGTGAAAGAGTCTGCACCGGGCAGAGCCTCCAGGCTCCTCAGCTCTGCCCAGTGCAGAGAAGGAGCTGTGGGCACCCACTGTGGGCTTCCCTCTGGGAGGAGCAGGGAGGGAAGTGCAGGTGACTCAGTCTTAGAGATCAGTGTGGGTCACAGCTGCACAGGTGGTTACTCTGCTCCACATCGTGTCCCCTCAGCACCCCTGTGGTCCATCACATGTAAATGGAGAATGGGCCAGGCCGGCAGATATTCTTGAGCAGAATCCCTGCTTCCTGGGAAATTCAGAAGTGAATTCCAGACCCAGCTCAGACATGGCTCTTCCAGAGCAGGCTCAGGCCCTCCACGTAGACTGAGTTCTGACCTGCGCTCTGCCATGACTCTGAGGCTCTCTGTGCCTCAGTTTCCTTTTTGTAAGGATTGAATGAGATATTACATGCAGTGTGCTCAGCACAAGGCCCGGCTCATGGTATGCACTCAGCAAATGAGAGTTGTTGGTAAACACTGGAGAAAACATAACAGACCAGGCAGATGAATAACCGCTTTGTGTTTCCCTTCAGGAGTGTCAGGGCAGGAGGAGGAGCTGCAGGTGATGCAGCCTGAGAAGTCAGTATGGGTCAAAGCCGGAGAGACGGTCACTCTGCACTGCATCCTGTCCTCTCTTCACCCACCAGGGACCGTGAAGGGGGGCTGGGCCAGGCCGGGAATTAATCTTCAATTTCAGAGAAGGCCACTTCCCCCGAGTAACAAATGTTACAGACCCCATAAGGAGCAGCATCATGGACTTTTGCATCCACATCAGGAGCATCACCCCGTCTGACACTGGCACCTACTACTGTGTGAAGTTCAGGAAAGGGACCCCAGACACAGTATAAGCCTGGTTCTGGCACCCGGGTGTCCATGAGTGGTGAGTACATCATGGGCTCTTTCGTCCCCTAGTGTGTGACAGTAAATCAATACTAAAACCCTCCTTAGCAACAACTCACCATCAGGTGTGGAGGTGGGTGCTTATATTCACGGTCTCCTTCACCCCCTTTTACAGACCAGGGAAGTGAGGCCCAGAGAGGTCAGGTTGTTTGTTCAAGAACCCATAGCTGATAAAAAGTGGAGAAAGGCCTGGAACCCTAGGACGCCTGGCCCCAAAGCCCTGCCTTTTCCAATCTGGTCCTACCCTTTGATTATACAGATGAGGGAGATAAAGGCTAAGTGATTTCCCTGTCACAAGGCCCAAACTCATCTCAGAGAGGCTCCCCCTGCATTGTGTGGGGGGGTCTTCTCTTTATTCTGCAAATGTTTTCAGGGAGCCTCCCAGGTGCCAGGCTCTGCTCTTGATGCTGTGGCATCAGGAATGAACACAGCAGGACAAAGCTCTTCTCCCTTGAAGCTTCTATTCTCTTCCCTTGCAGTGAGGAGAAAGTCCAGGCCAGGGTTGGGGAGGATATGTGCTTCTTGATTTAACCTTCAGAAACATCACACTGAGGAGAAATTCCTCAGAGACAAAGATTCCTTGTTTGAGTTTGTTTGGAGGAAGTGCCAAGAGGCTTGGCTTTTCTGTGGGTCTGTCAGGAAATCCCTTGTGGGATCGGGGACAGACTCAGCCATACAGTCACTGGAGGCTCTGAGCAGAGCTGGGCCTTCTCAGTGTCCCTCACCCAGGGAAGGGACCCCCATGTGGGAGACTCAGGTTTCCCCAGTTGAGGCAGCAAAGAAGATGTTCCTTTGGGGATTTCTGCCAGAGGCTCAGGATCCCCTTCCACCTCCTACATCCTGGAACATCAGCACATGAAGGGCCTTCAGACACCACCAGCCCAGCCCCCACTTAGAGATGGGGAGACTGAGGCCAGGAGGCAATACGGGCTTTGACTACAGTCCCATAGAAAGGAACTGATGGAATTGGGAACCAAATGCAGATCCAATTCCAGGCCAGGCTTCTTACTGCCCTGGCACTCAACACTTTTCCCATCTAGGACCCAGGTACGTAGTAGGTGCTGAATAAAAGCTCTTTGAACTGAAACCTTGAGTGGGGAGCCAGCAGTTCTCCTTCTTGTTTGTTTCCCAAAGGTGCAGAAGGCCTCACACTGAGACCCAGAGGTCCACTGGTGACTGGAGAACCCCCTCTCAATGTTTAGGTGCCTCATTCCATATGGGACATCATATATCAGTGCATGTAGCTCTGCTGCATTGTTTCTCAGGGCTGCATAATACCACAGTGTATGGAAATGCAATCATTGTTTTACTGGCTCCTATTGATGGATATTTAAACTGTTCCCCATCTTGGGCTGTTAAGGGGATGCTGCAGAGGATCACCTTGTATGTGTGTCCATTCTACTCAAGTGGGAGATGCCCCCTTGAATGATGTTGCTGGGTCACAGAACATGTGCATTTGATTTTGTGGAGATTGCCAAATTTTCCTCCGAGTCATTGTAGCAATCAAGTCTGTCCCAAACCCTGGACAAAGGCTGGGCAGGGGGCTCATTCTTGACATTACACATATGACAGATGAAGAGACTGAAGTTCCAAATGGTACAGCACTATCTTTTGCCTAAGCAATCACAGCTAGTCAATGGCTCATCCGGGACTCTGATTCAGCTTGCTCGTAGTCCAGTGCTCACTCCCCTATCTCATGCTCTCTTCCAAAATGATACCCTGGAGGAGAAGGAGGGAGGCAGCGATGGGGCAGGAAGCTGCTGTGTGCCAGATCTTGCCCAATACATCCATGATGCATGGCATTGACTCCTTATAGCCAATGGTATGAGAGACAGACCATGCTGTGCCCCTTTCTCAGATGAGGAAACTGAGGCTCAGAGAGAGGCAGGAAGGGAAACAGACTCCAAGCAGCCTGACTCCACTGCCTCTGCTCTCTGCAACACTCTACTAGGTTGTCAAAGTGTGGAGAAATGCTCCAGTCCTCTCTTTTAAAATCTTTGTATTTTTGTTTTATAACACTGAGCATTTTTTTACCTGACCTGCCCTGCCCCCACCCCCCTTGTTTTGCTCCTTGTTTTGTTTCTTGTTTGTGCTCATTGTCTGCTCATTGTCTGTTTTTCTTCAGGCAGCACCAGGAACCAAACCAGGACCTTGCATGTGGGAGGCAGTGCCCACATGCTTGGGCCACATCTGCTCTCATTAAGTATTTTTTTTTTAGTGCTATTGAATGACGTGGGGCTCACTTTTCACCCCCAGATCACAGAGATACAGCAAGTGTCTCATGATATCTTGAATCTTCTCTAAAAGACACATCCCGGCATAAAAGCATTTAGGAAGTTTTTCTCCCATCGTGGTGATGTTTCTCCTTCACTGAGCAGCCCCAGGAGCAAGCTCTGGAGAAGAGCTTTGGTAGAACAGGGACGGGCCTGTCAGGTCCCAGGAAACAATGAACAAGCTCACTTCATGGCCCTGAAAATGAAGGAATGCTGAGATGAAGGCATTTCTAGCGGGTGCTGGGGTCCCGTGTGAGCAAGAGTTTATATTCTAGACTCAGGTGGTCAGCAGCTCGGTATCTTCCCTCTATTGGTGCTACAGGCAACCAGGCCTGGGGCTTAGTTAGCAGGGAGACTCCTCCTGTGATTGCTTGAAGTCAGGAACCTCACGGGGACATGGGAGGGTAGAGGTCAGTGTTGGGGATCGTGAAGATGGGGCACGAGAAAGCTTAGGGGACCTCCCCATCTTTCCCAACATTTGCATCTAAACAGGTGCCAGAATCTCATCAAACCCTCACTGTTCAATCTCAGAAACTTCCCAGCCTCAACACACCACAATGTCACCATGAAATCTGTTCCCTCCCTCCTCTCAAAATGCTGCCAGCTTTCCCTAAACAGCTAATCTGGAGGAGAAGGCAGTGACCTGCTTTGTGTTTTGAAAACCAGATCACCAAAATGTTTTTTTCCAAGGGAATTCTTTTTAAAAGAGGGAGAAAATCATCATTTGGTAGTTTCTGATGCTTTTCATTTGGCTTTTTCATGGCAGCTGCACGAGCAGGATTTGAGACTTCTCTTGGTGATTTCTCTATGCTTTTGTTTGACCTTCTTACTGCCTAAGGGGTAAATATGGAGTTTAAGAACAAAAGCAGCCAGGTGCTATGATAACAGATATTATTAACATCTTAATAGCACTTGTTACTTATTATGTACCTACTATATGCCAGGATCTGTGTTTTATATACATCATCTCTAATCTTACCAGGTTGTTGTTTACTCATTTTTTAACAAAAAAGTTGACACTGAGGATCGGAAAGAGAAAGAACAGAGACACAAGAATTAACCAGTCCTTCGTGGGGTGGCTCCCGCATTGCCCACCCAGTATCCTGGGCCAGCCACGTTCCTCTTTGAGCCTCATCTGATCAATGGAGACCACACTCAGACCCCCTCACAGAACTGGTGGGAGGATCAAAGTGCTGGGCTCATGGGGAGACCAGCCCTGCAGATGAGGCAGCTCAAAGGCTCTCACTAAATGGTAACAGGTTACAGCAGCTGATCCTTTTGGGACATCTGGACTGCTCGTAATTTTAGAACTTGAGTCAAGTGATGGACTCTTTATCAGGCATTTGAAGTTTCTGATGGGTGTTAGGAAGCAAGGAAAATATTTACAATTGGAAAAGTTTGTAATGTTTGCTGGTTGTTGACTGTCACAGAAGGTGTCGGGTAATAATTAGTCATTTGGAGACACCCAAGGAGGTCCTTTCAGAGCCCCCTCCAGAGAAAAACTGTGCTCACTCTTCTGGTACTGGATTTGCATGTATATCCAGGAAATGGGAAGTGCTTGTACATGATTAGTCTACCTGAAGAGATGAACCGTCTTTGGCTTTCTCAGCTCTCAGGGATCTCTACTTTCAACCCAAACTGACCCAAAAGAACACCCCAGAGTCACAAAAACATTCCTTTTCCCTCCCTTTAGGATTCAGAGCATGACACAGATTAGGCCTTACTGGGATATTTGTGGGAAGAATGAAAAAAGAAGTAAATTTGTGTGTACTTGAAGGGAGAGCTCTGGCTATAAAGTGTGGCTTAAAGGTAGATAGATGGTGGTTTATTTTTGTTTAGCCTCTTCTGTGTTTGCTCCAAAGCCACAGTGGAGCAAACTGCCTCATTTGTCCTCTCTGCAACCATGGGCAGGAGAAATCCCCCATCTCATACCCCCATCCCATTCACAGATGAGCCAACTGGGACATGCCCTGGCCACAGGGCTCCAGAATACAGGCAGGGCTGGGCTGGGCAGTGGCTCCAGCCCTCCCCCAGCCCCCCTGTGCCCCTTCCTCCCCTGCATCCACTCCTATGAACGCTCACTCTGAAATGTTCAGATTCCAGGTGAGGCCAGCTGGGAGGAGTCAATACAGAGAGAGCAGACACTGGTGGGCAAATCTTCTGGGTCCAAGAAAACCAGAGGGGCTTTGAGCTCAGGCCTGGCATTCCATCTTGGCCCCGCCTCTTAGCTCTTTCTGCCCCTTTGCTTCCTTCTCTGTACAGAATGACTACCCCTCCCAAATCATAGAATGGTGTAAAACTCACAAACATAAACAATTTTATCAGTGTCTTGTGCTTCATTATCGTCATCGCAATCCTGCTTACTGTTTCACCACCAGACAACAGTGTCTCCTACAGCATCTCCAGGCGAACTCCGGTACAGCTGAGCCCAGAGGATGTCCACTTCTAGGTGGCCCTAGATACCTTGCAGAGCCCTTTACATGGGACGGTCAACTTGTCTGAGTTCATTCAAGATAGAAACCTGCTCACCAGCCACGGCCATACCCCAACAAGGCTGCTCCTCTGGGTTCTGCTCCACAGCTTGACTTGCCTGGAATCTAATTCCTAGTCATCCCTCCCAATCTCCTGCACCCACCAAGGGCCGGGCACTCGGCCCTGCACTTGCCCTTAGTGTTATTTCAGTGGCTGCTGCAGGTTGACCACCTGCCATATGCCAAGAGCTGTGCTAGGTGGTTTCATTTATTTCACTGTCAGTGCCATTTATTTTATCAACAGTGCTGCAATTATTAAGCTCCCACACTGTTCAGTCCTCTGTGTAATTGGTAATTTCATTTATTTTGCTAGAGTTATTATGCTTCGAATGCACGCCGTTGATTTCACTCATTATTACCCTAATAGAAGCTACCAGTCCTTGAGTGCCTATTGTGTGACAGGCACCATGCTCAGTGATTTCACTCATAGTGTTTGAGTACCTAGTGCATGCCTATCTCTATCCTTGGGGATTCCCTTGCTATGCTGGTGGGAGCTCATCATCATTGATCCCACCCAACCTTTCCCCCCACACTGAGGTCAGAGCCTCTGCCCTGTGCTGTTTCAGTTCTGCCCACCTTGAAGATGACACAACAACCCCATAAGAGAGATCCAAGTGAATGTCACCTGCCAGGTGGAGAGGATCTACCCCCAAAAAGTACAGATGACCTGAATGGAGAAAGGAAACATGTCCCAAACCTAAACACCCTCAATTCCTGTGGAGAACAAGGATGGGGCCTATAACCTGATGAATATAATCCTGGTAAATTCATCGGCCCACCGGGAGGACATGGTGCTCACCTGCCAGGTGGAACATGACAGACAGACAGCAGTCAGTACATACCTGACCCTGGAGGGCTCAGCCCACCAGAAGGACCAGTACCCTTACCACCAGGTAAGGCCTCCACTCCACCCCCACCTGGCTCTTTCTAAATTGCACCTTAATTTCATTTTTTAAAATTAGTGTTAAAGCAGTAATCCATGCTTATTTTAGAATAACCTAGATGTCCATAAATATAAAGAAGAAAATTTGAAAGTGATCTCCCTTCCTGCAAATCTCCCACCCCAAAGGTTCCCCATCTGGTAAAAAATTTGTTATATATCTTTATAATCATTTTATGTAAATATATGCTAAAGAATGGAGGGAGCATAGGATAGAGGGAGGAGATAAGGGAGTGAGGAGAGAAGGGTAGTAAGGGGGATCATCCTATTCTTATTTCCTTGCCTCCTGTTTTCTTCACCTAACAGTGTTACATTCACATCCCTCTTCCTCTTTCTCTCACACCTCACCTGCTCTCCTTGGCTGCCCTAGGCTGCCTGTCCCAGGGTCCATCCAACCATCCCACTGGGGTGGGAGAGGGGAAAATTTAGGATGTCATAGCTTGTCTCAAGTGTGATCAATGCTGCAATGAACGCCCTTGGACATATGTCTCTTGAACATACGACTCTTTCTGTAGGACAAATTCCCAAAGGGGCATTTCTGGATCAAAGGGCAGCCTGTTTAAGCCAGGTAACCCTCTACAAGGGTTGTACTGATTTACTTTCATGGGAGAGTCCAAGAGTATCATTGTGTCATTTGCTCAGCTCTATACAGCCTGTAATCAATGTATTTCTCTTCTTTCTTCCACATGACATCACCTAGTTGGCTTTTCAGTGCCACTGTGGAACATTCCATTACTTCACCAGCAAGGCTGATGGCTGGCACATAACAGACCCTGTGAAAGGATACATAAATAAAGTATGTTATTTCCTTAACACATACTTCAAGAGAAACAGGGAAGCTCTAAAGAAGCCTTGGTGGCTTTTATTTTACAATGCCAGGTTTTCATGGAATGAATAGTGCATAGGGAGACAGGGTATTTGGATTTCCACTTGGCTCTATCACAGACTTGCTGTGTGATTTTGGACAAGTCCATGCCCTTCTCTCGGACTTAATTTCCTCATGAAAGTGTTGAAGGAGATGAGTTTTTTTACTTCTCCAGCTCTGAGTCTCTGCTGGTAGGACCAGGACTGCTCAGCATTGCAGCTTCAGAGATTGGCACACAGCCTGGTACCTAGTAGGTACTCAGTAAATACTTCTAAAATGATGACAGCGTTAATCAGGTTGTTGATCAATTAGTGAGGTTAGTTAGTTAAGTAGTGTGGCAGCTTGATATTATTTGTGAATTCTAAAAAGAGATATTGATTGTGTTGGTAAACTGGTCTGTTCCTCTGGAGGTGATATCCCTTTGATTGCATTAAATTCAGAGGTTTCAGTTTTACTTCCTTTAAACAAGATTAAGGCTTTGATTCAACCATGTCCTTAGGGCATGCAGGGTTGAGTCTTCACCACCTTGTTGGGCTGATAAAACAGACTCTCACATGAAGTGGACACACAGAGAGGATAGATACCCTGAGATCTGACAAGTCAAGTCCAGCAGCAGCTCCCCCAGTCCCCTCCTGTCTCTTCTCACTTCCACCCATAAACACCTAATTGCTAATTCAGAGTTTCAATGGGTTTGTGTTTTTATTTTGCCTACTCTGTGCTGCTGACCCCAGATGAGAAGGAGCATGTTTCTGATCCTCAGGAGCGAGATATCTGACCACATGCTAGTTCCTCCATGGCTGTCTGCAACAAATATTTTCCCTCTAAGAATGCCAGCATTGTTTGCACTGCCCATGGATAACCCACGTTATTGCATCCTTTCTGATTTTCTCATTGTCAGTCTACCTATAGGTTTGTGAATTTTACTTATCTTTTACCATTGATTCTCTCAATTGTTTTTTGATTCTCTATTTCAGTTATCTCTACTCTAATCATTATTACTTCCTTCTTTTCTGCTATCGAGTTAACTTGCTCTTCTTTTTCTACTTCTTAAGGTGTAAATTTAGGTTATTGATTTGAGATCTTTAATTTCCTGCGAGTTTCTGTGCTCCCTTGTTGACAAGATCCAACCTTCTAGGGTCACCTCGCCAGTAGGTCAGGCAGAAGAGTCTCCAGCCCCCAAGGACAGACTGCTTCCCCTTCACCACTCAATTGCCAAACAGCATTTCTTCCTTCTTAATGCACCTCAAAGCCAAGCACTTTAAAGAGTTCCCCTTTAAATTATGCCAGCCCCTTTAATCACATCAGTCCTTTTAAAATGTTCCTTTGTATTAGTTTTCTATTGTGGCTGTAACAAATCACCACGAACTCAGTAAGTTTAAAACAATACAAGTTTATTATCTTTCAGTGCTGGAGACTGGAACTCTAAAATAGGTCAGCTGAGCTGTATTTCTTTGGGATGATCTAGGGGTGAACCTGTTTCTTTGCCTTTTCCAGCTTCTACAGGCTGCCCACATTCCTTAACTCAAGACTCCCATCACTCCAATTTCTGTTCCTTTAGTCATTTCCTTCTCTGGCTCTCCTTTTGCCTCTTTCACTTATAAGGACCATTGTGATTGTATTGGGCCTGCACAGATACTCTGGGATCATCTCCCCATCTTAAAATCCTAAATTTAATCATTTCTGCATATCACTTCTGCCATGTAAGGTAACATATGCACAGGTTTCAGGGATGAGGACAAAGTCTTCTTTGGTGGCCATTGTTCAGCCTACTGTACCCCTTAAATGGTGCCGACACTTTGACACCAGGCATAATATGCATCTGTACTCTGTGGTCTGATCTGCCAGACACTCTTCCAGTATTTTTAAATTTAAGTGGATTTAATCTTTGTGTTGATTCCAAATAACCCTTAGGCTCCTCTACCAGCTGCCCTTACTCTTTTTTTCTGGATAAAGATGGAATCTCAGCTTAGTGAGAGATTGTGCATGAGGATTTAGTGATTTTTCTCTTTTAGCCGTTTTGGAATTATCTCTTCAAGCAAATCTGAGAGCCTAGCTTTGTGTATAATTTGCTTTTCCGTTTTTGTTTCTCTTTTGATTTGGGGAGTGGGATTTTTTAGAGATAAGCAGCTATGCTGCCACCTTTGTCCTCATCAACCCAAAAGTCAAATGAAGATGTTCGAGTGCGTTGGTCCAAAATTTTCTATCCCACATCTCAAGTCCGTTCACCTTCCAACTAGGGCCCTATCATTAGCAAAGAAGGCTCCTTGAGTTGAGAATTCAGTATCCTTATGGTCCTACTACCCTTATTATTATGTTCTAGGCCCAAATCCTCAGCTTTTGCTTCTGCCCTCTGTCTATAGGTGATAAGAATCTACAATGTTGCCAAGAAATCCTCTGGCTTTCACCTTAGCTTTCAATTGGCAATTAGTCACTGTCAGATTTTCATTGTCTGTGTCCAAAAGACAGATGCCCCAGCAACAGCCATCTAATTCCATAGTCTTTTTAATGAACATTTACCAAAAATTTTTCAAATGAAAAATTGAAGCCAAGTTATACACTTCCTCTGGCATAGGATGAAAATGCACTACTGATGAGAGTGCTAACAACTGCACCACTACGGCACCCTAGGTGCTACCCATGCTCCACTCACCATTAGTGATGGGTTCCTCATGGCCACTTGATGAGATATCCTATTCCAAATTTTCATTTTAGCATCTGCTTTCCTGACCACTCTCAGTACCAACTCTCATAACTTCATGTCCCTGGAAAGTAGATTCTGAAATGGATATAAGAATACAGGAAGCTTGTTGTGGAATGCTGTTGGGATCAACATGAGGAGAAAGGAAGCAGGTCTAGCAGAGGGAGGCATTGGACAGCAATGCAGACACACACAAAAAAACTCAGTTGTACAGCTATGATGGTAGCTAGAATTGTTTCAGATGGAGGGAAGGAGGTGAACCTTTTTACCCTCAATTCAGCCAACAGCTTAATATGGGCTGCCCACATAGAACAAGGTGTGGCCTTGGGCAATGCAGCACTCTTCAACTGAGACAGACTCCCAGATGGTGACTCAGCCAAGAATGGTTGAGCCCAACATTTCCAACAGCAACAGATGATAAATTCTCTACCTCTTCCTTAAGGAGGCACCAGTATTATTTTATTTTAAAATAAATTTTAATATCTTTGTTTAAGTTTTGAAGCAAAACTCCTCATTGAAAAAATGCAAAGAATCCAAAGGTATGCATTCAACTTTCTGTTTTCAACAAAGATTTCAGATGACATCTGGGGTCAAGTTAGATTAGGTCATGTTTGAGGCCCCTCCCAAGCATGAGTGCCCATTTCCTTAACTGACCAGGGTGTTTTCCAGCAGATATCATTAAGTCAGGCCATCCTGAGGACCTCCACGACTCCTGAAACCATGGAAGTCATCCAGCCTCACCCCTAGTGCTAAGCAGGGAAGCTGTGAAACTCCCACGGTGAAATCTATCCTTACTCCACCTGCAGGCCACGTTGATGCACATTCCTATGGCCCTGAGGGTCTCAAGGATCATCCTAAGGGACCACAGGAATAGGCCACCGTAGGTTTTTCTCCCACTCCTCTGGTGACCTCGCTAAACTCTCTGGTCCTCAGTTTCCTCATCAGAATGGGAATAATAATAACTGACTCACAGAGTTGTGAGAATCAAGTAAGTAAACCAGGTGACATCATTATGCATCACTGAATACAATGATAGTAGGAATATCCCGATATCTGAGAAGAGGGGTGAGTAAGAATGAGGAATCTCATTCAGTGCCCAGTGCACAGGTTCAAAGGCTTCAGAGCATTGATGGACTCAGGTGGCCTCAGATGGAATAAGTGGAGGGCTTGGGAATGGACTCCTTTTTGCCTCCTCTAATGGCTCCTCCTGCCCCATGATTTCCAGGTACAGAGCTGTGTACTGCCCTTCTGGTAACTCTCCTGCTAGGCTACAAGGTGCTGCTGGAAGTAGGTGTCCCTGCAATCTATGTCTACAGGAAGTAGAGGGCCAGACTGTAAGCTGAAGGAGTGGTTCAGGCATCAGGGAGGGAGGACAAGCCAAGGTCTAATCCCAAAATGAGCAGGTTCAGCAAGGGGGTCCAGCTCAGAGGTTCCATGTGTCACACAGTGTCAGGGACCATTTGGACTGAAGAGAAGGAAGAATGTGGGGTCCTACAGTAATTGGACTAAAGTGTTTCCAAAGAGTATCCTTCAAGTCCTAGGGTTTCTATGGAGGAAATGGGAAGAAGGGAGCTGAAGGAGGAAAAATGGGGAGGTGGTTCCCTTGGAGCCCATCTCTAGATTATTTGAACAGTGGTGCTCCAAGGGAACAAGAGCAATGCACTTTTTAAAGTAATATTGAGAATCCTTAGATTGGCAGCTGTGAGAGATGTTCCTGCTCTGACACTCTGAATGAGTGGAAGGGACTGGGAAGGGGATCAGGACACAGAGAGAAAGGCTGAGGTCACAGCAGTACTACCATACAGGCTTCCTATCCACTCATGACAGCAGCCAGGAGGAGAGCAGCACCAGGGTATAGTAGGCTTTCAGGAAGCATTTCTTGAATGATGAACAGATAACTAAATAAATATGGACCTGTTTCCCAACAGCTACTTCCTTCCTTCCCTGCTACATGGAACCCTCCATCTCTGCTGTCCCCTTCCAGCCTGAGAGAAGGAGCTGAATGGGAGTTTCTGCAGACTTTGCTCCTCATGCCTCCCCTCCCTCGACACATTGTCCTGTTGCTCCTTCTCACTGTCCTTGATGCCCCAGAGCTGTGTCCTGTGTCCTGGGTCTGGGAACTGACTCACTGCATTTCCCCAAAATATGAGAAACAAGTCAAATCTCCTAAACTTATTCAGATGTTGCTTTTCATCACATTGGACTTGGCCATGAACCACATACTCTTGTCCATCCTTTCAAGAGTTATTCTCATCTTCTGGTTTTCTGCCCACCCCTGACTCTCCAGCCTTACTGAGGTTCTCCATGCCTCCTGACTATAAATGAACACCCAGCCATGTTTTTTAAAAAAGTATTCTCCTCAAAACTAGAAGTTTCCCTCTCATCTCCCTATTATGGAAATACTAGTTCTTCTATCACCCTGCATCTTTCCCAATCCTGTTGCTCATGGTAAATTTCCATGAAGGTCCAAAAGCCTTGGAGTCCTCTCTACTTCTCCCTTTTGTTTCTATTCCATATCACATCTTCCTTCAAATTGTTTATATCCATTTGTAAATATGCTTATATTCGGTGGTCAATGTTTAACTACTCTTTGGGGGGGGGGGAAACCTTGAGTTGTAGCATTTGCCAATTTCTGTAGTGTAATATTTCAATCATGAGTAGATTTCAAGCCACCAACAGTTGAACAGCAAGACTGCAAGATCCCTGCAAATGGCTCTCATAAGCTGGTACAAGTGGCCCCAACATACTACTGAATTATATCCATAAGCTGAGCACTTCTCTGCAACTCTTCTACTCATGGTCCCAGGCACTATCATCTCTTCTTGGATCATTTATAAAGCCTCCAACTGTCTTCTCTCTTTCAGCCTTGGCTCCTGAAAAGTCAGATAGATTCTCTGGAAATAGAATTTAGATCATATTATTCCTCTTCTTCTTTGCTGACATATCTGCATGACTCACTTCCTCCCTACTTTTTCTCTGTTCCAATCCCACTTTATTAAAGGCACTTTCCCCAAACCCCCTATATAAAATATTATTTCCCTTCTCACTCTTGCATTCCAATTTCTCTTACCCTGATTTTTTTTTCCTTAACACTTATTACTATCTGACATACTAAATACAGGCAGTCCTTTGTTTTGTACAGTAGTGTGGGACTATAAAAACAACTGTGCAAAATGAAACCATGGAAAGTGATCTAATAATCAATGGGAGAAAGCAGGGACATGAACATCAAAGTTCATAGTGGCATTATTCAAAATTGCCAAAAGACAGAAACAACCTGTAGCAGTTTAATATTATTTATGAATTCCAAAAATAGATATTGGATTATGTTTGTAAACTGGTCTGCTCCTCTGGGCATATTAGATTATAATAGATTCAGAGGTTTTACTTTTACTTGATTAAATAATGATTAAGGCTTTGTTTGGGCCATGTCAGTAAGACATTGAGTCGTTGGAGTTTTGCGCTGGAGCCCGGGAATTAAACACAAGGGAGAGAGCAGAGCAGCTGAGCCTAGAGAGAATCGAGCCCCAGAGAAAGAGACAAAGCCTAGAGAGCCTGATACTCTACAGCTGACCTTGTGGAGAAAACAGAGTAGCTGAGCCCAGAGAGAAATGAGCCCCAGGAGAGAGATGAGACTTAGCCCAGCCTACAGCTGATATTGAAAGAAGCTGGGACCACAGAGCCTTAAGAGAAAGAGGAAGGCTGGATATCAACAGCCATCTTGCTCCAACACATAGCAACAGACTTTGGTGAAGGAAGGAACTTGTGCTTTATGGCCTGGTAAATGTAAGTTTCTACCCCAAATAAATACCTTTTAAAAAGCCAACAGATTTCTGGTATTTTGCATCAGTACCCCTTTGGCTGACTAATATACAACCCAAATGTCCCTCAACAGATGAACAAAATTTGGTATATACATATGATAATGTGGACTATTATTCAGCTGGAAGAAGGAATGAAGTCCTGATTCATGCGAGAACGTGGATGCATCTTGAGGACATTATGTTGGGTGTAGTAAGCCAGACACAAAAGGTCTTGCTAATATGAACAAATTATAAGCAAATGCATGGAGTTAAAATCTAGAGTATACATTACAAGGAATTAGAATGATGGTAGATAAAAAAAAAAAAAAAAAAAAAAGAATGATGGTAGAGAATGAGTAGCTGATGCTTAATTTGTGCAGAATTTTTAATAAGATTGATTGTAAATGTTTGAAAACAGTTAGAGGTGATGGAAGCACGTTATTGTGGTATAATAAACAGTGCTAAATTAAGGCTATGATTGGGGTTGAAAGGAGACGTTTAGGGTCGTGTATATCACTAGAAGGAAAGCTAGAGGATTAAACATGGAACTTTATAACATAGAGAACCCTTAGTAGATGATGACTTTGGTTAGTGGTACAAATATAAGAATTTTCTTCCATAAAAAAATAATAAATGGAAAAATTAATATTGTTCCAGGACTTTTAAATTTTTGTCAGAATATTAAAAACCCTCTTACTGCCAGCTATATATGTATAGGAAAATGAGATATTCTTAAAACTAGTACTTATTTAATACATTGCAATTTAAAATATTAGAAATATTGAGAATTAAGGTGTTTAATATCTATGTGAAAATTTATCATGAGTAAGAAATGGTTGCCTTCTTCTCATTGTATAATTTATCTTATGGAGCCAGTACCTCTCTCTGCCTTGGTGAATTATCATACTCTTTCCTAAGTTTGCATCAGCATCAAACATTTTATCCTTTTCTTTTCCAATGTTGTGAAATCCTTCCAAGAGTTCCTTTGGTGTGATGCTTTTCCTGGTGTCATTTCCTCTGGGACATCTTCATCCTTTTCATCACCACCACTTTTCTCGTTTATGTTGAGACATTCACTTTCCTTAAGTTCCTTGGGCTGCATATCTAGAGTCTCTGGAACAGCAGTTGTCTCAGCATACCCAAGTCAACTATTTCTTTTACATCTCCATTTACATTCTATTTGAATTTCACTTCCACCATTATCACTTTTGGGCTCCTTTGCTGCACTTAGATCTTTCTTGTCCAAATCCTTATTTCAATTATTCTGTTTTGTAAAATGTCACATGCAGTCACCACTTGGAGACAAGGAGGTAACACAACTACAAACTTTGCTGTCTGTGCATGCATTGAATAATAACTTTGAAAGAAGTCATATGATTGGTCACTGATCATGATGAACATCTGTTATTGACAGACTAAATTGTGGACTGAAGAGTTACCAGTGAAGTTTGTACTTTATGCATTACTCAAGGCAGTTTACCACAGTACCTGAAATTCAGATCATGTTTTATGGGGACTAGTATTAACTAAATTGTAGTGCAAAGGGAGAACTACATATAGTAGTCTGTTTGGTGTCTGTCTTCCTCAAATAGATGCAAGTGCTAACAGAGAAGGGACTGTTTTTACCCGCAGGGGCAAGACTACCATATAATACGCCCTTAAGTATTTTTTTAATAAATGTATGAATATTTCATTCAGGTTGTTGGTTTCTATTAGATGTTGGATTTCAAAATAAAACTTTTCTCCATTCAATCACCTGACTCTGCATTCAAAAGCTCTCTTCTTTCTGTTTAAAAACATCCCATCAAAAGTTCAACATCCTCCAGAAAGGAAGAAAGTTTTAAAAACATGCACACACACACACAAATTGATGTAAGTTATGTCAAAAGGTCACAGGAACCTGTTGAAAGACCTCCAATGGCCAAAACAGTAAGTAAATATAGTATTGGATTAAAACCCAAAGTACAAGATAAGTATCTATGAGCCCATATTCATATAACAAATGATTGAATTAAGTAATTAATTGTTTAAAGAGAAGAGAGAGATTTCCAAGCAGAATTCCAAATAATTTAAGTAGTTAATCTATCCTTAAAGAGGTGGAACATAACTACCTACTTTCTTAGTGTGGGCTGTGCATAGTAAGTTCCTTCCAAGAGTACACCGTGGAAAAGTGGTGGTGAGGAAGCAACTTACATTGAAGAAATGTGACAAACATTATGTTAGCCAAGTGAAAAAGATCAACATCAACAGTCATAAATATGTTGATAGTGTGGACCTCTGCTATGATATAATAAAAAAGTAACTTCACTTCTGTAATCTTCCTCCCCAAAACCCATATCCCTAGGCATTCATGAGAAAAAAACATCAAATTCCAACAGAGAGGCAATCAACAATATACTTCAAAATTGTCAAGATCTTGAACAATGAGGGAAGTCTTAGAAAATGTCATAGCCAAAAGGAGCCTAAGGAGACCTGACAACTAAATACAATGTTGCATCCTAGATGAGATCCAGGAACAGAAAAGGATGTAAAGTAAACTATAGGCTTTAGTTAATAATAAAGCATCAACCACACAATTCTGTAAATAGATTTTAAAAACCACTGAATTGTGCACTTTAAATATGTGAATAATCTTATGCTATGTAAATGATATCTTAATAAAGCTCTTTAAAATAATAATAATAAAGTATCAATATTTGTTAATTAATTGTAACAAATGTACCATATTAATGTAAGATACTAGTAATAGAGGAAACTACATGTGGGACCTCTCTGTACTATCATCTCAATTTTTCTATGAATCTAAAACTGTTCTATTAAAAAAATTCAACATCTTGTTCTCAGCTGACTCTACTTACTTCTTGCAACCCCTCGGGGAACAATGCAAGGAAATGTGTGGCAGGGAGACTCCCTCATTAATACACCCATGTTTTACCTCACTTCACACTTCTGAGGTTTCCTCTTCTTCCTTCTTGTTCTTTGCTAGACCCAGACCCAAGCATTCAGATATAAAGACCTGAGAGGAACTGCTTCTATGTCCCCCTTGTCATTCATCCCAAAATGTTTCCATACAATTAGTAAAGCCCAGCTCAGATCAAGTGGTGTCAGAAAACTTTGGGTTACCTCAATGAGGGGATGCTGCTTTGAGGATGGATAAGCTATGCATGTCCTGAGCCCAAGGATTCCCAGGGTGGAAGCTGCAGAAGACAGCCTTCAGCTGTCCACCCTCTTTGGGATTGCCTCAGCTGAAGAGAGCTGCCTTGCCTAAGTTCATGCCCCCTCTCAGGAAACAGCCTAAAACAATGGTGATACAACAGCCCAATGCTCTCACCCAAATTCATAACAGCTCTGAAGGAACATCTCAGCACCAGATCTCCATGTGGAGTCAGCTGAGGTCTGCATCAGGACTTCATCGTAGCTCAACTGCTTCCTCTCCCCAGTCCTGCTAGCTTCCCCTCTATGCTATGTTAACCCTAATATTTCTTCCTGAAAAGCAAGTGGGGATCCCTCTGGCTCTGTGGACCAAGCCAGTCATGGCAGTATAAAGGATTGTTCATACTACCTTAAGAAAGAAATGCTTAAGAGTATTTTCTTTAAGTGTCTGCACCCGTTTACATCATCACCAGCAATGTCTGAGTTCACTTTTTCCATTTCCTTCTTATACTTATTGTCATTGTGTTTATTATAGTCATTCTAGTGGATTAGAAGTGGTAGTAGTTTAATTTGCATTTCGCTAATTACTAATGATGCTGGGCATCACTTCATGTGCTCATTGGACATTTATAAATCTTCTTCAGGGATACATATATTCACAACCGTTTCTCTTTTTTTCCCAAAATTTAATTATTCCTTTATTGCACAACCATTTCTTAAAAATTAATTTACACTCCATAAAATCCTTGTTGAAGTCCATAATTCATTGGTTTCTAGTATACTCACAAAATTGTGTAACCATCACCACTAATTCCAGGACATTTTCATCAACCCCACTAAAAAAAAAAACCAAACATATTAGCAATTACCCACTGTCCCCAATTCCAAGTTCCTGGAAACCAATAATCAGCATTCACCTGTTCTAGACATTTCATATAAAATGGAATCATACAATATAGGTCTTTTGCACCTGACTTCTTCACATAGCATAATGTTTTCAAGGTTGATCCCTGTTATAGCTGAATAAGTATTTCTTTCCTTTTTATAGCTGAAAAATTCCAATGTAAAGATAAAACACATTTTGCTTACTCATTCATGATTTGATGATCATTTGGTTTTTGTCCCTTTTCTTGATTATTATTAAGGTCACTGTGATGGTTAAGCTAATGTGTCAGTTCAACCAGGTAATGATGCTCAATTGTTTGGTCAAGCAATATTGGGCATATTGTAATACAAGTGCACTTCATGGACTTTAATCATCAGTGAGTTGATTACATAAATGGCTTGTTACATCTACAATCAACTGAAGAGACTGCTGTCAGCAATGAGTGATGTCTCACACAATCAGTTGAAGGCCTTAAAAGGAGAAATGATTTCAGCATTCAAAGAAAGAATCCCCATCTCTACTTGAGATAGCCAGTATCTCCTGGGGAATTCAATGAGGACCTTCATTGAATCCCTGGTTTTCAGCCTGTCCTATGGAATTTGGACTTGTGCAAACTCCTGGTCATGTGAGACAATTTTACAAAATCTCATACTAACTACAGACATCTCTTATTTGTTCTATTTCCCTAGAGAATCCTGACTAATACAGCTTGGTATCAGGAGTTGTACTTGAGAAATACAATCTTAAATGGGATTTCTAAATTTGGCTCTGGGGTTCTGGGATTTTTGCATTTGGCTCTCTACTCTGATTAGATTCAATGACATTAATGACTCTGTTTCCAATAATCAAATGCCCCTGACAGTCCATGGCATGAGGTGGCAATAAAGATACACAAGATATCGCCCTGGATATGACTACATCTGTGCTAATAATGTGTTTTTAACACCTTAACAGGGTTTTGTGGCGTTAAAAGTTACAATGATGTTGGCTGTCTGTTCCTAAATATGCTGGATACAGTTACAAAAGAAAGGGATGAGCTGAAGCCTTCAAATTTACAACTTAAGTGTTGCATGAATGATGTGAAAGTTTCTATGTGTGCTCTGAAAGAAACCTTGTTTTGTGCAGCCTCAGACTTGAGATCTATGAAAAGCAGACTCAGAGTCTCATTGTATGAGTAGCACAATTACAACTAAAATTAAAATCTCAACCTTGCAGAGTAACTGGTGTTAAAGTGAGGGCATTGATTGGAAAGGAATGGGTATCCTGAGAATTGGAATAGAGATATATGGGTTGATGATAATAGCAGTGAAGACATTGAAACCCTAAATTCTGCTGAAATTTTGCCAGATAAATCTCTAGTGTGTTAGGCCCCAAAGCTGGGCCTTTGGGGATGACCAATAAAAAACTTTAACATGAGAGTTAGGCAGAACTTAACATTTATTTTGTCTGCAGACAGGAGCCAAGGTCAGTCTAAAGCAACTCAGACCCATCTCCCCATGCTACGGTTTTACACTTGTTTAAATACCTAAGTTATTACTTACCATTTCCTTTGATTATGAATTAACTTTTATGCATATGGATGAACATATTAGCTAGTTATATAATTGTATGATTATTATGCTCAGGAAATCACACTCGCACATACACTCCAGGATCAAAATAGGGGCAGATAACTCCACCCTTGGGTGGGAATTTTACTATGTTAATTAAGCAAGTTGAAGTGACGACAGCAAGGGGCTTCTTCTGTGCAGGTCTGGCCAATCAGTTTGAAGGTGGTTTTCATACTTCATTGCTTCAACAAGATATTCTCTACCACAAGAAACAGAATTTGGCACCAAGAGAGAGGGTTGCATCTCATTACCTTCTAATTTACACATAATTCTTTCTTTTGTATCCTAATAATAGGGAAAGAAACAAGATACTTTCAGGTATTCAGTCATCCTATCCATCAAATGGTCTGCCCTGAGGAGACTACCCAATGTCAAGCTTGTACCACCCAACGTCCAGCCTGCCACAAGGAGTCAAGACCTACTCACCATCCTAAGGGGGGGGAGTACCACCCAACTTGAAGCCTGTACTACGAAACCTCCAGGCTACCCCAAGGAGTCCCAACCTCCATCCTGCCCTGAGGAATCTGCCATCTAACCTTCACCTGAAGAGATTAATTCTGTCTCACCAGATGAAACTACACTAATTCCCTGAGGCAATTGGCTTACAAGACAATTCTAATATTCTGCTTTGCCATCCCCACCACTCCTCTTCTTTTTTTTTTTTTTTTTTTTAATTTATTTTTTATTGTGGGTAAAAATCAAAATTTTCACAATACATACCAATATTTGTAAAATGATATATAAATATATATGCATATATTTGCATTTGCTTACAAAAATGTTATTTATATATATATAAATATATTTTAAGAGGTGCTTAGATTACCTAAAATATTACACGGAACCCACCGGGATTCCCATGTTGCCCACCTCCCACACCTCCCACCACATCCCACACAAACATCTCCCACAAGTGTGGCCCACCACCCTCAATGGACTTACACATCCTGGGGCCTTGCCACCAACCAGACCACAGTTCACATCGTAGACCACACTCTCTCCCACACAGTTCTGAGTGGTGTGTGCTGATTTAAAATGGCCTACATCTGTTGCCACAACGGTACTCAGGACAACCTCCAAATCGTAAAGAAGCCCCTGTATTTCAACTGCACATCCCCTCCCTGCCCCGAAAGTGTCAAGTGGCCACTGGCTCAACCCCATTGTTATAATTTCTTCCATTGCTAAAATCACCATATGTGTACAACAGAATACCATCAAGTCCACTCTAGTCCATAGTTCTTCCCCCAATCCTGAGGGAACTGGGATGGTGATGTCCACTCCACCTCCAAGTGAGAGAGGGCTTATATCCCATGGATATGGTGGGTGGGATGATCCTGCCTGCAGATGCAGGCCCTCTCCATTCCCTGGGATGGCCGTTGCCCATCATTGTCTCCTCGCCAGTTGATTTGGATGAGTCCATTGAGCTGTAGGGTAGGAGTTGCAGCTCCACCGAGATTCCACGCACACCTGGCACATAGGTAGGCCAGAGGCTCCAGTCTCTGGAAGTATACCTAAAAACTCCAGCATCACATATAGGTTTGAATAGCAGGGACTGATTAACCATGTGCAGAGAGGACTTATTTGAGTTCAATTCTGTCACTCTCAGGAGCACAGATTCCAAAATAGAGCCCACTGATAAGGCGTCAGTCTCTGGGGCTATCCCCCCTTATATAGGACTTACTCCTCTTCTTTTCTAGACTTATAACTAGATAAAGTCAAAACAAGCATCCAAAGGTGGAGTACAAAGTATGATCCATGAAGAAGTATGTTATACTCTAAAAGAACTGCATGCGTATTCCAATTTATATAGATAGACAGAAATCAAGGGGCTATGTGTGGGAATGGATAATAAGGGTATGGGACAATGGTGGAAGGAATATAAATTTGCATCAGACTGAATTTATTGATATAGACCCATGAAGCAGAAATTCTGAATTCAATGTTGTAGCTCAAGGGGTTAGAAAAGGCTCTAATAGTTTGTTCAGGTGGCTGGCTGAAGCATGGATCAAAAAATGGCCTACAATGCCTGAGGCTGAGATGCCCAATTTACCCTGGGATATTGTAGATGAGGGGATCCAAAGGCTTAGAGAGATTGGAATGCTAGAATGGATTTACTATCTAAGAACTACCCACCCACCCCAGGAATGTCCAGAGGACACACCTTTCACCAAGACTGTGAGGAATAAATTTGTGAGACTAAACCATTCCCTGAAGTTGCCTATCATGAACTGGGTATTATCTGACCCACAAAACCATAAAATTGGGTGTGCACAGCAGTGCTCCATTATAAAGTGGAAGTGGTATATATGAGATCGGGCTCAAGTGGATCCTGAAGGCACAAGTTACATATCAAGTGACCCAAATGCCCATGGTCACCACTCCTGCCACATTACTTTCTCTTTCCCAGCCTGCCGTGAGAATGAAATGAAAACACTCTGAAGCTTTGTATTCTTTGGGGGAGGTCAGCAGCCCCGTTTATTCGATCTCCTTCAATATACATACAGTCAGCTATATAAGGAGGTGTGCCCAAGCAATTGCTGCATGTGAAAGCGCCCAGAAAGACAGGAGGACAGTGGAGACAGGAGACAATGGAGAGGCAGAAAGCTCTAATTAAGTAACAGTGTAAAGTAAGAAAGCCCTCATTGTTTTCAGCAGGAACTGATAACAACAGTAATTTGCTTGCACAGCAAAGCAAGTTTAAATTGTTCCAAAGCATTCCCACCTCTCCCCTTTATTGTTTAAGAAAGAAGATGAAAAGGAAAGGGCAAAATGTATCCTGACACGGTCTTTAAAAATGTCTGTTTTGATTTGGTGATTGGTAGTAGTAAGGCTAGGTCGCTGTCAGCTACCTGGGTTCCAAACTGGGCTGTGCATGGGAAACAAAATAGCCATGGGGGCAGTTGACCGCCCTTGGGAGGGGTGAGGGTTAATGTCCTACCTCTGTAGGCCCTCAAATTCTCTCCTGATGGCCCCCTGCAACTGTGCCTGTCTTAGGTTGTTCCTTCCCTGAGGAATCTTACCCATCTCTGGCTAACCAGCCATCCTCCGGGGCCAAACAGGGTGATGTGAGACTTCTAAAGTTTATATGGCCTTCACACTTAGCACCTGCCTTGGGACACCCATGCTTGATGTCAGGGCCCCGGCTCAAGTTACAGGTTTCGGAAAACCCAGGTTTACCAGCACCTAGAAGGCTTATGCATCTTAAGGAGATACAAGCAATCCCAAGTATGGGATGTGTGCAGGATACCCCCAGAACATGGTAAAACTAGAAAAGGCAAGTGAGAGACTTAGAGGTAAAGCTGGGAGACATAAAGCTTAAAAATGTTTTAACTAAAGGGTTCTTAAGTCTTCTCCTTGTTTCTTTGTTCTTGATTTTTGGATGTGGGAGAGAAAGATGAGGCAGTGACTAAGGCAATGAATTTTTGTTCAGGGTGACGAGTTCAAGAAAGGGCTTGATGAATTAACTTAAGGATTAACAATAAAACAAAAAGCATGATTATTTCAATAAGAGATATTACCCAGATTCTTATGTTTAGGCCATGAAACCAATTAAATGAACTTAACCATTGCAGATTACCATTAAGCGTTTGAAACACATTTTGCTGAGCAAGAGGCTGTATTTAAGATAGTTGATGACTAAGGAATTTTTTAGGTTTAATTGTTATATTTCAAACTTTTATGATATGTATACATACATTCACATGCTTACCAAACTGAGAGACACCCTGATATACTTGGCTCATATTTGGCTAGAGTTCTGGATAGATACAAGATAAATGCTAATATGTCTATTTAATTTAATAAGTTTATATGGATAATTAGAGTGAGAAATAAGAATAACATAATCAATTAAAAGATTAAATTAGTATTGAACAGAGTTATAGAATGATAGATAAATAGAAGTTAATGGGATTGGTTTTAGTAAGAAGAAGGACATGTAGTACCTGTGTAAAAATTGATGCTATAACAGCCAAACATGCAAGGAACTTATTTTCAGGGGAGGGTAGCACCCAGTGTGAGAGAACACCTTGGTAGCCTTTTGGTCTAATTGTTAAAGACTTTCCCGAGTTACTCCCTGAGTTTGGATAATGTTATGGCATGGTTGTGTCTGGGAGTTCCTTTTTTCCTCTATCTTCATCTTCTCCATCTGTGGTATTGGGTTGTTGGTTGAATTTCTCAATGCCATGGTGAGGTCTCACCCTTTGTGCTGGGATCCACAATGGTCCTGTTGGTGATAAAACACAGGCATACCCTCTTCCCCATGTTAGTAAATCTACTGGGCCCTGCTGTCCTGTATTGTTATCATCCCCTGTTAAGGGCTTATAAAGCACCTGAGGTTTCACCGTTGACATGGTGCAATGGAAATGCTGCTCAGCTGCTGTGAAGCCATCAGCACCTCAATTTAAAAATTTTAAAGTATATAGAGCTATTTCTATATTGTCCTTTGGAATGGATAGTCCTTGGTCCTTATTCCCCCTTTTTTGTTTAAGAAGATGATGTTTTAGAGTGGAGTGACAGCATTCTATGATGGCTTGTCCTGTTGGATTATAAGATGTTCCTGTAATATGTTTAATCTGCCATTGTTGAAAGAAAAGTGATAGCCATTTAGAGGTATATCCTAGTCCATTATCCGTTTTAATAGTTTTTGGACATCCCATATGATTAAATGCAAATAGCAGGTGAGCAATCACATGACTTGAGGATTCTCTTCTAAATGGGGTGGCCACTGTGAAATGAGAGAAGGTATCAGTGGTAACATGGATGTACTTAAACCTGCCAAAAGCAGGATAATGGGTAACATCCATTTGCCATATTTGGTTTGCATTAAGGAAACCTTCTGGAATAGGCCCTTTCACTCCTGAATTGGCCAGAAAGACTTTATTTTGTTCTTTAAGTCTTAATTCTTCGGTAGTGACAAGGTCCAGGCTGGTACTTCCCCAGGTGATGGCACGTAAGTCTGCCACGGATAGGAAAGCTATGGGGGCAGAGCCGAGTGGCTCTGTTGTGATTGGGTATGATTGAACAAAGCCCTCTGAAAGGATTTCGGGGCACCGTTGGGAGTACCCCACTCCCCATTTCCTGGTAGAGGATTCCCATCTTTATCAAATTTAGATCTACATTTATCTGCCCAATGCTTTCCCTTATGGCATTGTGGACAGTTTTTAATGGGCAGGATGTTTTGCTTAGCCCAGCTCTCTTGTGAGCCTCCTGTATTTATGAGGGTAATCCTTAGCATAATGACCTGGTTCTCCATAAACAAAGCATTTTGCTGAGGCAGCAAGAGCCATGGCTAGAGTTTGAGCTTTAAAGGTTTCCGTGCCTATATTCTGACAAGCTTTAACATAAACTACTACTACTGGAAAAGCTGCCATTTCATCACCATGTTTTAAGGCCTCTCTCATGCATAACTGCATGCTTGACTCTAGAAACTGAGGCAAAGGAGGAGCAGGCAGCTCCTCTGAGATATCTAGGCATCCCTCCAGCTGCTGGAATAGGCGGCGGAAGCGGCGGTGATAAGGGGTGGGGGGGGTAGGGGGAGGAACAGGATCTGGCAGTGCGTATGGAGTAGCCGCATCTGTTTTTCTTTTTTGCTGATGGAATATATAGCGGAGTTAATGCCACACGAACAATGCTGCAAGTTATAATAGCAACAGGGAGCACAATTGCTAAGAGTTGTTGTATTGTTTTTACAAAAGTATCCTGTTCTTTGGAAATTCTTGGTCCCATGAGGACTTAGAAACCCCTCACCGTACTAGACACCTCGGCAACAATCCCCAGCAGACGTTGCTGTTCCCTTACCTTGGGAAGATTTGTTTCGGCTTTTGTCCGGACGAGTATATTCACTCCTTAACTGTGCCAATTCCTGCTGCTGATCTGGATCATGTTGGGGTCACCAGTTGCCACAGGAATGAAATGAAGACACTCTGAAGGTTCGTATTCTTTGGGGGAGGTCAGCAGCCCCGTTTATTCGATCTCCTTCAATATATATACAGTTAGCTATATAAGGAGATGTGCCCAAGCAATTGCTGCACGTGAAAGCACCCAGAAAGTTTTTCTCGCAGGAGACAAAGGAGAGGCAGAAAGCTCTAATTAAGTAACAGTGTAAAGTAAGAAAGCCCTCATTGTTTTCAGCAGGAACTGATAACAGCAGCTTTTTCCCGTGCAGCAGTAATTTGCTTGCACAGCAAAGCAGGTTTAAATTGTTCCAAAGCGTTCCCACACTAGCCCACTGCTATTGCCTCTTGGAGAGTTACTTACAATCAATTGACTGAGGAAGAGAAAACTTGGGCCTGGTTTACAGATGGTTCTGCATGAAAGTGGACAGCTGCAGCACTGCAGCCCCTTTCTGGGATGTCCCAGAAGAACAGTGGTGAGGACAAATCCTCCCAGTGGGCAGAACTTACAGCAGTGCACCTGTTTATTTTGCTTTGAAGGAGAAATGGCTGGAGGTGTTTATATGCTGATTCATGGACTGTTGCCAATGGTTTGGCTGGAAGGTCATGGACTTGGAAAGAACATGAATGGAAAATTGGTGATAAAAAGGTCTTGGGAAGAGATATGTGGATAGACCTTTCTGAGTGGGCAAAAAAAAAAAACCACGAAAATATTTGTGTCCCATGTGAATTCTCACCTGACTTCAGCAGTGGAATATTTTAATAATCAAGTGGATCAGATGACGTATATTGTGGATAACACTCAGATTCTTTCCCAGCCACTCCTGTCATTGCCCAGTGGGCTTCTGAATAAAGGGCCATGGTGCTAGGGATGAAGGTTCTGCATAGGCTCAGCAACATGGACTTCCCCTTCCCAAGGCCTGCTTGGCTATAGCCACTGTTGAGTGCCCAATCTGCCAGCAGCAGAGACCCACACTCACCCCCAATATGGCACCATTCCCCATAGTGATCACCTTGCTTCCTGGTTGATTACATTGGACCAATCCCATCATGGAAGAAGTAACAATTGTTCTAACTAGAATAGAAACATACTCTGGATATGGGTTTGCCTTCCCTGCATGCAATGATTCTTCCAAAACTACCATCTGTGGACTTACTTAATGTCTTATCCACTGCCATGGTATTCCACACAGCATTGCTTCTGATCAAGGAACCCATTTCACTACAAATGATGTGCAGGAATGGGCACATGCACATGAAATTCACTGGTCTTATCATTTTCCCCATCATCCTGAAGCAGTTGGATGGATTAAAACAATGGAATGGCCTTTTGAAGACATAAGTATGGTGCCAACAAAATGGCAATACCTTGCAAGGCTGACCAATGTTCCCAAGGGACTATGAATGCTCTAAATCAGTGTCCACTGTATGGTGCTATTTGTCCCATAGCCAGGATTCATGGGTCCAGGAATCAAGGTGTGGAAATAGTAGTGACACCACTCACTGTTACCCCTAGTGATCCACTAAGAAAATTTTTGCTTCCTGTCCCTGCACCCTCAAGCTCTTCTGGTCTACAGGTCTCAGTTCTAAAAGGAGGAGTGCTTTCACCAGGGAACACAACAATGATTCCATTGAACTGGAAGTTAAGACTGCCACCTGGCCACTTTGGGCTCCTCATGCCCCTGGATCAACAGGCAAAGAAGGGAATTACTGTACTGCCTGGGCTGATTGATCCTGACTATGAGGGGGAAATAGGATGTTACCTACACAATGGAGGTATAGAAGAGTTTGCCTGGAATACACGAGGTCCGCAAGGGTTTCTCTTAGTATTACCATGCCCTGTTATTAAAGTCAATAGAAAGTTACAACAATCCAATCCAGGAAGGACTAACAATGGCCCAGAATCATCAAGAATGAAAGTTTGTGTCACCCCACCAGGCAAAGAATTGTGTCCAGCTGAGGTGCTTGCTGAGGGTAAAGGACACGTGGAATGGGTATTGGAAGAAGGTAGTGATAAACATGAACTTAGACCACATGACCAGTTACAGAAACGAGGACTGTAACAGTCATGAATATGTCTCCTTTTTTTTTGTTATGAGTATGTTTGTGTATGTACATAAAACAAATATCTTAATTTTCTTCCTTATCTTTTCTCCTTATCATATGACACAAATTGTATTAGTTTCATGTCATACTATTTAAGGAAGTCAAGTTTAAGATATATACTTTTAAACTTGACATATATATGTCTGTTATTATTTTTATTTAGAGACTAAGTATGGTTTAAGGTGATATGTATGGCTGCCAAGTTGTCAAGGGATGGACTGTGATGGTTAGGCTAATGTGTCAAGTTGGCCAGGTAATGGTGCCAGTTGTTTGGTCAAACAAGCACTGGGCTAATTGCAATGCAAGGGCATTTCATGGACTTTAATCATCAGTCAGTTAATTGCATATATGGCTGGTTATATCTATAATCAACTGAGGAGATTGCTGTCAGCAAAGAGTGATGTCTCATCTAATCAGTGGAAGGCCTTAAAAGAAGTGATTTAAGCATTCAGAGAGAGAATCCCCATCTCTACTTCAGATAGCCAGAGTCTCCTGGGGAAATCAATGAGAACCCTCATCAGCATCTCTGGCTTGCAGCCTCTGCTACAAAATTTGGACTTGGGCGTCCCCATGGTCACATGGGACCGTTTTATAAAATCTCTTACTATTTATAGATATCTCCTGTTGTTTCTGTTCCTCTAGAGAAACCTGAGTAATACAGCTGCTATGAACATCTGTGTACAAATATTTGTGTGTGGACATATGTTTATAATTCTCTGAATGAATCTAACAGTGGAATTGCTGGGGTATATGGCATCTTGAGGAACTGTGAAACTGTTTTCCAAAGTGATTTCACTATTTTACATTCCCTGTAGAAATGTATGTTTTTCAATTTCTCCACACCCTTACCAATATTTGTTATTGTCTTTTTTTTATTATATCCCTCCTAGTGGGTATGAATTGGGTTTAGCTTGGGTTTGCAGTTCCCAAATGACTAATGATGTTGTGCACTTTGTCATGTATTTATTGGCAATCTGTACATCTTCTCTGAGGAAATGTCTGTTCAAACCCTTGACCCATTTTTAAATTGGTAAAGTTTTTTTCAAAATTATTGCATTGGAAGAATTCCTTATGTATTCTGGGTACTAGAACTTTTTATCAATTATATAACTTGCATATATTTCCTCACATTCTACAGGTTGCCCTTTGCTTCTTTAATACTGTCTCTTGAATCATCAAAGTTTTAAATTTTATGGAGTCCAATGTATTTTTTTTATTGGTCATATGGTACCATATTGAAAAACAATTGCCTAGCCAAAGGTCAATGTAGCCATTGGGCAATTTGATGTAATTATGAATTCCAAAAATATAATTGGATCATGATTGTAAACTGATCTGTTAATCTGGGCATGATTAAGTTATGATTAGGGCGTTGACTGGGCCACATCAGTAGGGCATTGAGCCACACCCTTTGCTGAGTGGGGGAAGAAAATATAAAAGGCATCACAAAGAACAGAGTTGCAGCAGTTTTTGAGAAGCAGTTTTGATGTTGGAGTTTTGATGTTGGAGAGAAGGCCCCAAGAGAAGAGAAGTGAGCCATTCACCTGATAGTCTACAGCTGACCTTGTGGAGAAACCAGAGGAGCTAAGCTCAGAGAGAAATGAAGCCCTGGGAAGAGAGGAACCCAAGAAGCCTGAATCCTGACAAATGTCGGCAGCTGTTTTGCTCTAACATGTGGCAATGGACTTTGGTGAGAGAAGAAACTTAACGCTTTATGGCCTGGTAACTGTGGACTTCTACCCCAAATAAATACCCTTTATAAAGACCAACCCATTTTTAGTATTTCACATTAGCACCCCTTTGGCTGACTAATACAGTCAAATTTAAGAAAAGAGTTCCATTTATAATAGTATGAAAAAGAATATATTATAATACTTAGGAATATATTTAACAAAACAAGGGCAATATCTGTATACTGAAAACTATAAAGCAATGTTGAAAGAAATTGAACTCCAATATAAGTGGGAAGCCTGCCCATGGTCATGAATTGGTAGACCTAATTTGTTGAGACCTAATGTTGTTAAGATGGCAATAGTCCCCATATTCATCTACACATAAAATGTAATTCCTATAAAAACTTCAGCAGCCTTTGTAATAGATATTGACAAGTTGATACTAAAATTCTTATGGAAATGCAAGGGGTCAGGAATAGCCAAAACAATCTTTTAAAAATGTTAACATTGGGGTACTCATGCTTCCTGATTTTGAAACATATAATGAAGTTTCAAGTAATCAAGATGATGTGATACTGGCATAAAGATAGATATTTACAAAAATGGGATAATTTTGAGAGTCCAGAAAAAAATTCATGATTCTATAGTCAAATGACTTTAGACAAGGGTGCCAAAACTATTCACAGGGATAAAGAATTCTCTTTTCACCAAATATTTCTGGAACAAATGAATAGACACCTGACATGGCAGTGTTTCCAAAGGCACAAATGTGTTAGGGGTACACTGGTGACCTTTCCCTGTACACATAGATAATTATAACCATAAGTTATTGGTTAGGATTATTTAAGAGTCAAGCATTTTGCATGGATTACTTTATGATATTCCTTCCATAGCTCTAAAAGGTGCATGTTATAACCTCCATTTGCAGATTATCCAACTAAAGCTAAGAGAAGTCAAGTGTCTTGCTGAAAACTGCGCAGTTGTGAAGTTTAGGAGAAAACAAAACATGGATAGTTCTGATGCTGCTAGTGACAGGAATCCAGGAATCAGGGGGTCTCTAAGAACAAAACCCAGACAGAAAGACTAGAGCCAGGCAGGGAAGGGTGAAGGGAACTTTCAGGAAGACCAGGGTAAGGATTCAGGTCTCAGTGTGGTTCATACCTGGCCAGGAATGATGCATCTTCCCCTTCCACCCTCTGTCCCACTATGCTCTGGGCGTCCACAGGAAAGGTGCAGAGTACAGCATGTGCACTTCACTAACAGTACATCCCTCCAACCCCTCCATGTATCCAAACTGATAATGTAAAGTGGAAATCATGACACAACCAAGAACTTCAGATGGAGCTGATGCTACCTCTGTGGATTAAAAAGGGGCAGAATCCAGAGAATCTTAGAGGGAACAATTGATCTTGGAGTGGCAGAGGCAGTCCAAGGATACCACATAAGTTGAGTCCAATAGACCCAGATAGTCTGGAAATAGCCACTGGTGAGCAACTGACTGCATGCACTAGGGATTCATTCAAAAGCAATATTTGAGTTTCTTCTATTCATTCGTTTCTAGGAGACTTAATAATTATGGCTTGGGTTTCCAGTGTGATATATCTATTATCTCCTTTAATCTCCATAAAACACCGCAAGGCAAGACTTGTTTTCCCTAATGCAGAGATAACAAAGCTGACCCTAGGAAGGTCCAGTGAGTTGCACAATTCCTTACTATGCCCTATAGATCTGGGCAGTCATCCTTCCTCTTTCCCCAGGTACCATCTGCACAAGTAGTAGATGGAAAAAGTGCTCTCCATGCAGAAGAATAGGTGTGGAAATTGATGTGACTTCCTCTAGGAATCTGACCTCATTTTCTCCACAATGCATCGCTGGTCCCTTCTTCATATCCTATAATTCCACTTCACCCCACAGAGCAAATACTTGTTCACCCAAATCAACTTCCTCTTCTGGAAGGAGTCAAGAAATTATTCTTTTTGCGAGGTACAGGGACATGCAAATTCTGAGGTCCACATTAGACTGTGTATTTGGGCTAAGTTTTACCAGCTTTATAAATAAAGTGTCAGAATTGACACTGCGCCCAGTGTCAATCTGCTCCCAGACTTCAGGGCTCCAACTAACACTGATGCCCCATCCAGGGCTACAATGGAAGACCAAGGATTAGGCATATCTGAGAGCATGAACTCAGGGATTTGAGCATTTTCTCTCTGGATCCATCATCTGCAGTGGTTACCAGAGACAGCCTATCAGAAGATGCCTCAAACCACAACCATCGCCATAATAATAATTTATATGTTATTAAAATTTTAGTTGACAGAACTATTTTCAGAGAGATGATTATTTAAAGCCTTGCAACTTTTGAGGTTCAGAGAGGAGAAGCAACCTGCCCAAGGCCACACAGAGTAATCTTAGAGACACCCCAGCGTGGTTGGCTACAGCCAGATGCTCTATTCACCATCCTGAGGATGTGACATCTGAAATGGCACCTGCTCGAGCTGGACATAATACAGTGCTCCTCTGGGGAATCCAGCCACCGTCCCTCCCAAGCTGTAGCTTGTTCTGCTTTGCCTCTGTTCTCTCCACTTCTCCCTCTGGCAGTGATCTTAGAGACTCACCACCCACCCTCCGCAGACTTGTGCACTTTAAGCTCTGCATTTTCTGCTTCTTGGGTTCTCACAACCTCCCTGTCTCCAGACTTTCACATGGAGATTTTATTCTCCCTTTTAACCAAAACAGACAAGCTTAGGGGCCATTCTAGGGGCAGCCTGGGAGAGCCCCTGCATACAGCACCCCCTGCAGGGGGCCATGGAGTTGGCTCCACCTTCCCAGAGTTGGACCCACCCCTCCCAGCTCCCCACCCTCATCCTGCTGTGTTGCCCCAGAGGTCTGAGTTTTAAATTATTCCCATTACACACACTGCACTGGATACCAACAATGAGAGTTCACTATGGAGCCCCAGATAAGGCAGGCATAACTCATAGCACTTGTCTAATCCTCACAACCCTGTGTGAGGGCTCCTACTGAAACATGCTTCATATAAGGAATCAATAGATGGATCTGGAACCTGGCAAGAAGTCCACGTGGATATTGATACCCCCAAGATGGCTGCTGGAAGACCTCATGAGATTTCTACCAACAACAATAAGATTCCCTCTGGAAGCCAGGAGAAGCCCCAGATATTCTTCAGGGACATTATCATTGGGCCCACCCAGAGGATTGGTGGGTGGGGTAATCAATCAAAACAGCAAACAGCTGGCACTCCTCCCATGCCATTAGCAAGGGGGTGGGATAATTAATGGTTTAAAAAGCAAGTGCAAAGGTCAAATCTCTCCCTCATTCCTCTTGGCTTCTGTGCTCTGCTCTTGCTGTGCCCCCCTGCATGAATCAACATGCAAATAAAACCTGGGCATTTATAATCTATAATGGGAAATTGTAGTCTATAAACCAGCCCTCTTTATCACTCCTCAGCCCCTTCCTCTCTCTGGGATCCATGATCTGTTATTTTCTCCCATTTCTCTCCCCTCCCTACCTTAATAAATTACTGCTCTAACTAGCCCAATGTGCTCTTGAAATTCATTTCTGTAGAATAGTCAAAAAACCTAGACAAAAATCGGTAACACTACCATTATCTCCAACTTACAGAAGGGAAACTGAGGCAGACAGAGTCATTTGCCTGACGTCACCTACCTTATTGAGCAGCAGGGATTCAAATCCAGGCCAACTAGCTCCAGAGGTCATCCTTCTAACCATGTTACAATACTTGGCTTCCGAGTGAAAGTTCATTGCACAAAAACTAGAAAATGGAGAGAAGAAAAAAGACAAAAAATCATCACCCATCACTCCAGTCAAAGATAGCCAGAGTTAAAATTCTGATGTGTGTCCTCTCAAATTTTTATTCATGGTGAGTTAGCTGCGTTCTATATGCTAAATTTTTTACAGAGCTTTTAACATATATTTTAATTTCATTTAATCCTCTAAACAAATCTTGGATACTAGAATCTAGGCTACAGTTGTATAAGTATTTTATAAATATTATATATATTTATGTGTCTGTATGTATATGTAAAAGTGGGTGTAAGTGTATATATAAAAAACACACGGGATTTTTAATAAAGGCTTTCCTTACTCTTCTCGATAAATCACTTTCAGTCTATACAAAATGCACATTGAACAGATGTTTAGTTTTCCTCTCTCCCAGTCACCCTTCTTCCTTTTCTACTTCTCTTACTTTACCCCTACCCTTTCCCCAATTCTTAAGCAAATTTCACTCATGGTAGAAGTTTTTTCACAAAGAAGAATTTCCATGCATTACTATCTTGGAATTCTCTCTTCCATGCAGGGTAGGGGTGGGAAAGAATCATGGTGATGAAAGGTACAGTTCAGCTCCCACTCTCTCAACCTTCTGCTCCAGACTTAAAAGCACAAATCCATTCCTATTGTCCCCACACCAAAGGACCTGCCCTGTAAGAGGATGCGTGCCCCTTGGGAGGCCTATTTGGTTACAAATAGTGCTAAGCAGTTTGATTTTACCTGCACATCCTCGGGAAAGGGAAATCACAAATTCTCTCCCTGTGGAGTAGCTGAGAAATACAAAAGCAAATGCAGGATTTATTAATGGTACCACATTAGCATGCTCTTCTAATTTACATCCCTGCAAAAAGAAACCATGCCTGTTTCTTGGGAAACTTCAAGTAAGAGTTTGTGTATTTCTCTATGACTCCAGAAACTCTATAGTCACTGAAGCAGTGAAACAGAGAGAACCAGAAAGTTAAATAATTGGCACAAAAGTGACCCATGTCCCTTCAAGTCGTAAGTCATTGGTCAAACACAGTCACATGGCCATAACCAACCAGCCATGATTCTTGTCAAAGCACATTTCTGAAGTCTGCTATTTCTTTGCTTGCTTGCCCCCATAATTCTCTCTATCTCTATTTAGGAGAAGGTTTCTCAGGTCTACAGGCTTTGAAACACTGTGTTTTTAACTTTTTTCTGGAGTCATTTTGGCCCATCAAAAGGTTCTACTGAAGACTACAGTCTTACCTGGGTCTTTGCTATGACATATTTTATCCACTCCATGGTCTAACAAGGGGTTGAAGGGCCTCATCATTGATTGGATCTTTGCCTCAGAGCTGAGTTCTAATTGGCCTAATTCAGGAATTCTTAACCTTTTTTGTTCCACGGATCCCTTTGCCAGTCAGGTGAAAACTAGAGACCCCTTCTCAGAATGTAGCGGCAGATAGTTTTATGACACTCAACATCAGCATAGTTATTCAAAATTACATTTTACAAATTACATTTTACAACTTTCCCATAATTTCAATACCTGATAACCTAACATGGTTCAACATCTGTTCAAGTAGTCATTTTTGACAAATATTTAGAAATTCGAGTTTTCCCACAGTGCCATAAAACCATCTCTCCCAACCTTATCAATCTTTTTGCAGGCAGTTACCCACTACACTCAGAACACGCTACATCAAAATAAAAATCATACTAAGTCCATACTAAATATATCACACCCGCATCAACACGTCCCCACAAGAATAATATTTTTTTGAATTTTCATTTCAAGCTCATGGACCTCCTGAAATCTTTCCACAAACCCCTTGGGGGTCCATGGACCCCTGGTTAAGAACCCTTGGTCTAACTGATGTCCTACCTGACCCAGGACTGCCCTGACCCTGCCTTCCTCCTCACATATCCATTCCTGTAACTGTCTGGAAGTACCTGGAGCTTTAATGCTCTAAACTTTAGTGCCGCCCTCCCCGAGCACATCTTGTTTTGGGAAAAGAGCACATGCCACAATGTTTTCCCCATACTGGCACTCAAGCTTCTGTCACTTGGCCACCCTAGTTCCTCAAACATATGTAATCTATAGAGTGATTGCCATCAGCATGGGCATTCTCCAGTGAACGTCTTGCATTTTACTGTCTGTCATGAGGCAGCTGCCACTCTGTAAGTTCCCCTAATAAAAGCCTTTGGATTGTTCACTCTTGCATTTAGTGCCTCTTTTTTCTGAATTGCAACCAGTCCTGTGGTAGGTGCAGTCCTTGCTGAGTTTTCCCCTAGTTCTTCTTTTGGGGCAAGTCCTGAAACTCATTAGGCAGAACACAAAGGTTTTTATTGTTCAATGAACATCTCCGTTTTATCTTATAATAAAAGTTGAGTAACAGTTGCCTTTAACCTGAAATTCTAGATTTCTCAGTTCCATTTTATTCCTGTTTGCAAATCGTCCAATACTTTTCTCATTCTTAGCCTTTTTTAAATAATAACTTGTCCAGTGCAGACTGCATTAACCAAAAACACTACTAAAATTGTGTTTTCCAACATTACCTCCTAGTACAAGTAAAGTAGATACATTTTCTGCTTTACATGTTATTAAAGGTAACATTTTTACCAACTGTTTCACCAAGAATTGCCGTTCTTCCAGATTCCAATAAGTTTCCTTGTCACTTGGCTTATAAGACAATGCATATGCTTAAGCTTTGGTTATGACACCACACTTCTAGGTACCAGTTTCTTCATCCATCAGGAGACAGATATGCTGGACAGAATAATGGTTCCCAAAGAGTTCCACGACCTAGTCTCAGGAACCGGTTACTATGTTACTTTATATGGCAAAAGAGCCTTTGCAAAGATTAAATTAAGGACCTTGATATGGGGAGGTTATCCTGAGTAATCAGGGTGGACCCTCTATATTCATAAGAATCTTTATAAGGGGGAGACAAGAAGACAGAGTTAAAGAAGGAGATGAGACAACAGAAACAAGAGGTCAGAGCAATGCCACTACTCAAAGGGGGTCAAGAACCAAGGAGTATGGCAGCCTCAGGAAGGTGGAGTACACAAGGGACTCATTCACCCCAAGAGCTTCCAGAAGGAACACGGTTGTGTCAACCCCTTGTTCCATCCCCTTAAGATCTATTTCAGACTGCTGACCTCCAGAACCACAACATAATAAATTTCTCTTCTTTTAATTCATTAAATTGTTAGTAATTCATTAACACAGCAATAAGAAACTAATATTATGCATTTATGCTATGGAGGGAAATTCAGGTGCATGAAAATTCTGAGGTCCACATTAGACTGTGCATTTGGGCTGTTTTACCAGTTTTATAAATAAAGTGTCAGAATTGGGAGTTATTTCAAGAGTAGATCTGATTCCATTCCAAAGTTTAACAGGTCCTCGAAAACCCTCCTACTTCCCCCAGATGAGCAGCTCTGGGTTGAGGCTGGCCAGAAGTCAGCTGCACCTTAGGATTCTTCTTAGCCTGGGGCTCCCGTATGGGGAATTATAAGGAAGACATCAAGATGGGGTGAGTGGCCAAGTGAGGAGAGCACAGGCATAAGGCAGGGAGAGTGTCCTTTCTGCTGGGCCTTTCCAAGCCTCTCTGAAAACTTAATCAGAGTAACTCCTCACATGTACACAGAAAACTATACAACATTGCTAAAGAAAATCAAAGAAGACCTAAATAAATGGAAGGATATTCCATGTTTATGGACTGGAATACTAAATGTCATTATAATGCCAATTCTACCTAAACTGATTTACAGATTAAATGCAAACCCAATAAAAATTCCAACAGGATTTTTTACAGACATGGAAAAGCCAATTATCAAGTTTATTTGGAAGGGGAAAGGACCCTAAGAGGAAAATCAACTTGAAAAAGAAAAACTAAGTTGGAGGACTCAAGTTACCTGACTTTAAAGCATACCAGAAAGCTACAGTGGTCAAAACTGCATGGTATTGGCACAAGGATAGACATATTGACCAATGGAACTGAATTGAGAGTTCAGAAATAGACCCTCGCACCTATAACAAACTGATATTCGTAAAGTCTGCCAACTCCACTCAACTGGGACAGAATAGTATCTTTAAAAAATGAGGCTGGGAAAATTGGATATCCATATCCAAAAGAATGAAAGAGGATCCCTATCTCAGATCTTTTACAAAAATTAACCAAGATGGATCAAAGACTTAAATACAAGAACCAGGACTGTAAAGCTCCTAGAAAATAATGTTGGAAAGTATCTACAGGACTTTGTGATAGGCAATGGTTTCATGAGATTTATACCCAAAGTACAAGCAATGAAAAAAAAAAATAGATAAATGGGACCTCTTCAAAATTAAAAACTTTTGTGCTTCAAAAGAGTTTGTCAAGTGGCCACTGGCTCCACCTCATTGTTATAATTTCTTCCATTGCTAGAATCACCATATGTGAACAACAGAATACCATCAAGTCCACTCTAGTCCATAGTTCTTCCCCTAATCCTGAGGGGACTGGGATGATGATGTCCACTCCACCTCCAAGTGAGAGAGAGCTTATATCCCATGGATATGGTAGGTGGGATGATCTTGCCTGCAGATGCAGGCCTCTCCATTCCCTTGACACTTTTGGGGCAGGGAGGGGACGAGTAGTTGAAACATAAGGGCTTCTTTGGAATTTGGAGGTTGTCCTGAGTACCGTTGTGACAACGGATGTAGGCCATTTTAAATCAGCACACACCATTCAGAACTGTGTGGGACAGAGTGTTGTCTACCATGTGAACTGTGGTCTATGGTTGGTGGCAAGGCCCCAGGATGTGTAAGTCCATTGAGGGTGGTGGGCCACACTTGTGGGAGATGTTTGTGTGGGATGTGGTGGGAGGTGTGGGAGGTGGGCAACATGGGAATCCCAGTGGGTTCTGTGTAATATTTTGGGTAATCTAAGCACCTCTTAAAATATATTTACATATATATATATATATATATAACATTTTTGTAAGCAAATGCACATATATGCATATATATTTATATATCATTTTGCAAATGTTGGTATGTATTGTGAAAATTTTGATTTTTACCCACAATAAAAAATAAATAAATTTTTTTAAAAAAGAGTTTGTCAAGAAAGTGAAAAAGCAGCCTTCTCAACGAGAGAAAATATTTGGAAACCACATATCTGATAAGGGTCTGATATCAAGCATATATAAAGAAATCCTACAACTCAATAGTACAAAGACAAACAACACATTTTTTTTTTTTTTTTAAAGATTTTATTTATTTATTCATTTATCCCCCCCTTGCTGCTTGTGCTCGCTGGGTCAGCTAACCACGCCGTGCGGGCGGGCTTGCCTTCACCAGGAGGCCCCGGGAACTGAACCCGGGGCCTCCCATATGGTAAACGGGAGCCCTACTGATTGAGCCACAGCCGCTTCCCAACACATTTTTAAAAATGGGCAAAGACTGAACAGACACTTTTCCAAAGAGGAAATATGGATGGCTAAAAAGAACACGAAAAGATACTCAACATCACTAGCTATTAGGGAAATGCAAGTCAAAACTGCAATGATATATCATTTCATACCTACTAGACTGACTGCTATTGAAAAAAAAACAGAAAACTACTAGTGCTGGAAAGAATGTGGAGAATGCAAAATGTTGGGAATGTAAAATAGTGTAGCCACTGTGGAAGACAGTTTGGTGGTTCATCGGGAAGCTAAGTATAGAATTACTATATGATCTGCCAATCCCACTACAAGGTATATACACAGGAGAATTGAAACCAGGGGCACGAACAGATATACGCATACCAATGTTCATAGTGGCTTTATTCAAAATCGCCAAAAGATGGAAACAACCCAGTATCCATTTACAGATGACAGATAAACAAAAAGTAGTATATACATACTATGGATTATTATTCAGCTGTAAGAAAGAATGACGTTTTGACACATGCAACAACCTGGATGAATCTCCAGACTCTTATACTGAGTGAAATGTCAGACACAAAAGGACAAATATTGCATGATCTCATGGATATGAACTATGGATAGTGAGCACACTCATGGAGGTAGAGTCTGGAATATAGGTTTTTGTTAGGGAAGTACTAGTCTACTATAAAGGAGTAGAGATTGGCGAGCCGATGTTTAATCTGTGCAGAATTTATAATTTGGTTGATTTTAACTAATGGCTTGAGAATGGATGGAGTGATGGGGGCACAGCAATGTGACATTAATAGTGCTGAAGTGTGAGTACAAATGTGGTTGAAAAGGGAAGCTTTGTTCTGTCCATGGGGGCTAGAAGAAAAGCTGGAGGATAAAACAGGTGACTGTATAACTCGGAATTTTGGAGTGGCTGAAGATTGTAGCTAAGAATACAAACTAAGAATGTTCTTTCAGGATCTATAACAAAGGTACATCAGTAGTACAGGGCATTGACACTGGGGTGATATGTGGGGGGAAATACATCTTAAACATATTTCTGTGGGATAGGAATGTGTTCATGTTGTTATAGGTATGTTTTCTCAATAGATAGAGGCCCACAGAGCAGCAAACAAATAAACCCTGCTACTTTCTCAAATAAAATGGCAAAAAATTACTGGAATATATATGCTGTGCCTCTATGCCAAGTCCTCAATCATAATACTTGTTATATGAGCCTTATTCCTGTAAAAATGAAACTTTGCCTAATTATAATTCATACCTAAGCGTTACCACCTGAAAGCCTCCTTGTTACTAAAATGTGGCCTCTCTCTAAGCCAAACTCTGCAAATAAACCCATTGTCTTCCCAAGAAGCAAATGGATGAACCTGGACGACATTATGTTGAGTGAAGCAAGCCAGACACAAAAAGACAAATACTGTATGATTGTGCTATTATGAACTAAATATATTTTGTAAATTCATGGAGTTAATTAAAATATCACCAGAAAATAGAATGAGGGTAAAGAATGGAAAGCTGAGGGTTAATCTGTGAAGAATTGATAAGATAAGATGCTTATTTATAAATCTTTGGAAATGAATAGAAATGGTAAAACACATCATAGTGTTTGTAATTAGCAGAGTTATTCTATGGTATGACTGCTTGAAAGGGAAGTCTAAGACCATGTATATTACTAGAAAGAAAGCTAAAAAATGTAACATGGGGTTGTATAACATAGTGAAACCTCACGTGAAGTACAAATATGGGTAATATTGCATACATAAGACTGTTTTTACAAAATATAAATACAAGTAAACTAGAGAGAAGGAAAAGGAATAGCAGCTATTTATGGCAGGGGGAGCATAGAGAGATTGAGAAGTGATGAGTTTTTTTGTTTGTTGTTGTTGTTTATGATTATTATTATTGGAATAATGAAAAGGCTCTAATGATGATTGAGTGAAGAATGCACAGCTTTGTGCGTATACCAAATACCACTGATTGTACACTTTGGATGGATTTACGCTTTATTAATATGTATCAATAAAATTGATTTGTTAAAAAAAAAATAAGAGGGGCACAGGAACCCGTTAAAAGAGCTCCCAATGGAAAAGCAGTACATAAATAAAGTAGTACTGGATTATAACCCAGTAAAAGACAAATATCCATGAGTCCCTACTCATATAAAAAATGATTGAATTAATTAATTATTTAATGAGGAAGAAGAGACAGACTCCATGCAGAATTCCAAATAATTTAAGTAGTTACTCTATGCTTAAGAGGTGGAGCAAAACTCCCCACTTCCTTAGTGTGGGCTGTGCACAGTCAGTTCCTGCCAAAGGGTACAACTTGGAAAGTGTGGTGGTGAGAAAGCAACTTTTCAGTGGAGAAATGTGAAAAACACTATTTTAGCCAAGTGCTCAAGGTCAACATCAATAGGTATTTATAGTATAGACCCCTAATATGATGCAATAAAAATGGCACTTCACCTCCTCCCCAAAACCCATATCCTCAAACAGTCAAGAAAAACATCAGATAAATGCCAGTAGAAGGACATCCTATATTATACCTGAACAGCCCTCCTCAAAACTGACAAGGTCATCAAAAGCAAGGAAAATCTGAGAAGATGTCACAGCCAAGAGGAGCTTAAGGAGATGAGACAACTAAATGTAATGTATCCTGGATGAGATCCTGGAAGACAAACAGGTTATAAGGTAAAAATTAAGGAAATCTGAGTAAACTATAGACTTTAGTGAATATTAAATTATCAAACACAAAATACTGTAATTACATATAAAACCACTGAATTGTACACTTCAAATGAATGAATTTTTTAAATCTATGTAAATTATATCTCAATAAAGCTGTGTAAAATAATAATAATAAAGTATCAATAATTGTTCATTAATTGTAACAAAGGTACCATACCATTGTAAGCTATTAATAATAGGGGAAACTCTAATACGTGGGAACTCTGTATTATCAACTCAATTTTTCTATAAATCTAAAACTGTTTTGAAAAATAGTCTCTTAAAAAATTCAACATCCTGTTCTCAGCTGGGTCTATTTGCCTCTTGACCCCTTTGGGGAACAATGCAAGGAATTATGTGGCAGGAACATACCCAAGTTAATATACCTCAATATTACCTCAATTCACAAGCCTGAGATTTCCTTCCCCTTACCTCTTGTCCTCTGCTAGACACAGACCCAGGCATGCAGAGTTAGAGACAACAGAGAAGCTATTTCTGGGTTCCCATGACATCATCCCAAAAGGTTTCCATACAATTAGGAAAGCCCAGCTCAGACCAAGTGGGTGTATACAGCTTTGGTTACCCTGGTGAGGTGAGGTTCTTTGAGGATGGGTGAGCTAAACCCATGTCCTGAGTACAAAGATTCCCAAGGTGGAAGACAATCCAAAGGGCAGTGTGATGGAAGCTGCAGAAGATGGCCTACAACTGTCTACCCTCTTTGGGATTGTCTCAGCTGAAGAGAGCCAATTTCCCAAGATCATGCCCCCTTCCAAGGAACATCCAATACAATGGTGGTGTAAGAGCTCAGCCCTCTCACCCCAACTCAGGACAGCCCTGAAGGAACATCTCAGCACCTCAGCTCCTTGTGGGGCCAGCTGAGGTCTGCAACAGGACTTCACTGCACCGCAACTGCTTCCATCCCTTCCATTCCACAGGTGTTGATACTAAAAGTTCGTCCCAAAAAGCAACCTTCTTGTTAATCATCCTCTCACAGTCTGCTTCCAGGGAATCCAACCTGAACGAGGTTATGCTGTGTACTAGAAAAGGTGGGGATCCCTCTGGCTCTCGGGATGAAGCCAGTCATGGAAGAATTGTTTATATTGTTTATATTACCTTAAGAGAATTGAAAGACCATTATAAATTCTTAAGACAATTTTCCAAAGTGTCTGCATCAATTTACATTACCACCAGCAATGCCTGAAGGTTCCCATTTAGTTGCTAACACTTATCATTATAGTGAGTTAGAAGTGGCATATCGTGGTAGTAGTTTTAATTTGCATTTTCCTAATGAGTAATGATGTTGGGGATCATTTCTTGTGCTCATTGGACATTTATAAACCTTCTTCAGTAATATATCTATTCAAAAACATTTCTTAAAAATTAATACACACTCCATAATATTCACCTTCTCAAAGTGTATGACTCTGTGGTTTCAAACGCAAAATTGTGTAACCATCACCACTGTCTAATTGCAGAACAGTTTCATCACCCACCCAAAAACAAACCTCCATACTCACCCGTTCTCCTCTTACCCATTCTCCTCTACCCCAAGACCCTGGCAACCAATAATCAGTATTCAACTAATATGCACGTTTCTTAGAAATGGAATCATAAAATATATGTCCTTAGTATCTGGATTCCTTCACTTAGCATGTTTTCAAGGTTTATCTGTGTTGCACCTGAATTAGTACTTCTTTCCTTTTTATAGTTGAATCATATTCCAATATATGGATATATCACATTTTGCTTACCCATTCATCATTTAATAATGTTCATTTGGATTGTTTTGATTTTTTCAATCCCTGCAGCCAGGGATTGAACCCGGGACCTCCTTTGTGGGAAGCCGTCACTCAACTACTGAACCACATTGGCTCCTTAACTGTTATTAAGAAAGCTGTTACGAACATTTGTATTCAAGTTTTTTTGGTCTGTGGACATATGTTTTCAATTCTATTGACTGTAAGGGTGAAATTGCTGGGGTATGTGGCAGCTTTGTGTTAAACTTTTTGAGAAACTGTCAATCTGTTTTCCAAAGTGGATGCACTATTTTACTTTCCCTTTAGAAATGTATGAGTGTTTCAATGTCTCCACATCCTTGCAGATTCTTATCATTGTCTTTTTTATTATAGCCATCATAGTAGGTGTGAGGTGGGTCTGGCTTTGGTTTATATTTTCCCAGTGGCAAATGATGTTGACCATCTTGTCATGTACTTAAAGTACTTAATGGCCATTTGTACATCTTCTTTGGAGAAATGTCTATTCAAATCCTTGGACCAGGGAAAGAAGGTGGCTCAAGCCATTGGGCGTCTCCCTTCCACATGGGAGGTCCTGGGTTTGGTTCCCGGTACCTCTTAAAAAGAAGACGAGCACACAATGAACAGACACAGAGAGCGAGAGCAGACAGTGAGGGCAAAATAACAATGGGGAGGGGAGGAATAAATAAAATCTTTATAAAAATTTTTTTAAAAATAAAAAACAAATTCTTGGCTTGTTTTAAAATTGGTATAGTTCTTTTTAAATTATTGAGTTGGAAGATTCTTTATATATTCTGGATACTATACCCTTTTATCAATTAAGTGACTTGCACATATTTTATCACATTCTATAGGTTGCCTTTTTCCTTTGTGATAGTGTCTTTTGACGCACCAAACTTTAAAATTTTGATTAAGCCCAAACTATTTTTTCTTTGGTTTCTTGGGCTTGGTGACATATCTAAGAAGCCATTTCCTAGTTAAAAGGCAAAATAATTTTTTTTAAAAAAGTTCCATATAAAATAGCATTAGATAGAATATACTATAATACTTAAAAATAAAGTTAAAATAACTACAAGATTTGTATAATGAAAACTACAAAACCATGTTGAAAGAAATTAAAGAACTCCTAAATAAATGGAGAGCCTTCCTGTGTTCATGAATTGGTAGGCCTAATATTGTTAAGCTTGCAATATTCGCCATAATTCCTATCAAAACCTCAGCAGCCTTTGCTATAGAAATTGGCAAGGTGATGCTAACATTCATATGGAAATGCAAGGGGAAAGGTATAGCCAAGACAATCTTTAAAAAGAATAAAATTGGAGGATTAACAATTCCTAATTTCAAAACTTACTACAAAGCTTCAATAATCAAGACTGTGTGGTACTGGCATAAAGAAAACATTCAGAAATTGGAAGAGAATTGAGAGTCTAGAAATAAACCTATGTGTCTATGGTCAAATAGTCAAGATTATTCAATGTGGTAAAGAATCCTCTTTACACCAAATAGTGCTGGAACAAATGGATAGTCTCCTGACAAGGTGGTGTTTCTAAGGCACAACTGTGTTAGGGATACATTAGTGATCTTTTCCTGTACACAGAGAATAGTTATATCAACAATTTATTGTTGATAATTAATTTTGAGTCTAGCATTTTGTATGGATTATTTTATGTTATTTCTGCCACAATCTATAAGGTGCATGTTATAACCTCCATTTGCAGATAAATAAAACTGAAGCACAGAGAAGACAAGTGTCTTTCTGAAAGTCACACAATTGTGAATTGTGGAAGAAAATAAAACATAGGTATTTCTAATTTGCCTAGTGACAGGAATGGAGGGAACAGGGATTCTCTAAGAACAAAACCCAGGCAGAAAGGACTAGGGTCAGGCAGGGCAATGGTGATGGAAACATTGAGGAAGAACAGGGTGAGGATTCAGGTCTCAGATTGTTACAGAACTGGCCAAGGATGATGCATCTCCCTCTTCTACCCTCTGCCCCACTACGCCCTGGGCATTCACAGGCAAGGTGCAGAGCAGAGCATGTGCACTTCACTAACAGTACTTCCCTCCAGTAACCCCACCTTGGTTGCAGAATTCCTTAGCATGTCCTCTAGGTCTGGGCAGTCATCCTTCCCCTTTCCCCAGTCACCATCTGCACAAGTGGAAGATGGAACAGGTGCTCACCACCCAGAGGAAAAGACGCTGAATAGATGTCACTCCCCCACCCCAAACATCTGATCCCATTTCTCCTCCCTCCATATCCCTGTCCCCTATTCACATCCTATAATTCCCACTTCCCCCCACAAAGCAGATACTTATTCATCTAAATCAACACCCTCTTCTGGAAGGAGTCAGGAAATTACTCTTTTTGTTGAGTATGGGAATACATGAGACTGTGCATTTGGGCTAAGTTTTACCAGCTATATAAATAAATAGCCAGGGGAGGCAAGATGGCATCAGTTTAGGAGGGTACACATTGACTGGCTCTCTGGGGACGGCCGATGGTGGACAGGGTCCTGCCCCAGGGTCTGTGCTGTGGGCACACAGAGCGAGAAGCTTGGGTCATCTAGCAGCGGGCAGATCGACGGCGTGGAGTGATCGGTGGAGATTCGTATGTTTTGAACCTGCCTGTGGTGATTAACACAGACGGCTGAGCCCCACCTGCAGGGAAAACGGCTGCTTTGAGCCGCGAATCCTGCCCCCGCTGCTCCCACTCCCGGTGTGGGGGAGCATACTTTGGGGGAGGAAGGGCTCTGACAGAGGGTGGAGAGGGGTTTAACTTCTGGGGATTTGGCTGCCTGGACCCCCTCATAGCTTTGGGGAGCAGATAAGCCGGCTTGAAACAGCGCCAGGCTATGGGGAAAGGCAAATGTGCTGAGGAAACCTGATTTACCCAGCAGTCCGCTGACACTGAGGCTTGGCCCCAGAGGGGGTGAAGTCATCCAATTTTATAGCTCTGCACTGACAAGCATCAGAGCTTCAGTTCCACTGGGGGAGGCCAGGAAGTGGGAAGGGCTTGATCAGTTTCCACGAGCCTATATAGGTTCCCCTCGGTGAAGGGGGTGATCTAGCAGAGGACTTCTTTTGGGTCCCTTATATCGCCAAAAAAAAAAAGAAGACAGTCACTTTAAAAAATGAATTCCTGTTCTTAATTTAGTTTAATACCGAAAATCTGCCTCGAAACCTGCAGATAGAATCCTGAAGGGAAATTGATAAATGCAAGCAGGCTGAGAGGATCCGCAAGGACCCTAGAAGGAACACTTCCTCCTTGGCTTTGTTTGACTGCTTGCCTTCTGTTTGCTTTTTCTCTGTTTATTTGTTATCTCTTACTTTTCTTCCCTTTTTCCTCCCCCCTTTCTGTTTTCCTTCTTTTTTTTTTTTAATTAGGTGCTGCTGCTTACCTCTTCTTTGCTGTGCTTCTTTAGTGATTCCCATTCTCTATCTATATTGATATTGTATTCCAAGCTATCTCTTATCCTTCCTTCATCTCTCTGCCTTCTGCTTTCTGTTGTGGTTCTTAGACACCATGCTTTTTCATTAGCCCACAACTTAAGGGTGTCAATTTCTCTTCTATCTATTTTGTTTTCTTCTTTTTTTAATTAATATTAGCTTTTTCCTTTTAGCCCTCTCTTTAATCTTTCTCTCCCTCCTCATCATTCTAGCCTTCCAAATCATTATATATATATTCCTCTATTTGGCTTCCCAGTCCATTGTAGGTATTCCACTTTTTTTCCTATTACTCTGCACTGCCTACACAAGTTAAATACCCATTTCACTAAGTCCTATTTGGCCCCTCTTATAAATTTTGTCAATATTACTATAATCCTTCTTCCTTTCTCACATCTTTCGATTCCTCTGGCACTAATTTTTTGTCTTCAAGGTAACATAGAAAGAAGCAAGGAAACAAAATAAGAAGAAAAAGTGTCAAAGAGAAAACTTAACACACACAGAACCACCAGCTAAATAAAACTCTAGAGGAGAGAGAGAAGTTAATCAACTGAATAAACCCGGCAAGATAAAATGATGACTAGAGGGCAACAAAAAATTACAAACCACACTGAGAAACAGGAAGACATGGACCACTCCAAAACACAAACTAAAAACCCGGAATACATGCAGAACATCGAACAACTAATCAAAGATTCCCAAACAAATATCATGAACCAACATAATGAAGTGAAGGAAGAGATTAAGGATATAAAGAAGACACTGGGAGAACATACTGAAGAAATTGTAAACATATGCAAAAAGATAACTGATATGATGGTGATCGATGGCACAATCCAAGAAATCAAAAAGACACTGGATTCACATAACAGCAGATTAAAACAGGCAGAAGAAAGAATTAGTGATGTGGAAGACAATACATCTGAAATCAAACAGATAGTAGAACAGATAGACAAAAAAAAAACAAAAAAAAAACAGAAAAAATCCAGCAGGGACTCAGGGATTTAACTGACAACACAAAACGCACAAACATACACATTATGGGCATCCCAGAAGGAGAAGAGAAAGGAAAGGAAACAGAAGGAGTGTTGAAGGAAATAATGGCTAAAAACTTCCCAACCCTATTGAGAGAGATGGATGTGCAGATCCAGGAAGCAAAGTGTACCCCAAACAGTATAAATCCCAACAGGCCAACTCCAAGACATATACTTGTCAAAATGTCCAATGCTCAAAACAAAGAGAAAATACTCAAGGCAGCAAGAGAAAAGAAAACCATCACATACATGGGAAGCACAATAAGATTAAGTGCTGATTTCTCATCTGAAACCATGGAGGAAAGAAGACAGTGGTATGACATAGTCAAAATACTAAAAGAAAAAAACTTCCAGCCAGGAATTCTCTATCCAGCAAAACTGGCATTCAAAAATGATGGAGAGTTCAAAATATTCACAGATAAACAGAAATTAAGAGAGTATGCCAATAAGAAACCGGCACTTCAAGAAATACTAAAGGAAGTTCTACAAGTTGAAAGGAAAAATCAAGGGAGAGAGAGTTGGAGGAGAGTTTAAAAACAACTAAAAAGACAAAAACAGAAACAAAACAGCATATGACATACATTAATCCAAAGAAAATATGGCTGAAGTAAGAAATTCGTTGTGAGTAACAACACTGAATGTTAATGGATTAAATTCACCACTCAAGAGACATAGATTGGCAGAATGGATAAAGAAATATGATCCATCTATATGCTGTCTACAAGAAACCCACCTTCAACCCAGGGATTCAAGGAGGCTGAAAATAAATGGCTGGAAAACAATTTTACAAGCTAACAATAGCCAAAAAAGGGCAGGAGTCGCTATTCTAATATCAGACAAAATAGACTTTAAATGCAAAACTATTGTAAGAGACAAAGATGGATACTATATATTAGTAAAAGGAGTAATCTCTCAAGAAGAGAGAACAATCATAAACATTTACGCACTTAATTAGGGTGCCTCAAAATACATGAGGCAAACTCTGGAAAAGTTAAGTGGAGAAATAAATGCCTCTACAGTTATAGTGGGGGACTTTAATACACCATTATCATCATTAGACAGAACATCTAGACAGAGAATCAACAAAGAAACAAAGACTCTCAACAATACATTAGAGGACCTGGACTTAATAGATAAATACAGAACACTACACCCAAATACAGCAGGGTTTATATTCTTCTTGAGTGCACATAGATCATACTCCAAGATAGACCACATGTTAGGCCACAGAAAAACTCTCAATGAATTCAGCAAGATTGAGATTATACAAAGTAATTTCTCTGATCACAATGGAATGAAATTAGAAATCACTAAGGGCTAGAGAAACAGGTTAGGCACAAGGATATGGAAGTTAAACAACACATTCTTAGACAAACAGTGGGTCAGGGAGGAAATCTCAAAAGAAATCAGTAACTACCTTGAAACTAATGAAAACGACAACACAACATATCAAAACCTATGGGATGCAGCGAAAGCAGTCCTGAGAGGAAAGTTCATAGCCATAATACATATATTTAAAAAGAAGAGCTAAAATTGAAGACCTAACTGCACACCTGGAGGAATTGGAAAAACAACAACAAACTAAGCCTAAAGGAAGTAGAAAGAAGGAAATAACAAAGGTTAGAGCAGAACTAAATGAAATAGAGAATAAGAAAGCACTGGAAACAATAAACAAAACCAAAAGCTGATTCTTAGAGAATATCAATAAAATTGACAAACCCTTAGCCAGACTAACAAAGAAAAAGAGAGAACAGATGCAAATACACAAAATAAGGAATGAGCAAGGGGATATCACTACTGACCCCACAGAAATAAAGAGTATCATAAGAGGATACTTTGAAAAATTATATGCCAACAAGAATGATAATTTAGAGGAAATGGACAAGTTTCTAGAAATGCACAAACAACCTACATTGATGAAAGAAGAAATTGATGAACTTCACAGTCCAATTATAGGTAAAGAGATAGAATCAGTCATCAAAAACCTCCCAACTAAGAAGAGCCCAGGACCAGATGGCTTCACAGCTGAATTCTACCAAACATTCCGGAAAGAGCTAACACCAATTCTACTTAAGCTCTTCCAAAAAATAGAAGTAGAAGGAATGTTGCCTAACTCATTCTACGATGCCAACATTACCCTAATACCAAAACCAAACAAAGATACCACTAGAAAGGGAAACTACAGACCAATTTCTCTGATGAACCTAGATGCTAAAATCCTCAACAAAATACTTGCTAATCACATTCAACAACATATCAAAAGGATTATACACCATGACCAAGTGAGTTTCACCCCGGGTATGCAAGGATGGTTCAGTATAAGAAAATTAATCAATGTAATACACCACATAAACAGATTGAAAGAAAAAAATCACATGACCATCTCTATAGATGTAGAAAAAGCATTCGGCAAAATACAGCACTCTTTCCTGACAAAAACACTTCAAAAGATAGGAATAGAAGGAAACTTTCTGAATATGATAAAGGGTATATATGAAAAACCCAAAGCTAACATCATCTTCAATGGCGAAATCCTAAAAGCCTTCACTCTGAGATTGGGAACAAGACAAGGATGCCCACTATTACCACTCCTATTTAACATCGTCTTAGAAGTACTTTCTCAAGCACTGAGGCAAGAAAAAGATATAAAAGGAATCCAGGTTGGAAAAGAAGAAGTAAAACTTTCATTATTTGCAGACGACATGATCCTATACATAGAAAGCTCAGAGAAATCAACAACAAAGCTTCTAGAACTTATGAAGGAGTTCAGTAATGTTGCAGGCTATAAGATCAATGCTCAAAAATCAGTAGCATTTCTGTACACCAATAACGAGCAATCTGAGGAGGAAATCAAGAAAAAAAAATGCCATTTATAATGGTAAACAACAGAATCAAATACCTAAGAATAAATTTAACTAAAGATGTAAAGGACTTATATACAGAAAACTACACAACACTGTTAAAAGAAATCAAAGAAGACTTAAATAAATGGAAAAATATTCCCTGTTCATGGATAGGAAGACTAAACATCATCAAGATGTCTATCCTACCCAAACTAATCTACAGATTTAATGCAATCCCAATAAAAATCAACACTATATTTTTTAAGGAACTGGAAAAACTAATCACAAAATATATTTGGAAAGATAAGAGGCCCTGAATTGCCAAAGATATATTGAAAAAGAAAAATGAAGTTGGAGGTATCACATTACCAGACTTTAAAACATATTACAAAGCTACAGTGATCAAAACTGCATGGTATTGGCACAAGGATAGACCTACTGACCAATGGAATCGAATTGAGAGTTCTGATACAGATCCTCGCATATACAGTCATCTGATATTTGACAAGGCCACCAAGCCCACTCAGTTGGGAGAGAATGGCCTCTTTAACAAGTGGTGCTTGGGGAACTGGATATCCATAACCAAAAGAATGAGAGAAGAGTACCATCTCATATCCATATACAAAAATCAACTCAAGATGGATCAAAGATCTAAATATAAGAGCCAAAACTATAAAGACCTTGGAAGATAATGTAGGGAAGCATCTTCAGGACCTTTTAATAGGAAATGGTTTCATGAAGTTCACAGCCAAAGCACGAGGAGCAAGAGAAGAAATAGATAAATGGGATCTCTTCAAAATAAAAAACTTCTGCACCTCAAAGGACGTTATTGAGAAAATAAAAAGGCAGCCTACTCAATGGTAGAAAATATTTGGCAACCATATATCTGATAAGAGCCTAATATCCTGCATATATAAAGAAATCCTACACCTTGAAAATAAAAAGACAAACAACCCATTTAAAAAAATGGGTAAGTGACCTGAAAAGACACTTCTCCAAGGAAGAAATACAAATGGCTAAAAAGCACATGAAAAAAATGCTTGACATCACTTGCTATCAGGGAAATGCAAATCAAAATTAAATGAGATACCATCTCTTACACCCATCAGAATGGCAGCTATTAAAAAAACAGCAGACTCTAAGTGTTGGAGAGGACGTGGAGGAATGGGAACCCTCATCCACTGCTGGTGGGACTGTGGAATGGTCCAGCCACTCTGGAGGACAGTTTGGCGGTTCCTCAGAAAACTAACAATAGATCTTCTGTATGAACCAGCAATTCCACTGCTGGGTATATACACAGAAGAACTGAAAGGAAAGACACAAACAGATATATGCACACCAATGTTCATAGTGGCATTGTTCACCATTGCCAAAAGTTGGAATCAGCCCCGGTGCCCATCAACAGAAGAATGGATAAGCAAAATGTGGTACATACATACAATGGAATATTACTCAGCTGTAAGAAGGAATAAAGTGCTAACACACGGAATAACATGGATGAATCTTAAAGACCTTATGTTGAGTGAAGCAAGCCAGGCATTGAAGGATGAACAATATATGACCTCACTGATTTGAACTGAGGAAAGTGAGCAGTCTCCAAGAACCATTGTCTGAAAGATAGGTTAACAAGGGAGAGAAAGAGAAGAGTAGGCTGTGAGCCATCACCCATATGGACATAATCTATGGTAAAGGGAGAGAGTATAGTTGCATATTGAAGGATAGAACAGATGGGTAGTGATATTACTGGGTTTGGTGGTGCAAGGTTGACAGGTGGGTAGATTAGGAAGGGCAGGTTCAAATTCCCAGGGCATGTAACTATGAATCTTGTCATTCCATGAGTCAAGACAGGGGAGTGTCATATGCCCCAGGGGGATGGGGAGGTAGGAACAGTTAAGATTAAAAAGGGTATTTAGTGGTCATAGGAAAGGTTTTTCATTAACTTACAGTAATGGATACAGGACATGGTAAATACCATCAAAAATTATTAAACTGTACCGTCTAAATTGTAAACTATACTGTAAACCATTGACAATGTTTAGTTGCTATATTTTACTATCTGTATAACAGTTATAACAATGCTAACATCCATAAAAATAAAAAAAAAGGTTTTAATATAGGGTGGGGAAGGGGGAGGGAGGTTGGGTATGTGGGAGTCTCTAGTATTCCGTGTGTGACTTTGCTGTGACCTAAAATTTCTTTGAAAATTAAATGAAAATTTGGGAGACACTGGGAAATGAGAGGGAGAAGGTGCCATGGTACACTGGACATCTGATAATACAGAGATAAAAGGAAAAAAGAATAACATTTTTTAAAAAGGAATTCTTTCTTGTTTTTTTCCCATTTTTTTTGTATGTCCCAATCCACTAATTATATTTTATTTTTAGTTTAGTTTTTTTTTTCTTTTTCTTCTGTTTTTCTTGTACTTATCTCTTGCATTTAAGCTTATCATTATTATTTATTTTTCCTATTAATTTTATTTGGTTATTACATGGGCTTCATGTTCAAGGAAGGTTTAGATCACAGAAGGGTTACAATGGGGGCTGCATTGGTGGGGGGTGTCTGGGATGGGGGACTCATGGGAGGAAGTTCATCTGAATATACATGAAAGATATATAAAATTGTTCAAATGATCAAGAGATGGGGCATGGTCATGGTGGGTAGACAATCACTCAATAAATGAAGGAATCTTAATTCCCAGCCTGGAGAGCTCTGCCACATTCTCCAAGGGAGCAGCAATAGTCCCCTGAGTGCAGGAACAGTGTCTGTCAAAAGAGGATGGCCCACTGATGGGTTCTTGTTATTGATGACTAGCCTTATGAGTCTTTGCTCTTGTAATTGAAACTTAGCCTACTGTTACAGGGTGCCTAAGAGTTGCCACCTGAGAGCCTCCTTGTTGCTCAAATGTGGCCTCTCTCTAAGCCAAACTCAGCATATGAATGCATTACCTTTCCCCCAACGTGGGACATGACTCCCGGGGATGAGCCTCCCTGGCAAAGAGGGATTAATACCAAGTGCCAACTGGCAACACGATTGGAAAAAGACCTTGAATAAAAGGGGGAAAAGGTAAAGAGAAATGAGTTCATGTGGCTAAGAGACTTCAAAGAGAGTCAGGAGGTCATCCCAGAGGTAATGCTTATGCACACCTCAGTAGGATCTCATAGAACAGCAAAGTGGATATCACCCCGAACAGAGGGGCTCCTGAGGTCTCTGAAGACACCCACGTCCTATATAAGGGGGGATAGCCCCAGAGATTGATGCCTTATTAGTGGGCTCTACTTTGGAATCTGTGCTCCTGAGAGTGACAGAGTTGGACTCAAATAAGTCCTCCCTGCACATGGTCCAACAGTCCCTTCTATTCAAACCTATATGTGATGCTGGAGTTTTTTGGTGTACTTCCAGAGACTGGAGCCTCTGGCCTACCTATGTGCCAGCTGTGCCTGGAATCTCAGTGGAGCTGCAACTCCTACCGTACATCTCAATGGACTCAACCAAGTCACCTGGTGAGTGCAACGGCCATCCCAGAGAATGGAGAGGCCTGCAGCTGCAGTCAGGATAATCCCATCCACTGTATCCATGGGATATAAGCCCTCTCTCACTTGGAGGTAGAGTGGACATCACCATCCCAGTCCCCTCAGGATTGGGGGAAGATCTATGGACTAGAACTGACTTAATGGTACTCTGTTGTAGACATATTGTGATTCAAGCAATGGAAGAAATTATAACAGTGAGGTGGAGTCAGTGGCCACTGGATGCTTTCAGGGCAGGGAGGGGAAGGACAGTTGAAAAACAGGGGCTTTTTCGGGACTTGGGGATTGTCCTGAGTGGTGTTGCAGCGACGGATATAGGCCATTTTACATCAGCATATGCCATGCAGAACCGTGTGGGAGAGATTGTGGTCTACAATGTGAACTGTGGTCTATGCTTGGTGGCAAGGCCCCAGGATGTGTATATCCATTACAGGTGATGTGCCACATTGATGAAGGATGTTTGTGTGGGATATTGTGGGAGGTGTGGGAGGTGGGGAACATGGGAATCCCTGTCATTTCTGTGTAATATCTAGGTAATCTAAGCACCTTTTAAAATATATATATATTTTTTAAATAAATAAATAAATAAATAAATAAATAAATAAAGTGCCAGAACTGGGAGTCATTTCAAGAGCAGATCTGGTTAATTCCAAAGTTGACCTGGTCCAGAAAACTCTCTGCTTCGCCATCCTGAGAAGCTCTGTTTGAGGCTAGAACAAACCAAGGCCATAAGCCAGCTGAATCCTAGAATTCTTAGCCTGGAGCTCCCAAAAGGGAGTTAAAGGAAGACCTCAAGATAGGGTGAGGGGCCAAGTGGGGAGAGTACAGGCCCCAAGAATGGGAGGGAACATCCTTTCTGCTGGGCCTGTCCAAGCTTCTCTGAAAACTTATCAGGAGGAACTCCTCACTTTTAGTACCTCATCTTATGTTTTTTATTTCACAATTCAGAAGCAGGAACTATCCAAATCTAGAAGCAGATTGCTATCTCACAGCCCTTCCTTCCCATTATAGCCATTTCCTCCTCTGTCATGGGAGGTGGGGCTTCTCTCCTCTCTGGGTGCAGAGTCCCAGGCCTCCCCAGCACAGGCACTGGGACAGAGCAAGCTCCACAGGCCTCCATGATGCCCACTTGTGCCTCCTGGCCTCACCCTCCTCAGTCTTCCCTGCTGCTGACTCTGCTGCTGGTCCTCACAGGTGAGCCTTGTCTGGGGAAAAACCCCCTCCTTCCTGGTCCTTGGCCTCCCCCTGTTTCCATATTTCCAGTTTTCCAGGTAAGCCATGATGCCCCGTCCAGAGCTACAAGGAAAGACCAAGGACTGGGCATATCTGAGAGCATAAACTCAGGATCTGAGAATTTTCTCTCTGGATCCATCACTGGCAAGTGGTTACCAGAGGCTGCCTCTCAGAAGATATTTCAAACTATAACCACCACCTTAATAATAATCACACTTTTGTAATAATTTTAGATGATAGAAGTATTTTCAGAAAAATCCTTATTGACACCTTTACAACTTTTGAGGCTCAGAGAGGTCAAGCAACCTGCCCAAGGCCACACAGAGTGAGCTCAGAGAAAACCCCAGGGAGGATTGCCTCCAAGTCTGGTGCTCTCTGTTCTCCACTTAGAGGATGGGATGCCTGAAATGGCACCTGCTCGAGCTGGACATAATGCAGTGCTCTTCTGGGGAAGTCCAGCCACATCCCTCCACGCTGTGGCTTGCTCTGCTTTGTCTCTGTTTTCTCTGCTTCTCCCTCTGTCTGTGATCTAGAGTCTTACCACCCACCCTCCACAGCCTCTTGCACTTTAGAAGTTCTGCATTTTTCTGCTTCTTGGATTCCAACAACCTTCCTGTCTCCAGACTTTCATGTGGAGATTTTATTCTTCCTTTTAACCAAGCAGAAGAGCTTTGGGGACATTCTCAGGGCAGCCTGGAAGAGACCCTACTCACAGCAGCCCCTCCCCCAGGCCATGTCTATCCTCCCGGCCACAGAGTCCACTCCAGGGTCCCAGGGCTGGGCACACCCCTGCCAGCTCCCCACCTTTGTCCTGCTGTGTTGCCACAGAGGTCTGACTATTAAAATTATTCCCATTACACACACACTGCACAGGATACCAACAACAAGAGTTCACTATTGAGGCCCCGGTAAGGCAGGCACAGCTCATAACACTTGGTGCCTATTAACTCATCTAATTTTCACAACACTTCTGTGTGAGAGCTGCTATCATTATCACTAATTTATAGATGGTGAAACTGAGGCAGGCAGCATCACTTGCCCGATGTAACCTACCTAAGTGAGTGAGCAGCTGGGATTCAAATCCAGGCCAACCAGCCCCAGAGCTAATTCTTTATCCATGTTACACTACTCGGTTCTCAGTGGAAGCTCATTGCAGAAAGATTAGAAAAAGGAAAGAAGCAAAAAGAGGAATAATCATCACTCATCACTCTAGCCAGATATAGCCAGAGTTAGAATTCTGGAGTGTGTCCTCCTAAAAAAGGGGGCTCTACTGAGGGCTACTGAGGGTTACTGGGTCTTTGCTGTGACACACTTTATCCACTCCAGGGTCTAACAAGGAATAGAGCATTGTGTGGGTCTTTGCTGGAGCTGAGTTCTAATTGGTTAATTGGTTCCTACCTGACCCAGGACTGACCTGGCCCCTGCCCTCCTCCTCTGACATCCATTCCTGTAACACCTGAGAAATACCTGGAGCTTTAGCTGTTCCAACCTTGCATGTAGTCCACCCTGAGCACATCTTGTTTGGGAAAAGAGCACATACCAAAATGTCTTCCAAATACTTGTACACAAGCCCTTGGCATTTAACCATCTTTGTTACTCAACCATATATGACCTGTAGAGTGGTTGCCATCTGCATGGGTATTCTCCAATGAACTTCTTGCCATTCGCTGTTCTATATGAGATAGGGTCACTCTCATCCTGTTACTGGGCAGGTCCTTTGGTGTGCTGAGAACAGGGATGGGTTTGAGTTTTTTAATCTGGAGAAGAAGGTTGGAGAAGAGGAAGCTTAACTGTATCTTTAATTACCTTTATTCTTTCCCACCCAAACCCTGCATAGAAGACAGAATTCCAATTCTAATTAATTCCTCTAATACATGTGATCTAATACAGGACTGATAACCCTAGCTTTTATGCCTCATTTTTCTAAACTGCACCCAGGCTTGTGGTGGGCGCATTGGGGCAGGCCTAGCTGGGTCTTCCTCTGTTTCTTCTTTGGGGGCAAGTCCTGCTGCTGGTTCAGCAGGACACAAAGGTTTTCATTGTTCACTGGCCATCTCTGTTTTATTTTATATGGCTGGGGGATGAGTTACAATTGCCTTTCTAACCTGAAACACTAGATTTCTCAGTTCCATTGTATTCCTGCTTGCAAACTAGCCAATTCTTTTCTGATTCTTTGCCTTTATTGTAGTAACTTTTCAAACTTTTTTTAGTAACTACAGTAACCAAAACACACTACTAAAATTGTGTTTTCCACCATTTCCCCCTAGAGCTACGAGTAAGATAGATTTATTTTCTACCTAACGTTATTAAAAGTGACATTCTTACTGACTCTTTCACAAGTGAACAACTAATATTGCCCTCCTTCCAGATTCCATTAAGTTTCCCGGCCTGTAAAACAATGCATATGCTTAAGCTTTGTTTATGATGACATCACACTTCCAGGTACCAGTTTCTATATTGATCAGGAGAGAGATGTGGATAGAATAATGGCTCCCAGAGAGGCCCATATCCTAATCTCAGGAACCTGTGAATATGTCACCTTATAAGACAAAACAGGAGGCGGATGTGGCTCAAATGGTTGGGCGTCCGTCTGCCATATGGAGGGACCTGGGTTCGATCCCCAGGACCTCCTGGTAAAATAAAAAATAAAAAAAAAATTTTTTTAAAGACAAAACAGACTTAGCAAAGAAGAATAAATTAAGGACCTTGATATGGGGAGATGCTCCTGGGTCATCAGTGTGGGCCCTCTATATTCATAAGAGTCCTTATAAGGGGAGACAAGAGGACCAGAGTTAAAGAAGGAACAACAGAAACTGGAGGTCAGAGCAATGTCACTGCTCAAAGGGGATCAAGAGCCACGGAGTGCGGAGCCCCTAGAAGGTGGAATAGGCAAGGGACCAATTCTCCCATAGAACTTCCAGAAGGAGCATGTACCTGTCGACCCCTTGACTTTAGCCCCTTAAGACCTAGCAGACTACTGACTTCCAGAACTGTAAAATAATAAAATTCTGTCCTTTTAAGCCATTAATTTTTTTTCACAATTTGTTATAGCAGCAATAGGAATCTAATACTAATAAAATCTAATCTAATAAAAACTCAGGGGCTTAAAACATCATCATCATATTTATTAAAGTTACATATTTGCTGTGTTTTGGGAATTCTATATATCATGTCACTCATCGAGAAGGATGGGGAAGACCTCATCATGAAACTTGTGGATCTCTGTGGATGAGAGAAGTTGATTTGAAGAGATTCTTGCACCTACAGTAAATGCATAGGCCTGAAGATACAGCTGTTACTTCCTCTCCTCCAACTCATTGGTTTTAAGTAATCCATGACCCTGCCCAATGCAAAGGTTCAGAATGTACCACATTCCATGTGGCCAGAGAGTGTAGAGCCAAAAATATTTTGTGAAAAATTCTAATAATTATTAATTGACTACAATGTTTTCTTCTACAAATGACATTGTTGTGATTGTTTTTGTACTTAGAGTCTTGCACACTTGTTCCAAAATCTCCTGAGCATAAACTCCTAAAATTCAATTTCTGATGTAAAGACTGCACAAAACTGACTTCTGACTTGGGAAAGTGGTGCTTTAATACATCACCAACCAAAGTGGATGAGAGGGGAGCAGATGTAGCTCAAGTGGTTGGGCACCTGCTTCCCATGTACAAGGTCCTGGGTTCATTCCCTAGTACATCCTTTTAAAAAAGCAGATGAGAAGGAAGATGGAGGATTAGAGAGGTGGGAAAAAATATCTAGAGGACAGGTGGAAACTGTCTGGAGAGCTACTCTAGGGCTCAGGACACCAGGGGAAGATGAGACACCACCCAGAAGAGAGAGAGACAAAGAAAAGGAGTCTCAGATGGCTGAAAAATCCCATGAGTAAAGTTGCAAAAGCAGAAGCGGGCACCCTTCTCCCCACCTATGAGGCAAATAGCAGTGGCTATGGACTGCAGTGGCTGTGGACTAAGGAGATGGCAGGGTTCTTCTTCCCAAAGGAAAGGGGAGAGGGAGTAACAAAACCAACAGCAAATTCAGATTTTGGCCAGTGAACTTGACCAGCACTTCCAGGCTGGAAGGGACCATGACATTGTCTGCCCTGAGAGCTGGCAGGGAGCTAAAAATAATTTACCTTCTCAAACACCCTCCCTACAGCCTGGTACTGGCTGCTGAAGAGGAAGAGGGAGGGAGTGTGTGACTGGCCAAGGGTGAAGAATAGCCTCTGAGAATGTTTGTTTGAGAGGCTTGGCCAGCCCTGAGGACATTGCTTCTGCATCACCTACCTGCCTGGGGAGTTACACTGAAGGCATCTCCCTACCCCAGCACCTGGGATCTGAGCTGAGAGGTTTGTCCAAGAGCACCATCCACTGGCAAGACCAGAAAAGTTCATGAAAAATAAAAATAAAAGGGGCAAGAGCATGACTTTACTGCCACCTTCCCAAGGCCCTTGGACACTGGCCTGCACCCCACTACTGGGCCTTAGCACTGGTTTGAGCAGTTAAACATGGGAAATCTTAAATATCTAGTATAAGTTAAACCAGGAGTCAGAGAACAGTGGTAGCATATAGGTACTTAACAGTAAACCCCTAGGCAAGAGAGAGAAACTGAACATCAGAGTAAACTCAGCATCAAAATCAGGTACCTAGACATCAGCAAAAAATTACATGCCTGTATTAGTCAGCCAAAGGGGTGCTAATGTAAAATACCAAAAATGGTTTGGTCTTTATAAAGGGTATTTATTTGAGGTAGAAGTCCACAGATACCAGGCCATAAAGCGTTAACTTTCTTCTCTCACCACAGTCCATTGCCACGTGTTAGAGCAAGACAGCTGCCGGCATTTGCCAGGGTTCAAACTTCTGGGGTTCCTCTCTTCCCGGGGCTGCGTTTGTCTCTGGGCTTAGCGCCTGTTTCCTCCACAAGGTCAGCTGTAGACAATCAGGGAAACGGCTTGCTTCTCTTCTCCTGGGGCCTTCTTTCCAACATCAAAACTGCTTCTCTGAAGACTGCTTCAACTGTCCTTGGCCTTGCCTTTTATATTCGATTCCCCACCCACCAAGGGGTGGGGCTCAATGCCCTAATCCTAACCTAATCATACCCAGATTACCAGATCAGTTTACAAGCATGATCCAATTATATTTTTGGAGTTCATAATTACATCAAACCGCCACAATGCCCTACAAAGAGAAAGGAAGATATGACTCAGGCAAAGGAATAAATCAAAGCTCCAAAGGAGACACAGGACTAGAAAACAGCTAATCAATGAGGTTCATACAAATCTCCTAAATCAATCATAGAGTTGAAGGAAAACATGGTTAAAGAAATAAAAGACATTAAGAAGACACTGAGTGAGCACAAAGAAAAATTTGAAACTTGGATAGAAAAATAACATCTTATGGGAAAGAAAGACACAATAAGTGAGATTAAAAAAAACAATAGAGGCACACAACAGCAGATTTGAAATCATGGAAGAAATAATCAGCAACATAGAGAAAAGAACAACAGAAATTGAAGAGAAAGAAGAAAAGACAGAGAAAAGAAGGAAAAAACTGAGCAGGGACTCAGGGAGTTGAATGATAATATGAAGCACACCAACATATGTGTTATGGAAGTTCCAGAAGGAGACAATAAGGGAAAAGGGGAAGAAAAAGCATTTGGCAAAATAATGGCCAGAATTTTCCCAACTCTCAGGAAAGACATGAGTATATGTGTCCAGGAAGCACAGCATACTCCAATTAGAATAAATCCAAATAGACCTACCTCAAAACACATAATATGCAGAATGCCAAAGATAAAGAGAAAATTCTGAAAGCAGCAAGGAAAAAGTGAAACATCACATACAATGACATCCAATAACACTTAGTGTAGATTTCTCTTCAGAAACCAGGTAGGCAAGAAAGCAATGATATAATATATTTATGGTACTTAAAGAGAAAAACTGCTAGCCAAGAATTCTTTACCTGACAAAACTGCCCTTCAAATATGACAGTGAGGTTAAAATATTCACAAACAAACAGAAACGAAGAGAGTTCGTAAACAAGAAGCCACCTCTGCAGGGAACACTAAAGGGAGTTCTCCAGCCAGAAAGGAAGAGACAAGAGAGAGAGAGAGGCTTGGAGGAGGGTGTAAAAGTGAAGGCTATCAGAAAGGGTAACCAAAAAGGTAAAAAGATGGACAAAAGTAAGATATGACATATGAAAGCCATAGGATAAAATGGCCAAAATAAATAATGCTTTTACAGTAATAACATTGAATGTTAATGGATTAAACTCCCCAATCAAAAGACCTAGGCTGACAGAATGGATAACAAAACATGAGCCATCTATATGCTGTCTTCAGGATACTCACCATAGACCCAAGGATACAAATAGACTTAAAGTGAAAGGTTGGAAAAAGATAATCACATAAATAGTAACCCAAAGAATGCAGGAGTAGCTGTATTGGTGTCAGACCAAACAGAATTTAAATACAAAAAAGTTATGAGATGAAGAAGGCCATTATATATTAATAAAAGGGACAATCCACCAGAAAGGATTAACAGTCATAAATATTTATGGACTTAACTAGGGTGCCCCAAAATACATGAGGCAAACTCTGGCAAAACTGAACATTGCACCCCAAATCAGCCTGTGATACATTTTTCTCAAGTGCTTATGGATCTTTCTTCAGGATAGACAACATTTGGGCCACTACACACTTTCAATAAATTCAAGAAGATTGAAATTATACAAAGCACATTCTCTGATCATAATGGAATGAAGCTGGAAATCAATAAAAGGCAAGAAAAGGGGAAATTTGCAAATATGTGGAGGCTAAAAAACACATTTTTCATCAATCAGTGGGTCAAAGAAGAAATTACAAGGGAAATTAGTAGATATCTCAAGACAAATGAAAATGAGAATGCTACATAGCAAAACTTTTGGGATACAGCAAAAGCAGTGCTGAGAGGGAAATTTATAGCCTTAAATGCTTATATCTAAAAAAGAAGAAAGAGCTCAAATCAAAGAACTAACTGAACTGGAGAAACTAAGAAAAGAACTGCAAACCAATCCCAAAACAAGCAGAAAGAAAAAATAACAAAGATTAGAGTAGAAATAAATGAAATTGAAAACAAAAGAAAAAATCAACCAAACCTAAAGCTAGTTCTTTGAGAAAATCAGTAAAATCAACAAACCCTTAGCAAGACTAACAAAAAAAAGAGAGAAGATGCAAATAAATTAAATCAGCAATGAAAGAGGGAATATTATGACTGACCCCACAGAAATAAAAAGGATCATAAGAGGATATTATGAGAAACTATATGCCAACAATTAGACTACCTAGATGAAATGGATAAATTCTTAGAAATGCACAAACAACCTACATCGACTCTACAAGAAGTACAGGAACTCAACAAACCAATCACAGGCAAAGAGATTGAATCAGTCATCAAAAACCTTCCAACAGAGGAGCAGGTGTAGCTCAGTTGGTTGAGTGCCTGCTTCTAGTGTACAAGGTCCCGGTACCTCCTAAAAAAAACTTCCAACAAAGAAAAGTCCAGGAACAGATGAATTCTAACAAACATTTCAAGAAGAGTTAATACCAATACTGTATTAGTCAGCCAAAAGGGGTGCTGATGCAAAATACCAGAAATCTGTTGGCTTTTAAAAAGGGTATTTATTTGGAGTAGAAGCTTACAGTTGCCAGGCCATAAAGCATAAGTTACTTCCCTCACCAAAGCCTGTTACCACATGTTGGAGCAAGATGGCTGACGATGTCTGCCAAGAGTTCAGCCTTCCTGGGTTCCTCTTCTTCCTGGGCCTTGTTTCTCTCTGGGCTCAGCTGCCCTGCTGTCTCCACAAGGCCAGCTGTAGACCAGTAGGTGACCAGCTCTCTCTCCCTGGGGCTCAATTCTCTCTGGGCCTAGCTGCTCTGCTCCTCTGTGTGCTTACTTCCCCGGTCTCCAGCTCAAAAACTCCCAACTCCCTTCTTTGCGGTATGGTTTCTCTGTGAGTCCCTGCCCACAAGGGGGCAGGGATGCAACATCCTACTGACATGGCCCAATCAAAGCCTTAATCATTATTTAGTCAGGTAAAAGTAAAACCTCTGAATCCAATACATTCTAATACGCCCAGAGGAAAAGACCAGTTTACAAACATAATCCAATATTTCTTTTTGTGGAATTAACAAACATAAAGGGGAAATGCAACTAGGGACTAAAGTACACTTTTCTAGTAATGGAAGTACTTGTAACAATGATATAAAGGCAGTGGTCACCAGAGGTTCTGAGGGGAGGGAGAGGGAAGAATAGGTGCAACGTGGGTTATTTTGGGAATATTGGAATTGTTCTGCATGACATTGCAATGACAGATACAGGTCATTATACATTTTGTCAAAACCTATAAAATTCTGAAGTTCAAAATGTAAACCATAATGTAAACTATAGACCATGGTTAATAGTAATGCTTCAGTATGTGTTCATCAATTGTAACAAATGTACCATACTAATGAAAGATGTAGTTAATGTGGGAAAGTGTGGGAGGGGGATGAGGGAGGATATAAGGTAATCTGCTGTATTTTCTTTTCTTCTTTTTTTTTTTTTTTTAGGAGGTATCAGGGATTGCACCTAGGACCTCATACATGGGAAGCAGACACTCAACCATTCAAGCTACATTTGTTTACCCCCTATATTTTTGATGTAACATATATATAATCTATAGTTTCTTTAAAAATTAAAAAATGGGCAAAAGACCTGACATTTTTCTAAAGAAGAAATACAAATGGCAAAAAAACACATGAAAAATGCTCACCATCACTGACTATTAGGGAAATGCAAATCAAAGCTACAATGAAATATTTCACACATATTAGAATGCCACTATTAACAAAACAGAAAACTACAAGAGTTGGAGAGGATGTGGAGAGATAGGAATACTTATTCTGGAATGTAGAATGGTACAGCCACTGTGGAAGTCTGTTTGGTGGTTTCTAAGGAAGTTAAATATAGACCTACCACATTACTTGACAATACCACTACTAGGTATGTACCCAGAAGAACTGAGAGCAGTGACACGAACAGACATCTGCACACCAATGTTCATAGCAACATTATTCACCATTGCCAAAAGATGGAAACAACCCAGTTGAATCCATCAGCTGACAAATGGATAAACAAATTGTGGTATATACACACAATGGAATATTATTCACCCGTAAAATGAAATGAAGTTGTGAAGCATATGACAACATGGATGAACCTGGAGGACATTATGTTAAGTGAAGCAAGCCAGGCACAAAAGGACAAATATTGTATGATTTCACTATTATGAACTAAATATAATGAGCAAACTCATGGAGTTAATAGCTAGAATATAAGTCACCAGTGAAAAGAATGTGGTTAAATGGAAAGCTGAAGTATAATCTGTGCAGAATAGGTAAAAAGTTGTTTGTAAAAGTTTGGAAATGAATAGAAATGGTGAAAACACGTAATAGGATTTGTAATTAGTAGTGCTAATAAATGGGTATGATAGTGGTTTTTTTGTTGGTTTTTTTGAGTAATGAAAATGCTCAACTATTGATTGAAGTGATGAATGCACAACTCAGTGATTATAACAAATGCCATTGATTGTACCCTTTAATAAATTGTATAGTTTATGGGAAAAAAATAGGGTGGGTTGAGGGAAAAATACACCAAATGTAAGATACAGACTATAGTTAGTACTAACACTTTGATGCTGCTCTTACATAATTTGTTACAAATGTTTCACAACAATGCAAACTGTTTGTGGTGGGGTGAGTGTGGTAGCCCTGTATGATGTTATGCATGTTTGCTTTCTAAATTCAAAACTATTACCATGCACTTATTGTTTATATATATATATACCTGTATGAAAGATATCCTTCAATGAATTGTTTTTAAAATGAAAAAATGTATTCATTGTCTTCCCTTTGCACTTAGAAAAAATACAAATATATTTATAACTAAATGACCAAAAAAGTGGATGAGAGACTGTTGGCTGTAGGAAACAGAAGCTGATTGAATGAGCTAAGCAGAAAAGCATTTTGTGAACAAGACATCAACCAGTTCAAAGCTGCATTGGGAGCTTGGAGAACCAGGATTTCAGCTAAATAGCAGGAGTGAGCCCCAATCCAGGCCTCGATGGGCTGCAGGAAAAGAGCGCCCTTGTCTGGGCAGAGTCTGGAGAGAGACAGAGCTTGATTGCTCCTGGTCCCCGCTTCACGCTCCACCAGCTCTCAAGTCAAAGGACAAGGATGAAGGAGCTTGCACTGCTCAGAGCCTCCAGGCTCCTCAGCCCTGCCTAGTGCAGAGAAGGGGCTGTGGGCACCCACTGTGGGCTTCCCTCCAGGAGGGGCAGGGAGGGAACTGCAGGTGACTCAGTCTTAGAGGTCAGTGTGGGTCACAGCTGCACAGGTGGTCACTCTGCTCTGCATCATGACCCTCAGCACCCCTGTGGCCCATCACATGTAAAGGGGGAACAGGCCAGGCCAGCAGATGTTCCTGAGCAGGGCCCCTGCTTCCTGAGAAATTCAGAAGTGAATTCCGGGGCTCAGCTCAGACATGGTTCTTCCAGAGAGAGCTCAGTCCTTCCACTCAGGCAAGGTTTTGACCTGCGCTCTGCCATGACTTCTAACCTCTGTGCCTCAGTTTCCTTGTTGTGAGGATTGAATGAGATGTAGTGTGCTGAGCACAAGTCCCGGCTCATGGTCTGCACTCAGTAAATTAAAGTTGTTGGTAAACACTGGAGAAAACATAATAGACCAGGCAGGATAAATAACTGCTTTGTGTTTCCCTCCAGGAGTGACAGGGCAGGAGGAGGAGCTGCAGGTGATGCAGCCTGAGAAGTCAGTGTCAGTCAAAGCTGGAGAGACGGTCACTCTGCGCTGCATCCTGTCCTCTCTGCACCCGCCAGGGACCGTGAAGTGGTTCAGGGGGGCTGGGCCAGGCCGGGAATTAATCTTTGATCTCAGAGGAGGCCACTTCCCCCGAGTAACAAATGTTACAGACACCACAAAGGCAAGCAACATGGACTTTTCCATCCGCATCAGTAAGATCACCCCGTCTGACACCGGCACCTACTACTGTGTGAAGTTCAGGAAAGGGACCCCAGACACTGAGTATAAGTCTGGTCCCGGCACCCTGCTGTCCGTGAGTGGTGAGTACGTCATGGGCTCCTTCGTCCTCGGGTGTTTGACAGCAAGTCAGTGATAAGCCCTCCTTAGCAACGACTCACCATCAGGTGTGGTGGTGGGTGCTTATATTCATGGTCTCCTTTCACCCCCTTTTACAGACAGGAAAGGGGAGTTGAGACCCAGAGAGCTCATGCAGTTTGCTCAAAACTCCATGGCTCATAAAAGTGAAGAAAGTCTGGATCCCTAGCCTGCCTGACTACCAAGACCCTCCTTTTTCCAAACTTGTCCTACTCTTTGAAGGTTGAGGGATCGCCCAGTAATGAGACCCAATCTCACTCCAGAGAGGTCCCCCTGCATTGTGTGTGCGGGGGTCTTCACTTTATTTTGCAAACGTTTTCAGGGAGCCTCCCAGGTGCCAGGCTCTGCTCTTGATGCTGTGGCATCAGGAATGAACACAGCAGGACAAAGCTCTTCTCCCTTGAAGCTTCTGTTCTCTTCCCTTGCAGTGGGGAGAAAGTCCAGGCCAGGGTTGGGGAGGACGTGTGTTTCTTGATTCAATGTTCAGAAACATCACACTGAGGAGAAATTCCTCAGAGACAAAGATTCCCTGTTTAAGTTTGGTTGGAGGAGGTGCCAAGAGGCTTGGCATTTGCTGTGGGTCTGTCAGGAAATCCCTTGTGGGATCAGAGACAGACTCACCCTCACAGTCACTGGAGGCTCCGAGCAGAGCTGGGCCGTCTCAGTGTCCCCCACCCAGGGAAGGGACTCCCTCATGTAGGAGACTCAGGAGTCCTGAGTTGAGGCAGCAAAGAAGATGTTCCTTTGGGGTTTTCTGCCAGAGGCTCAGGATCCCCTTCCACCTCCTACGTCCTGGAATGTCAGTACATGAAGGACCTTCAGACACCACCAGCCCAGCCCCTACTTATAGATGGGTGGGCCTGAAGCCAGGAGGTGACACGGGCCTTGCCCACGGTCCCACGGTGAGGATCTGATGGAAAAGGGATCCGAATGCAGATCTGATTCCAGGCCAGGCTCCTTGCTGCTGCTGCAACAATGACACTCTTCCATCCAAGACCCTGGTGCACAGAAGGTGCTAAATAAAAGCTCATTGAACTGAAACCTTGAGTGGGGAGCCAGAAGTTCTCCTTCTCACAGTGGGACCCTGAGGTCTGCTGGTGACTGGAGTTCCCCTCTCAATCTTCAAGTGCCTCATTCCCTATCAGGCATCACCTTTCAGAATATGTAGAGCTGTTGATTTTAACAGCTGCATAATACCCCAGCGTATAGAGATAGCACCACTGTTTCACAGTCTCCTGTTGATGCATATTTAAGCTCTTCCCTATCTTGGGCTGTTAAAGAGATGCTGCAAAGGATGACCTTGTACGGGTGACCTTCTAAAGAGGACGATGCCCCTTGGAAGGGCATTGCTGGGTCAGAGAGCTTGTGCATTTTCATTTCTGTGGAGATTGCCAAGTTACCATCCTAGAGGTTGTAGCAATCAAGTCTGTCCCAATCCCAGACACAGGCCAAACAGCGGGCTTGATCCTGACATTACAGATATGACAGATGAAGAGACTGAAGGTCTAGGTGGTGCAGCCCTTTTCCTTGCTTAATCAGTCACAGTTATTCAGTGGCACGTCCAGGACCCTGATCAGCTACGTCCTAGTCTGATGCTCTCTCCTCTTTGTTGTGCTGTCCTCCAAAATGATACCCTGCATGAGAAGGAGGGAGGTAGCAAGGGAACACACCTTGGGCTGAGAAGTGGCTTCCTATGAAGGAAACCCAGATAAAGCACTATTTAGATCCCAGCTTCACTGCTGAAGACATCTACCCATGTTTCCCCATGTTTGCATCTAAACAGGGTCCAGAATCTCAAGAAATCCTCACTGTTCAATCTCAGAACCCTCCCAGCCTCAATACAACAAAATGTCACTGATAAAATCTGTTCCCTCCCTCCTCTCAAAATGCTGCCAGCTTTCCCTAAACAGCTAATCTGGAGGAGAACGGCAGTGACCTGGTTTCTGTTCTGAAAATCATTTCACAAACTTGTTTTCTAAGGGGGTTATTTTTAAGAGAGAATCATCATTTGGTGGTTTCTGTTGCTTTTTCATTTGGCTTTTTCATGGCAGCTGCAAAAGCAGGATTCGAGACTTCTCTTGGTGGTTTTTCTATGCTTTTGTATGGCCTGCTTACTGCCTAAAGGATAAATATGGAGTTCAAGAACTTGTAGCAGGAGCGGGTATGGCTCAAGCGGCTGAGCGCCTGCTTCCACATGGGAGGTCCTGGGCTCAACCCCGGTGCCTCCTAAAGAAAAAAAAGGGGGGAAATGGATGTGGCTCAAGGGGTTTGGCGTCCATCTACCATATGGAGGGACCGGGGTTCGATCCCCAGGACCTCCTGGTAAAAAAAAAAAAAAAAAAAAGAACTAGTAGCAGCAAGATGCTACATAACAGATGTTATTAACCCCCTTAATAGCAATTGTTTATTAAGCGCCTACTATATGCCTGGCTCTGTGTTTTACACACATCATCTCTAATCTTACCAGGTTGTTATTTTATCCACTTTTTATCAGAAAAGTAGACACTGAGGATCAGAAAGAGAAAGAACAGAGACACAAGAATTAAACTGCCCTTGGTGGAGTGGTTCCCCCATATGCCCACTGTGTACCCTGGGCTAGCCACATTCCTCTTTGACCTCACCTCATCAGTGGAGACCACTCTTGACCCCTGACAGGCCTGGTGGGAGGATCAAAGTGCTGGGCTCAAGGGGAGACCAGCCCTGCAGATGAGGCAGCTCAGAAGATTTCAATAAATGGTAACAGGTTATAGTAGCTGATCCTTTTGGGACATCTGGGCTGTTGGTGATTTTAAGATTTAACTTAGTCAAGTGATGCCCTCCTTACCAGGTCCTCAAGGTGTCTGATGGGTGTTAGGAAGTAAGGAAAATATTTACAATTGCATATGTTTGTAATGTTTGCTGGCTGACAACTGTCATAGAAGGTGTTGTGTAATAGCCATTTGGAGGCACCAAAGGAGCTCTTTCAGAGCTCTACAGGGAGAAACTGCCCTCACTCATCTGGTTCTCTGATTTGCATGTGCTCCCAGGACAAAGGAGGTGCTTTTCTATCCTTAGTCTGCCTGAAGAGATGAACCATCTTTGGCTTTCTCAGCTCTCAAACTGACCCAAAAGAAGACTGTAGATTCACAAAAACTTTCCTTTGCCCCTCCCTTTAGAATTCAGAGGTTGGTGCAGACTAGGCCCTACTGGGATATTTGTTGGAAGAATGAAAAAAGGAGTAAATAAATTGTACCTGAAGGCAGAGTTCTGGGTATAAATATAAAGTGTAGCTTAAAGGTATATCTGTCCTTGTTTATTTTTGTTTCTCCTCTTCTGTGTTTGCTCCAAAGTAAATGTGCTTGCATGGCCTCATTTGTCCTTTCTGCGATCCCCTGTAGGACGAAGCCCCCTCCCCCCACCACTTCAGTCCTACCTATCCCATTCACAAAGGAGCTACCTGGGAAGTGCTCCGGCTATATGGCCTTCAGGTCTAGGCGAGGCTGGGCTGGGCAGCTGGATCCAGCCCTCCGGCAGCCCCCTGTGCCCCTTCCTCCCCTGCGTCCACTCCTATGAATGCTCGCTCTGAAATGTTCAGGTTCCAGGTGAGGCCAGCTGGGAGGAGTCAACACAGAGGAGCCTCAGTCATCCTGTTACTGCACAGACACTGGTGGCAAATCTCCTGGGGCTGAGAAAACCAGGGGGGCTTTGAACTCAGGCTGGAATTCCACCTTGGCCCTGCCTCTGAGCTTTCTCTGCCCCTTTGCTTCCTTCTCTGAATAGTGAGGATAATGATACCCGACTCCCAAATTATAGAAAGATGTAAAAATCACAAAGATAAAGATTTTTTTCAGTATATGCACTTCGTTACTGTTTTTCACAATTCTGCTGTTTTAAATGCTCCTTCTTGTAGCTAAACCCTCTCTACCTGTGGTCTCAAGCTCCTCGGCCAGGGCCATGCCTGGGCAGACTGTGACCTTCATCTGCGAGTCCCATGGTTTCTCCCCCAGGAATGTCACCCTGACATGGTTCAAAAATGGGAACATGCTCCCAGCTCTCCAGACCACCGTGGTCCCACCAGACAACAGCGTCTCCTACAGCATCTCCAGCCGAGCCAAGGTGCAGCTGAGCCCAGGGGATGTCCACTCCCAGGTCATCTGCGAGGTGGTCCACGACACCTTGCAGAGCCCTCTACGAGGGACAGTCAACTTGTCTGAGTCCATCCGAGGTAGAGACCCACGCACCAGCCATGGTCACACTCTAACATGACTGTTCACCTGGGTTAAGCCCAAAGGCTTGACTTGCCTGGAGTCTGATTCCTAGTCATCCTTCCCAGTCTTCTGCATCCACAAGGAGCCGGGCACTTGTCCCTCACTTTCCCTTATTATTACTTTAGTGGCTGCTGCTGGTTGACCACCTGCCATGTGACAAGAGCTGTGCTGGGTGGTTTCATTTATTTCATTGTCAGTGCCATTTATTTTACCAACAGCAACTGCAATTATTGGGCTCCTACCCTATTCAGTCCCCTGTGTAAAATTTGATTCATTTTACTAGAATTATTATGCATCAAATGCATGTCATTGATTTGACTCATTATTACTCTAATTGAAGCTACCAGTCCTTGAGCGTATATGTATGCCAGGCACCATGCTCAATGATTTCATTCATAGTGTTTGAGCACCTGCTGCATGCCTACCTCTGTCCCCAGTGATTCCCTTGCTATGGTGGTGGGAGCTCACCATCATCAGGCCCCTCCCCTGTGATGTCTATTCCTATGGTCAGAGCCTCTGCCCTGTGCTGTTTCAGTTCTTCCCACCTTGAAGATGATACCCCAGCCCATGCCAGGGAATCAGGTGAACGTCACCTGCCAGGTGGAGAGGTTCTACCCAGAGAAAGTACAGCTGACGTGGTTGGAGAACGGAAACGTGTCCCGAACAGAAACAGCCTCAAGCCCTGTAGAGAACAAGGATGGGACCTATAACCTGTCGAGCTGGTTCCTGGTGAACTTGTCAGCCCACTGGGAAGACGTGGTGCTCACCTGCCAGGTGGAACACGATGGACAGCCGGCAGTCAGCACACACCTGACCCTGGAGGGTGCTGCCCCCCAGAAGGACCAGGACCTAGGAATACCACCTGGTGAGACCTCCACTCCATCCCACCTGGCTCTTCCTAAATTACATCTTAATTTCATTTTGTTTATTAATGTTTAAGTAGTACTACATGCTTATTTTAGAATATTCTAGATGTGCATAAATATAAAGTAGAAAATTTTAAAGTGAGTTCCATTTCCCCAAATCCCACACCCCAATAGTCCCCCATCACTGGTAAGAATTTGGTATATATCTTTATAATCATTTTATATAAATACATGCTAAGGAATGGAGGGAGGGTAGGATAGAGGGAGAGGATGAGGGAGTGAGGAGAGAAGGGTAGTAAGGGGGTTCATCCTGTTCATAGCTCCATGCCTCCGGTTTTCTTCACCTAACAATTGCTAGGTTCACATCCCTCTTCCTCTTTCTCTCACACCTCGCCTGCTCTCCTGGCTGCCCTAGGCTGCCTGTCCCAGGGTCCATCCAGCCACCCCACTGGGGTGGGGGAAAGTGAAGAATTTAGGATGTCATAGCTTGTCTCAAGTGTGATCAATGCTGCAATGAACGCCCTTGGACATATGTCTCTTGAACATGTGACTCTTCCTGTGGGAAGAATTTCCAAAGGTGCATTTCCAGATGTAAGGGCAGCCTTCTTAAGCTTATGATACTACCAGGTTTCCTCTACAAGAGTTGTACTGATTTACTCTCCTGGGAGAGTCTCGGGTTGTCGGGGTGTCATTTGCTCAGCCCCTTATAGCCTTTCATGGATGTATTTCTATTCTTTCTTCCACAAGGCAGCACCTAGTTGGTGTTTCAATGCCACTGTGAAATGTTCCATTACCTCGTCAGCACGGCTGATGGCTGGCACACAGCAGACCCTGTGAAAGGATCTGAGTTGAGCCATTTCTCTTCTTAACACATACTTCAAGGGAAACAGGGAAGCTCTAAAGATGCCTTTGTGGCTTCCTTAATTTTACTGATGCTGGGTTTTCATGTACTCAGCCGGACACTGGGAAATGTGGTGTCTGGATTTCCACTGTGGCTCTGTCACAGAGTTGCTGTGGGGTCCTGGGCAAGTCTGTGCCCCTCTCTGGGCCTCAGTTTACAGACAAGAGTGTTGAAGGTGATAAGCTTTGTGACCTCTCCAGTTCTGAGTCTCTGCTGGTAGGACCAGGACTGCTCAGCATTGGAGCTTCAGAGATTGGCAGATAGCCTGGCATGTAATAGGTACTCAGTAAATACTTCTAGAAAGAATGAAAGAGTTAGTTAGTCAATTAGTTAGGTTAGGTAGGTAGCTAGCTAGCTAATCCTCAAAACTATCTAATGAAGAAGAGATTATTATTGGCCCAAAGAACAGAAGAAGAGGTCAAAGGGTGGAAGACTTGGCCAAGGCTACACAACTAGTCAGGTGTGTTGATCTGAGCCCACCTTTCCGTGATTTCGAGCTCTGCTCTGACTAACCACAATGTCCTAGTCTTGTATCCCCTGCCAGCCAAGGAGCAAGTCCTCTGCTCTCCATTTCATGTCTCCTGGGTTCAGAGCTCCTATGTGAACTCCTAAACCAGCACACAAGGCCCAAGGTCCCAGGAACAGATCCGTGGACAGCCCCTCAGGCTCTGACAAGTCCAGAGTCCAGCAATAGGTCCCCCAGTGCCCTCCAATCTCTTCTCACCTCCACCTTTGCGCACTTAATTGCCTAATCAGAGTTTGAATGGATTTGTGCTGCTGCTGTGCCTGCTCTGTGCTGCTGACTCCGGCGGAGAAGGAAGATATTTCTGAGTGGGATATCTGCCCACATTCTGGTTCCTCCATGGCTATTATTGGCAACAAATATTTTCCCTAAGAACCTCAGCATTGTTTTTGCACTGCCAATGGGTGGCCCAAATAATTTGCATCCTTTTTTTTTCCATTATCAGACTAGCTAAAGGTTTGTGAATTTTATTGATCTTTTCAAAGAACCAAGTTTTGGTTTCATTGATTTTCTCAACTGATTTTCCATTCTCTATTTCATTTATCTCTGCTCTGATCATTACTACTTCCTTTCTTCTTCTACCTTTGAGTTTAACTTGCTCTTTGTTTTCTACTTCTTAAGGTGTAAATTTAGGCTATTGATTTCAGATCTTTCATTTCCTGGGGGCTTCTATACTACCTTTTTGAAAGGATCTGTCCTTCTATGGCCACTTGGCTGCTAGGTCCAGCAGAAAAGTCTCCAGCCCCCAAGGACAGACTGCTTCCCCTTCACCACTCAATTGCCAATCAGCACTTCTTCCTTCCCCCTCTGCACCAAAGCCAAATGTTTTGAAGAGGGCCCCTTTAAATTATGCTGGTCCTTTTAATCAAATCAGTCCTTAAAAAATGTTCCTGCCCCTTTGTAGTAATTTCCTATTGTGGCTATAACAAATCACCACAAACTCAATGGCTTAAAACAATGTAAACTTATTATCTTACAGTTCTGGAAACTGTAGGCTAAAATAGGTCATCATTTCTTTGAGATGATCTAGGGATGATTCTGTTTCTTTGCCTTTTCCAGCTTCTAGAGGCTGCCCACATTCCTTAGCTCAAGACTCCCCATCACTCCAATATCTGCTTCTTTTGTCATTTCCTTATCTGGCTTTCCTTTTGCCTTTTTCACTCTTAAGGACCATTGTGATTGTATTGGGCCTGCAGATAATCCAAGATCATCTTGCCATCCTAAAATCCTAACTTTAATCATTTCTGCATATCCCTTCTACCATGTATGGTAACATATTCACAGGTTTCGGGGATAAGGACATGGGCATCTTTGGGAGGACATTGGTCAGCCTACCACACCCCTCAAATGGTGCCAACACTTTTACATCAGGAATGCTCTGAATCTGTAACCTGTGCTCTGATCTGCCAGACAGTTTTTTGTACTTTAAAATTTAGAGTGGATTTAATCTTTGTGTTGATTCCAAATAGCCATTAGACTCCTTTTCTAGCTTTCCCTCCTCTTTTTTCTGGATAAAGATGGGATGGCAGCCTCATGAGAGGCTGTGCACTAGGATTTAGTGATTTTTCTTTTCTCTACACACAATTACCTTGCAGTTTTGGAATTATCTCTTCAAGCAATTCTGACAGCCTGGTTTTGTGTAGAACTTGCTTTTGCTTTTCTGTTTCTCTTTTAATATGGGAAGGTTTTTTTGGAGATAAGTAGTTATGGTGGCAACATTGTCCTCATCAAGCCAGAATTCTAATGAAAATGTTTGAGTGCATTGGTTAAAAGTTCTTATCCTACATCTCTGGCCCTTCCTACCTCCCAACCAGGCCTCTAACCTTAGCACAGCAGATTTACTGAGGTTGAGCATTCAGTCTCCTCTATAGTTCTGCTATCCTTATAATTCTGTCCTGGGCCCAAATCCTCAGCTTTTGCTTCTGCCCTCTGTCTACAGGCGATAAGAATCTACAATGCTGCCAAGAAATCTTCTGGCTTTCACCCTAGCTTTCAACTAGCAATTAGTCACTCCCAGATTTTCATTGTCTTTCTCCAAAGGACCCATGCCCTGGTAACAGCCATCTAATTCAACTGTCTTTGTAATTACCATTTGCCAACAAATTTTCAAATGCCTGATGCCAGGTTATACCCTTCCTCTGGCATACAATGCCAGTACACCACTACCAGTGAAAGTGTTAAGAATTTTACCACTATGGTAACCTACGTCTACCCATGCTCCACTTACCATTAGTGATGGGTTACTCATTGCCATTCAGCAGATGAGTGATCCCATTTCAAATTTGCATTTTAACATCTGCTTTCCCAACCACTCTCAGTATCAACTACCATAACGACATTTCCCTGGGAAGCAGACTCTGAAATGGATATAAGAATACAGGAAGCTTATTGTGGAATGCTGTCAGGATCAACATGAGGGAAAAGAAGTAGGACTAGCAGAGGGAGGCATTGGACAGCAATAAAGGCACCAAAAATGCTCAGCTCTACAGCTATGATGGTTTCTAGAGTTCTTTTAGATGGAAAGGAGGAAGTGAACCTTTATACCCTCAATTCAGCTCACAGTTCGAGAAGGGCTGCCCCCACAGAACAAGGTGTGGCCTGGGGACCATGCAGTGCTCTTCAACTGAGAGAGGGTCCCAGAGGATGACTCAGCTGAGAATGGTTTCCCCAACACCCCCGATAGCAACACATAATTTAAGATCTCCATTCCTTCCTTAAGGAGGCACCCGCATTATTTTATTTTAAAAAGAAATTTGAATATTTCTGTTTAATTTTTAAAGCAAAACTGCTCGTTTTAAAAATGCAAAGAATCCAAAAGTGTGCTTCCCACTACCAACTTTCTTTCCAACAGTAAGTTTTCAATGACATCTGGGGTCAAGGTAGACTAGGTCATGTTTGAGACCCCTCCCAAGCATAAAAGCCCATTTCTTTCACTGACCAGGGTGTTTTCCAGCAGATGTCATTAGGTCAGGCCACTCTGAGGACCTCCTCAGCTCCCAAGAATATAAAGGTCATCCAGGCCCACACCTGGTCCTAGCAGGGCAGCCATGAAACTCCCACATGAAACCTGTCTTCATTCTACCTGCAGGCCATGTTGATGCCCATCCCTATGGCCCTGAGGGTCTCAAGTATCATCCTAAGGGACCACAGGAATGGGCTTCCCTAGGTTTGGACACTACTAATCTGGTGACCTCCCTAAACTCTTGGTTCCTCAATTTCCTTATCAGAATGGAAATAATTCCTGCCCCCAAAAAGTTGTGATGATAAAGTAAGTAAACAGGTGCCATGCTTATGCATCACTGAATACAATGATAGTAGGACTAACTTGATAGTCTGAGAAGGCAGTGAGTGAGAATGAGGAATCTCATTTGGTGCCCAGGGCACAGGTTCAAAGGCTTCAGAGCACTGAGTTAAGGAGGCCTCAGATGAAGTAAGTGAAAGCTCTGGGTGTGGACTCCTATATGCCTCCTCTAATAACTCCTCCTGCTCCTTGATTTCCAGGCACAAAGCTGTGTACTGCACTTCTGGTAACTCTTCTCCTAGGCTACAAGGTGCTGCTGGCAGTAGTTGTCCCTGCAATCTATGTCTACAGGAAGCAGAGGGCCTGACTGTAAGTTGTTGGGGGATGGTTCAGGCATCAGGGAGGGAGGACAGTCCAAAATCTATCCTGAGGAGGGGCATTGTCAGCAGGAAGGTCCAGCCCGGGAGGTCCCATGCATCACACTGTGTCAAGGCACATCTGGTGTAAAGAGAAGGAAGTATATGGAGTCCTACAGTAGTTGGGTTAGTGAACAGTTTTCAAAGCGTTCCTTCCAAGTCCTAGGGGTTCTATGGAGGAAACGGACAGAGGGGAGCTGAACGATGGACAATTGGGAGGTGGTTTCCATAGAGACCATCTCTAGATTATTTGAACAATGGAGCTCCATGGGGACAAAAGCAATACACATTGTAACGTAATACCGAATACCCTTGGACTGGTTGCTCTGAGAGATGGTTGCTCTGAGAGATGTTCCCACTCTGACTGGGAGGGAGATCAGGACTTGGGGAGAAAGGCTGAGATGGCAGCTGTTCTATATCAGGGGCTTCCTATCCATTCGTGACGGCGGCCAGGGGGAGATAAGCACAAGGGTATAGTAGGCACCAAAGAAGAACTTTTGAATCATGAGCAGATAATTTAAAAATATGGACATGTTTCCCTACAGCTCCTTCCTTCCTTCCCTGCTACATGGGACCCTCAATCTCTGCTGCCCCCTTCCTCCCTGAGGGCCCAGCCTAAGAGAAGGAGACGACTAGGACCTTCTGTGGACTCTGCTCCTCACACTTCCCCTGCCTGAACACGTTCACCCTTTGTTCCTTCTCACTGTTCTTGATGCCCAGAGCTGGGGCCTGGTCCTGAGTCTGGGAACTGACTCACTGCACTTCCCCAGAATGTGAGAAACAAGTCAAGTCTCCTAAACTTAGCAAGATATCACTTATACATCAGCTTGGATTTGTCCGTAAACCACATTCTCATGTCCACGCTCTCAAAAGTTATTCTCATCTTGTGGATTTCTGTCCACCCCTGCCTCCCCAGCCTTGCTGAGGTTTTCTATTGCCTCCTGAATATAAATAAACAACCATGCCTATTTTTTAAAAAAATTCTCCTCAAACTCAGGGAAGTTTCCCCCTCCTCTCCCTATTATGGAAACACTAGTTCTACTATCACCCTGCATCTTTCCCAAACCCTGTTGCTCATGGTACAATTTCCACGATTAACCAAAAAACTCGGAGTCTTCTTTACTTCTCCCTTTTGTTTCTACTCCACGTCAAATCTGCCTTCAAAATGCTAATATCCATTTGTATATATGCTTATATTCGTTTTTAAATGTTAAATGACTCAGGAAAAAAAACCTGACTTGTAGCATTTGCTAATTTCTGTGGTATAAATATTTCCAACGTGGGTAGATTTCAAGCTATCCCCATTTGAACAGCAAGAATGCAAGATTGTTGAAAATTTAACAATTGGCTTCATGAACTGGTTCAAGCAGCTCCAACACACCACTGAACTATATCCATAAGCTGTGCACCTCTCTGTTCCTCCACTACTCCTGGTCGCAGCCTCCAACTGGCTTCTGGAAATGGAAATCAGACCATATCACTCCCATGCCTCTTCCCTGACGTATCTGTATGACTCACTTCCCCCGTTCTTTCTCTCTTCTCCAATGTCACTTTATTAAAGGCACTTTCCCCAAACCACCTTTATAAAATATTAATTTCCCTCTCACTCTTGCATTCCAATTCCTCTTAACTCTGATTATTATATTCCAAAGCACTTATTACCATCTGAAATACTAAATTCAGGCAGTCCTTGCTTTGCACAATGACTGTGAAAACTGAAACCATGGAAAGTGATCTTAATAATCAATGGGAGAAAGCAAGGGCATGAACAGGCATTTGCACACCGATGTTCATACAGGCATTATTCACAATTGCCAAAAGACAGAATCAACCCAAGTGTCCCACAACCGATGAATGGATAAACAAAATGTGTTATATAAATACGATGGAATATTATTCAGCTGTAAGAGGATCGAAGTCCTGATTCATGCGACAACATGGATGAACCTTGAAGACATTATGCTAAGTAAAATAAGCGAGACACAAAAGGACAAACATTGTATGATCTTACTAATATGAACTAATTATAATGAGCAAACTCATGAAGTTAAAACCCAAGTATAGTTTACCAGGAGATAGAATGATGGTAGAGAATGGGAGCTGATGCTTAATTTGTGCATAATTTTTAATAAGGTTGATTTTAAATGCATGGAAGTGGATAGAGGTAATGGTAGCACCTTGTTGTGAGTGTAAGTAACAGTGCTAAATTAAAGCCGTGATTGCAGTTGAAAGGGGAAGTTTAGAGTAGTGTATGTCACTAGAAGGAAAGCTAGAGGATAAAACATGGGACTGTATAACATAGTAAACCCTATTATAGTTGATGACTCTGGTTAATGTTACAAATATAAGAATGTTCTTCCATGACAAAAATAATAATCAATGGGGAAAATATTGTTCCATGAATTTTAAATTTTTGTCAACATATTAAAAACCCTCTTACTGTCAGCTATAAATATATAGGAAAATGAGATATTCTTAAAACTAATACTTATTTAATACACTGCAATTTAAAATATTAGAAACATTGAGAATTAAGGTGTTTTATACCTACGTAAAAAATTATCACGAGTAGTTTGAACAGTGCTTGCCTTCTTCTCATGGTATAATTTATCATGTAGAACTAGTATCATCTCTCTGCCTTTGTGAGTTATCATATTCCTTTCTAAGTTTACATCAGCTTTAAACATTTTATCCTTTGCACCTTCAATGTGAACACCTTCCAAGAATTCCTTTGGTATGATGCTTTTTCTGGTGTCACTTCCTCTGGCACATCTTCATCCCTTTCATCACCACTACTTTTATTGTTTGTGTTGCTATGTTTGCCTTAAGTTCCTCGGGCTACGTATCTACAGTGTCTGGAACAGCAGCAGTGTCAGTATTCCCATGACAACAATTTCTGTTACAATTCCATTTACATTCTACTTGAATTTCACTTCTAGCATTATCACTTTCTGGCTCCCTTGATGCACTTTGAACTTTCTTGTCCAATTCCTTATTTCAAATATTCATTTTTGTAAAATGTCACATTAGATCACAACTCAGAGACCAGGGGGTAACACAACTACAAACTTTACTGTCTGTGCATGAAGTGAATAACAGATTCACAATGATCAATCACCCATTGGCTTTAAAGGAAGACATGTGATTGGTCTCTGATAATGATGAGCATCTGTTTATTGACATAATTGTGGACTGAAGAGTTAGCATTGAAGTTTGTATCGTGCATTACTCATAGACAATTTACCACAGTAACTGAAATTTGAATCATGTTGTATGGGGACTGGTATTTACCTAAACCGTAGTGCAAAGTCAGAACTGCCTATATTGGTTTGTTTGGTGTCTGTCTTCCTCAAATAGGATGCAATTTCTAAAAGAGAATGGATTGTTTTTATCCTCAGTGGTCAGATTACCATATAATATGTCCTCAAATATTTCTTAATAAATCAATGAATACTTCATTCAGGATGTTGGTTTCTATTAGATGCTGGATTTCAAAATAAAACTTTTCTTTTTTCAATCACCTGACTGCGTTCAAAAGCTGTCTTTTTAAAGAGTACTCTCTCTTCCTTGTGTTTAAAAAAAATCCCATCAAAAGTTCAACATCCTTCAGAAAGTAAGGAAGTGTTAAAAACATACATATGCACAGTGATGGGAGTTATGTCAAAAGGGCACCGGAACCTATTGAAAGAGCTTCCAATGGCCAAAGCTGTAAATAAATATAGTATTGGATTATAACCCAAAGTATAAGATAAGTATCCATGAGTCCATATTAATATAAAAATGATTGAATTAACTAATTAATTGTTAAGGGAGAGGAGACAGATTTATAAACAGAATTCCAAATAATTTAAGTGGGTACATTATCCTTACAGAGCTGGAACGTAACTATCCACTTCCTTAGTGTGGGCTGTGTGTAGTAAGTTCCTTCCAAGGAGTACGCTGTGGAAAGAGTGGTGGTGAGGAAGCAACTTTACATTGAAGAAACGTGACAAACACTATTTTAGCCATGTGATTAAGGTCAACGTCAACAGTCATAAATATGTTGATATAATGGACTTCTGCTCTGATGTGATAAAAATGGCACTTCACTTCTGTAATCTTCCTCCCCAAAACCCATAACCCCAGGCATTCATGAGAAAAACATCAGGCAAATGCCAATAGAAGGGCAATGTGACAGAGTTGGACTCATTTGTGGTTTCCTTACACATGGCTCTTCTGCCCCTTCTATTTAAACCTATAGTTAGTACTAAAACTTGATGGATGGATGTCCAAGAGACTTAAATCTTTGGTCCGTCATGTGCAGTTGGGCCCTACGACCTATTTTCCAGTTCATTGGATTCACCCAGGACAATTAACAAGGTGATGATGATGGACAACATCCATCCCAAGGAACAGAGAGAGTCTGCAACTGCAAGCAAGATAGCTCTATCCACCTGCCCCATGGAATCTAAGAACCCTCTCAATTAGAGGCAGAGTGGGCATCACTATCCAAAAATCCACAGGACTGGGAAATGAACAATGGACTAAAGCAGACTTACTATTATTCTACTATAGATTATTGTTATTCTAGCAATGGAAGAACTTTTATCAATGATATAAAGGCAGTGGCCATCAGAAGCTCTGAGGGGAGGGAGAGCAAAAAATAGATTTAACATGGGGACATTTTGGGGGACATTGGAATTGTCCTGCATGATGTTGCAATAATGGATACAGGTCATTATATATTTTGTCATAACTTAGAAAATTGTGCAGGACAGAGTGTAAACTATAATATAAACTATGATCCACAGTTAGTGGCAATGCTTCAATATGGGTTCATCAATTGTAACAAATGTACCACACTAATGAAGGATGTTGCTAATATGGGAGAGTGTGGGAGGGGGGAGGGATTGGGGCATATGGGAATCCCCTATAATTTTTATGTAACATTTATATAATCTAAAGTTCCTTTAAAATAAATTAAAAAATAAATAAAGCAAGCAAGCAAGCAATACGGGATTCCTGGAGGTATTGCAGAGATCAGTTATCCATCAAGGATTTGAAGGAGCCAGATGTGGTGATTCCCACCACATCCCCATTCAACTCTCCTATTTGGCCTGTGCAGAAAACAGATGAATCTTTGAGGATGCTTGCAACCACTGTTCAAGATGTGGTACCATTGTATGTGCAAATTAACATATCCTCTGGTACCTGGTATGCAACTATTTATCTGGAAAATGCTTTTTCTCAATTGCTGTTGGTAAGGACCACCAGAAATAGTTTGCTTTCAGCTGGCAAGGTCAGCAATAGACCTTCACTGTCCTACCTCAAGGGTATAATAACTCTCCATCCCTATGTCACAATATTGTTCGCAGGGATTTTGATTATCTCTCCCTCCCACAAGACATCATATTGGTCCATTGTATTGATGCTACCATGCTGACTGGACCTAATGAGCAAGAAGTAGCAATTACTCTAGACTTAATGGTAAGACATTTGTGTGTGAGAGGACAGGAGATGAATCCAAAAAAAGTACAGGGGCCTTCCACCTCGGTGAAATTTCTAGGTGTTCAGTGGTGTGGGGCATTATCAAGATATCCCTTCTAAAGTGAAGGATAAGCTGTTGCATTCCAAAAAAGAGGCACAACACTTAGTTGACCTCTTTGAATTTTGGAGACAACATATTCCTCATTTGGGTGGCACTCCTCTGACCCATTAACTGAGTGACCAGAAAAGCCACTAGATTTGAGTGAGACCAGAACAAGAGGAAACTCTGAAATAGGTCCAGGCTACTGTGCCAGCTACACTGCCACTTGTGTCATATGATGCAGCAGATCCAATGGTGCTGGAAGTGTCAGTGGCAAATAGAGATGCCATCTGAGGTCTTTGGCAGGCCCCTGTAGGAGAATCACAACACAGACCCTTAGGATTTTGGAGCAAAGCCCTGCCATCATCTGCAGATAAGTACTCTCCCTTTTAGAAACAGCATTGAACCTGCTACTGGACTAAATGCTTAACCATGGGCCACCAGGTTCCATGAGAGTTGAGTTGCCTATCATGAGCTGGGTATTGTCTGACCCTCCAAACCATAAAGTTGGATGTTCATAGCAGCACTCCATAATAAAGTGGAAGTGGTATACATGAGATGGGACTTGAGCAGGTCCTGAAAGCAAAGTAAGTTATATAAGGAAGTGGCCCAAATGCCCATGGTCACCACTCCTGCCATATTACCTTCTCTTTCCCAGCCCACAGCTGTGGCCTCTTGGGGAATTCCTTACCATCAGTTGACTGAGGAAGAGAAAACTCTGGCTTGGTTTACAGATGGTTCTCTATGATATGCAGGTACCACCAAAAGTACACAGCTGCCTCACTTTAGCCCCTTTCTGGTATGGCCTGGAAGGACAGTGGTGAGGGGGAAATCCTTCCAGTGGGAAGAATTTCAAGCAGTGCACCTGATTAGTCATTTTGCTTGGAAGGAGAAATGGCCAGAGATGTGTTTGTACACTGATTCATGGGCTGTTGCCAATGGTTTGGCTGGATGGTCATGGACTTGGAAGGAGCATGATTGAAAAATTGGTGACAAAGAGGTTTCAGGAAGAGGTATGTGGATAGACATTTCTAAGTGGAAAAAAACATGAATATATTTGTGTCCCACATGAATGCTCTCCAGAGGGTGACTTCAGCAGTGGAATATTTTAATAATCAAGTGGATCAGATGACCCATACTGTGGATAGCACTCAGCCTCTTCCTGCAGCCACTCCTATCATTGCCCAATGGGCTCAAGAACACAGAGGCCATAGTGGTAGGGATGGATGTTATGCATGGGCTCAGCAACATGGACTTCCCTTCACCAAGGCCAACTTGGATACAGTCACTGCTGAGTGCCCAATCTGCCAGCAGCAGAGACCCACACTCAGCCCCCAATATGGCATCATTTCCCGAGGTGACAGGTTGATTACATTGGACCACTTCCATCATGAAGGGGCAGCAATTTGTTCTACCTGTAATAGACACAAATTCCAGATATGGATTTGCCTTCCCTGCATGCAATGATTCTTTCAAAACTACCATCCATGGACTTTCTGAATGTCTTATCCATTGTCATGGTATTCCACATAGCATTGCTTCTGATCAAGGAACCTACTTCGCAGCAAATGATGTGTGGGAATGGGCACATGCTCATGGAATTCACTGGTTTTACCATGTTCCTCATCATCCTGAAGCAGCTGGGTTGATAGAATGGGGGAATGGCCTTTTGAATTACAGTGCCAACTAGGTGGCAATACCTTACAAGGCTGGAGCAATGTTCCCCAGGAAGCTGTGAATGCCCTAAATCAACATCCACTATATGGTGCTGTTTCTCCCACAGCCAAGATTCATGAGTCCAGGAATCAAGGGGTGGAAATGGGAGAGGCACCATTCACTATTACTGCTAGTGATCCATTAGGAAAATTTTTGCTTCCTGTCCCTGCAACCTTAAGCTCTGCTTGTCTACAGGTCTGTGGAAGTTTGAGATTATTTATGAATCCCAAAAAGAGAAAGATTATGTTTGTAAACTAATCTATTCCTCTGGCTGTCATAACCTTTGATTGCATTAAATTCAGCTGAGGTGTGTTTTTTTCTGATTACTTGTTAAAATTGCTTTGAGGTCTTTTTTATTCTACCACATCAGTAAGACATGACTCAGGTTGAGTCTCTACTCCCTTAGTGGTCTTACATAAATGCACACTCACACAGACAGACACAGGAAGAGAGAGCTCAGTCATTTTTGATACTGCCATGTGACAGAAAGTAGAAAGCTCAAACAGCTGAAGCCCTGAGGAGAGATGAGACATTTTGCTTGATAGCTTACAGCTGATTCATAAGAAAGCCCACCAACTGAGACTGATACAGGAGGCCTGGAAAAAATCAAGCCTTATGCCAGGGAAAAGAGGGCTTCACGTAAGCACAAAACCTCAAGAGGCTAGGCCCACAGAGTCTCAAGAGGAAGAGGAAGCCTGAAGGAGAAGGCAGAGACCAGCCAGAGACTAGCGACCATCTTGCTTCAACTTGTGGCAACTCACTTTGCTGAGAAAGCAACCTTGAGTTGAACCTTTTTTAATGGCTTTTTAACTGTAAGCACTTACCCCAAATAAATACCCTTTATAAAAGCCAACAGATTTCTGGTACTTTGAATCGGCAACCCTTTGGCAGACTAATACAAGATCTTAGGTCCAAAAGGAGGAGTGCTTCCACCAAGGAAAACGGCAATGATTCAATTCAACTGGAATGTAAGACTGCCACATGGCCACTTTGGGATCCTCATGCCCCTGAATCAATGGACAAAGAAGGGAATTACTGTACTTGCTGAGGTGATTGATCCTGACTATGAAGGGGAAATAGGATGTCACCTACATAATGGAGGTAAAGAGAAGTTTGCCTGGAATACAGGAGATGCCCTAGGGCCTCTAGTACTACCATGGCTCTGTGATTAAAGTCAATGCATGCATGGGAAGGGATTCACCTGGAGCATGCCTCTAAGGCATATGAATATGTTCAAGTGTTCATGGGACTTTGTCTTGGTGGGTGGGGATTCACAGAATAACCAAAAGAAATATTGAATTCCCATCGTGGGGAATTCTGCAACATTCTCTAAGGACAGCAAGTGTAGGGAAAACGAGGGCTGTCTAATTAACTCCCAGTGCCTGCTGGGAGAAAGCAAAAACGCAGAAACCTCCCGAACTACGGCCAATCAGCTTCTGATACCTGTGGCCAATCAGCTGCTGTCACCTGTTATAGCCCCTTGTTCCCCGCCCTTCACCACAAGATGGTCGCCGCGGCACAGCTCCACCTCTCCCTTTCCCTCCTAACCTTTTATGGACATAAAACCTGTCCCTACCAATCAAAAACTGCCCAGTCACACTCCCCCATTCCCCCCTCCTCCGCCTGGTATAAATACCAAAACCTGCTTAATAAACTCGGACTTGGAACCCAACCTTGTCCCCGGAGTGTGAGTGGTCTCCGTATTCGTTACTCGCCATCCACCAGCACCCCAGCCATCTCCCCCAACCTTCGTCTGTGGCGTCGACAACGCAGACCCGGAATCCCTGACTCGCTGCGCCTGGGGATGCCCGAGCTCAGCGAGCCGAAGACTCCGACCCCTCTCCCCTCCCCCTCTCTCGTCTCCTGACTGGCGGCGGAGCCACCAGGAGACCACCTGGAGGTGGCAAACACCCACGAGGAGTGCCAATGACAAGCAAGAATCCCCCAAGTACCAGGGCAGTGCCTAGTGAAGGAAGACAGACCATTATGCCAGGCCCTTGATATTGATGATTGTACTTATGAAACTTTTCTTTTGAAATTGAAACACAGCCTAGTGTTATAGGTTGCCTAATTGTTAACTCCTGAAAGCTTCCTTGTTCCTCAAATGTGGCCTCTCTCTAAGCCAAACTCAGCATATAAACGCACTACCTTCCCCCTCGTGTGGGACATGACTCCTAGGGATGAGCCTCCCTGGCACTGAGGGATTATTAACAAGCACTAACTAGCAATGCATCTGGAAAAAGACCTTGACCAAAAGGGGGAAATGGTAAATACAAATGAGTTTTTATGGATAAGAGATTTCAAAGTGAGTTGGGAGGTCATTCCAGAGGTTACGCTTCTGCAAGTGTCAGCAGTGTCTCATTGACTGCCACAGGAAACAGTGCCTCCAATAGTGGGGCTCCTGAGGGCTCTAGAATCATCCAGAAACTATTAGCAGGGCAGACAGCTCAGGAATTCAGCATCCTGTCAATGGACCTTACCTTGGAATTTATGCTTCCCAGTGTAACAGAGTTAGACTCATTTATAGGTCCTCTGCACATGGCTCTTCTTCCCCTTTTATTTGAACCTATAATTAGCAATATACTTGATAAATATATGTCCCAGAGACTTAAATCTTTGGTCCATCCATGTGCCAGTTGAGCCCTGAATTTCAGCAGAGTAGCAACACTTACTTTCCAGTTTATTGGATTCACACAAGACAGCTAACATGGAGATGATGATGGACAATACCCATCCCAAGGAACAAAGAGTGTCTGCATCTGCAAGCAAGATAGTTCCAACCATCTGCCCCATGGGATCTAAACCCCCTTTCAATTAGAAGCAGAGTGGACATCACCATCCCAAAATCTTCAAGATTGAAGAATGAACAATGGAATAAAGTAGACTTATTATTATTCTACTATAGACTTATCATTATTCTAGCAATGGAAGAACTCTTATCATTGATGTAAAGGCAGTGGCAGAGGTTCTAAAGGAAGAGGGAAAAATAGGTGTAATATGGGGGCATTTTTGGGGGACATTGGGTTTGCTCTGCATGACATTGTACTGAAGGATACAGGCCATTGTATATTTTGTCATAACTTACAAAATTGTGGAGGACAGAGTGTGAACTATAATGTAAACTGTAGTCCATGGTTATTAGCAATGCTTCCATATGGGTTCATCAATTGTAACAAATGTACCACACTAATGAAGGATGTTGTTAATGTGGTAAAGTGAGGGAGGGGGAGGGAGTGGGGACATATAGGAATCCCTTACATATTTTTTAAATATTTACTTTATTTTTTGTTATTTATTCCCGCCCCCCCCCCCGATGGTTTTCTCATCTGTCTTCTCATTGTTTATTCGCCTTCCCCAGGAGGCACCAGGAACTGAACCCAGAACCTCCCACATGTGAGGAAAGTACCCAATGGCCTGAGCCACATCCGCTCCCTGTGGGCTGCAGCGTCTGCTGGATTGTGACATCTGCTTGCAGCAGGGGTGGTGTCTAGCTCGTTACAGCAGGGGCAGCCTCTGCTCGTATTCTTTTTTCAGAGACACCAGGACCCGAACCCAGGCCCTCCCATGTGGTAGGCGGGTACCCAACTGGTTGAGCCACATCCACTTCCAACTTATATTTTTTTATGTAGCATTTATGTAATCTAAAGCTTCTTTAAAATATATATATATATACATATATATATATATAGTTAAAAAAAATTAAGTAAATGGAAAATTCCAACAACCCAATCCAGAGAAGACTAACAATGGCCCAGAATCTTCAGGAATGAAAGTTTGGGTCACCCCAACAGGCAAAGAACCATGGCCAGCTGAGGGTAAAGGGAACATAGAGTGGGTAGTGGAAGAAGGTAGTGATAAATACAAACTTTGGCCACATGACTAGTTACAAAAGCAAAGACTGTAACAGTCATGAATATTTCTTCCTTGTTTTGTTATGTGCATGTTTGTATATGTACATAAACAAATATCTTTGTTTTCTTCCCCATCATTTCCCCTTATATGACATACGTTGTATTAGTTTCATGTTGTAGTATTTAAGGATGTCAAGTTTAAGAATGAATATTACCCAAGGACTTGCACCCTATTCTGGAGAGATTTAGTGCATTTCTGGTTTTACATAGGACAGTTGAGTGTTGTGAGTTGGGGGTTCATTCCAGAGGTTACATTTATGCAGGTCTCAGGCAGATTTCACTAACTGCCACAGTAAACAAAGCCTCAAAGCCTGAGGGTTCTAAGGCCATTCGGACCCCAGAGGCAAGGCACTGGCCTCATGAAATCAACACCTCTTTGGCAAGTCCTACCTGGGAATGTTATGATAATCTGTTTCCCCAATATTACATAGTTATACTCATTAATAAGTCCCCTAATCATAATTCTTCTAATCCTTTTATTTGAATCTATCATTTTAAATGTACCTGTTAAGTATATTTTACAGTCTTTGGACTGTTCAAATGCTGGTTGAGCCCTGAATCCCAGAAGAGTAGCAGACAACTCCTACTGTCCAGTTCTTTGGCCTTACCCTGGACCACCAACAAAACAATGGTGATGGACAGGCCCCATCCCCCAAAAAAACTGAGGACAGGATAATTCCTTCCATCTGCCTTGTGATATCTGGGTCCCCTCTCAGCCTGGGGCTGTTGGAGCAGACATTGTCCTGGGTCCCTCAGGATTGGAGAATGAATAATCATGGGGGGGGGGGGGGGCGGGGGCTGGGCAGTGGCATGTGGCTGCGGACCAAAGTAGATTGGTTGTTACTGAGGATGTGCTTTTCTGTTGGTGGAAGAACTTGTAACATTAATATCATGATAGTGGTTGCCATGGGTTCAGAAGGGAGGGTGAGAAATGAATGGGTGACATAGGGCATATTTGGGGCAGTGAGATTCTTCTGTATAATAACTGCAATGACAATGATATTGCATATTTGTCAAGGTCTATAGAACTATACAGTATAAATTGTAAACCATGATGTAAACACTAGACTTTGTTGATAGCAAAGCTTCATTATTGGTTCAACTATAACAAATGAACCACACTAATTGAAAATGTTAATAATAGGGATAACTATGTGTGTGGGTGCAGAGTGCGGGTTATATCATAATTCCCTATACATTTGGTATAATTTTCCTGTAAATCCTAAAACTCCTCTAAAAATAAAGTTTAATAAAAAGTCAGGGAGGGAACATCCTTTCTGCTGGGCCTGTCCAAGCCTCTCTGAAAACTTAGCAGGAGGAACTCCTCACTTTTAGCACCTCATCTGTTTGGTTTCTATTTCACAATATAAAGCAGGAACTATCCAAATGTGGAAGCAGATTGCTATCTCATGGCCCTTCCTTCCCATCATAGCCACTCCCTCCTCTGTCATGGGAGGTGGGGCTTCTCTCCTCTCTGGGTGCAGAGTCCCAGGCCTTCCCAGCATGGGCACTAGGACAGAGCAAGCTCTACAGGCCTCCATGATGCCCATTTGTGCCTCCTGGCCTCACCCTCCTCGGCCTTCCCTGCTGCTGCTGCTGCTGCTGGTCCTCACAAGTAGCCTTGTCTGGGGTACTACCCCCCTCCTTCCTGCCCCTCGACCTCCCCCTGCTCCCAGACTTCCAGGACTACAAGTAACACTGATGCCCCATCCAGGCCTACAAGGGAAGACTGAGATTGGGATATGTGAGAGCATAAATTCAGGGATCTGAGCGTTTTCTCTCTGGATCTGTCACCTGCAGCTGGTTACCAGAGGAGGCCTTTCAGACGATGCTTCAAACCACAACCACCACCATAATAATATTTTATACTTTTACAATCATTTTAGTTGACAGAACTGTATTCAGAGAAATAATTATTTAAAGGCTTGCAACTTTTGAGGCTCAGAGAGGTGAAGCAACTTGCCCAAGGCTCAGAGACAACCCCTGGGCTGTCTGGCTAAAGCCAGATGCTCTGTTGAGCACCCCAAGAATCTGACACTTGAAATAGCACCTGCTCGAGCTGGACGTAATGCAGTGCTCTTCTGGGGAAGTTCAGCCATGTCCCTCCCATGCTGTGGCTTGTTCTGCTTTGCCTCTATTCTCTCTGCTTCTCCCTCTGTCTGTGATCTAGAGTCTCACCACCCATCCTCACAGCCTCTTGCACTTTAAGAAGCTCTGCATTTTTCTGCTTCGTGGGTTCCCACAACCTCCCTGGTCTCCCAGAATTTCACGTGGAGGTTTTGTTCTCTTTAACCAAGCAGGCAGGCTTTGGGGCCATCCTTCAGGCAGCCTCTGTGAGCCCCTGCTCACAGCGCCCCCTGCAGGCCATGTCTTTTCTCCTGGCCATGGAGTTGACTCCACCTTCCAAGGGCTGGGCGCATGCCCAGCCAGCTCCCCAGTCTGGCCCTGCCCTGTTGCTCCAGGGGTCTGACTTTTAATATATTCACATTACACACACACACACACACACACACACACACACACTGAACAGGATACCAACAATGAAACTTCACTATTGACCCCTGATAAGGCAGACAGAGTTCATAGCCCTTGCTGCCTATTAACTTGTCTGAGCCTCACAACACCCCTGTGTGAGCACTACTACCATTATCTCCAATTTACAGAAGGGAAACTGAGGCAGGCAGTATCACTTGCCTGATGTCACCTACCTAAGTGAGTGGACAGCTGGGATTCCAATCCAGGCCAGCCAGCCCCAGAGCTCATTTAACCATGAATACTTGGCTTCTCAGTGGAAGCTCATTGCATAAAAATTAGAAAATGGAGAGAAGCAAAAAGATGAAAATCATCATCTATCGCTCCAGCCAGAGATAGCCGGAGTTAAAATTCTGGTGTTTGTCATCTCAAATTTTTATTCAGTGTGTTAGATGCTCTCCATGTGTTAACATTTTTACATGTGTTTTAATTTCATTTAATCCTCAGAGCAGTGTTGGATACTAGAATCAAGGCTCCAGTTGTATAACTATTTAGTATAAACATTAATATAAATATTACTTATATTTTTGTGCCTGTATGTATAGGTATAAGTGGCTGTAAGTGTATACATACAACACACACAGGATTTTTTAAGAAGACTTTCTTTACTGTTCTCAATAAATCATTTTCAGTCTATACAAAATGCACATTGAACAGATATTCAGTTTTCCCTTTCTCCCAGTCACCTCTCTTCCTTTTCTACTTCTCTAACTTTACCTCTTACTCTCTCCCCAGTTCTTAAGATAAGCAAACGTCTCTCTTAGTAAAACGAGTTTTTTTCTCAAAGAATTTCCCTGCATTACTATCTTGGAATTCTCTCTTCCATGCAGGGTAGGGATGGGAAGGAATGAAGGTGATGAAAGATACAGTTCAGCTCCCACTCCCCCAACTTTCTTCTCCAATCTTAAAAGCCCAATCCTTCACTGTTGTCCCCACACCAAAGGACATGCCCTGTAGTAAGAGGATATGTGCCCCTTAGGAGGCTTATTTGGTTACAAATAGTGTTAAGTGGTTGCGTTTTTACCTGCACACCCTCTAGAAAGGGAAATCACAAATTCTCTCCCTGAGGAGGAGCTGAGAAATGGAAAAGAAAACACAGGATTTATTTGTGGTTCCACAATAACATGCTCCTCTAATTTATATCCCTGCAACCAGAACCTATGCCTGTTTCTTGGGAAACTTCAAGTACGAGTTGTTGTTTTTGTTTTTTTTTTCTCTCTCTACATCTCCAAAAAACTCTCTAGTCATCTGAGGCAGAGAAATGGAACAGGAAAATTAAATAATTGGCACAAAAGTGACCCATGTCCCTTCAACTCATAGCTCATTGATTAAACACTGTCACAAGCACATGTCTGAAGTCTGCTATTTCTTTGCTTGCTTGTTCCCGTAACTCTCTCTCTCTCCCTATTCAGGAGCAGGTACCTCAAGTCTACTGGTGTTGGAGACTTGGATTGTTTTTACTTTTCCCTGGAGTCATTTTGTCCCATCAGAAGGCTCTACTGAGGGCTATAGTCTTACATGGGCCTTTGCTCTGGCACACTTTATCCACTCCAGGGTCTAACAAGGGGTAGAAGGGCCTGGTCATTGACTGGATCTTTGCTGGGAGATGAGTTCTCATTGGTCTAATTAGTTCCTACCTGACCCAGGGTGGACCGCGACCCTGCCCACCTCCTGTAACACCTAAAAGCTCCTGGAACTTTGATGCTCTAAACTTGAATGCCTCCCACCTCGAGCACATCTTGTATTGGGAAAAAAGTGCGTGCCACAATGTTTTCCCTGGCACACAAGCCCCTGGCACTTGGCCAGTTTTGTTCCTCGATCTATAGAGGGGTTGCTATTGGCACGGGCATTTTCCAGTGAACCTCTTGCATTTTTGCTGTCTGTCATGAGGTAGCTTCCACTCTCTGTAAGTTGCCCTAATAAAAACCTTTGGACTGATCACCTTGGCATTTAGTGCCTCTTTCTTCTGAATTGCAGCCAGCCCTGTGGTGGGCACATTGGGGCAGTCCCAGCTGGGTCTTTCCCTGTTTCTTCTTTTGGGACAAGTCCTGTGAAAGACAGGACACCAAAGTTTTTGTTGGTCAATGGACATCTCTGTTTTATCTTATAATGGCTGGGGGATGAGTAACAATTGCCTTTCTCACCTGAAATTCTAGGTTTCTCAGTTCCATTTTATTCCTGCTTGCAAACCAGCCAATACTTTTCTCATTATTAGCATTTTGTGTAGTAACTTTTCTAATGTAGGCTACAGTAACCAAAAACACTACTAAAATTGGTTTTTCCAACATTAGCCCCTAGCACTAGAAGTAGAAACATTTTTGCTTTACATGTTATTAAAGGTGGCATTTTTACCAACTGTCTCACCAGGAATTGCCTTCTTTCCAGATTCCAGTAAGTTGCCTTGCCACTTGGCCTGTAAGACAATGCACAAGCTTAAATTTTGGTTATGATGACACCACACTTCTAGGTGGTGGATTAAAAGAATCAAAGTTTCTCTATTGATCAGGAGAGAGATATGGTGGGCAGAATAATGGCTCCCAAAGAAGTCCTCATCCTAATCTTAGGAACCTGTAAATATTTGACCTTATTTGGCAAAAGGGACTTTGCAGAGAAGATTAAATTAAGGACCTTGATATGGGGAGGTTGTCCTGGATCATCAGGGTGGACCCTCTTTATTCATAAGGGGGAGATGAGAGGACCAGAGATGAGGTGACCAGAGTTAAAGAAGGAGGTGAGACAACAGAAACAAGAGGTCAGAGCAATGTCGCTGTTCAAAGGAGGTCAAGATCCAAGGACTGAGGCAGTCTCTAAAAAGTGGAATAGGCAAGGGACACATTCTCCCTCGCCGAGAGCTTCCAGAAGGAACATGGTTGTGTCGACCACTTGGTCTATCCCCTTAAGACCTATTTCAGACTGCTGACATCCACAACTGTAACAATAAATTTTGATTCTTTTAATCCATTAAATTGTTGGTAATTTGTGACAGCAGCAATAGGAAACCCCTACAATGTGCATCTATAGGGGAGAAATTCAGGCAATTAAAACAACAACATTGTATTTATTTAAGCTGCATGTTCACTGTGTTCTGGGAATTCTGGACATCACTGTCACTCAAGAATTTAAGTGGATGGAGAGGACCCCAATATGAACATTGCGCATCTCTGTGGATGAAGGAAGTTGATCTGCAGAGATTCCTGCACCTGCAGTCAAAGGCATAGCCCAGAAGATAAACCTGTCACTTCTGCTCCCAACTCATTGTTCTCAAGTAGTCGCCTGTGACCACTCAATGCAGAGATTCAGAAAGTACCACATTCCATATAGCCAGAGAGTATAGACCCAGAAATACTTGTGAAAATTTCTAATAATTAATACCTGATTTCAATTACACTGTTATGATTATTCTCATACTTAAAATTCTGCACACTTGTTCCATAATCTCCTGCACATAAACTCCTAAAATTGAATTGCAGATGTAATGAATATGTACAAAACTGACTTCTTTTTTTTTTTTTTTTTTTATTATTTTTATTTTTTATTTATTTTTTTATTTTTATTTTTCTGTGTGGGAATAGGTGATCTTAAGCCTGCAGGTAGGAAGCTGGCTCTAGACTTCTCCAATTCCACATTTCTTTGCCTCCAATTCTTACGTGTCCAAGGACAGTAAACCACAGACACGCCTTTGTAGGAGGGTCAAAACTGACTTCTGATTCAGAAACTGGTGCTTTAATACATTACTGACAAGAGTAGATGAGAGGCTGTTGGCTGCAAAAAACAGAAGCTGGTGGTCTAAAGTAACAGAAAAGCAGTTTGTGAAAAGGCCATCAACTAGCTTACAGACGCATTGGGAGATTGGAGAACCAAGCTTTCAGCTAAATAGACAGGGACTGAGCCCCAGACCGGAACTCAGCCTGCTTAGGGAAGGAGCACCCTTGTCTGGGCAAAGTCTGGAGAGAGACAGAGCTTGATTGCTCCTGGCCCCTGCTTCCTACTCCACCAGCTCTCAAGTCAAAGGACAAGGATGAAGGAATCTGCACCAGGCAGAGCCTCCAGGCTCCTCAGCCCTGCCTAGTGCAGAAAAGGGGCTGTGGGCACCCACTGTAGGCTTCCCTCCAGGAGGGGCAGGGGAAGGAATGGCAGGTGACTCAGTCTTAGAGATCAGTGTGGGTCACAGCTGCACAGGTGGTCACTCTGCTCTGCATCGTGTCCCCTCTGCACCCCTGTGGCCCATCACATGTAAAGGGGGAACAGGCCAGGTTGGCAGATGTTCTTCAGCAGGGCCCCTGCTTCCTGGGAAATTCAGAAGTGAATTCCAGGGCCCCGCTTAGTCAATGCTCTTCTAGAGAGGGCTCAGCCCTCCCCCTCCCCCTCCCCCCGCCCCCCGACTCAGACAGGGTTCTGACCTGCTCTCTGCCATGACCCTTAACCTCTCTGTGCCTCAGTTTCCTTGTTGTGATGAGTGAACGAGATAATACATATAGGGTGCTGAGCACAAGTCCCAGCTCATGGTCTGCACTCAATAAATGAAAGTTGTTGATAAACAGTTGAGAAAACATATGGGACCAGGCAGGACGAATAACTGCTTTGTGTTTCCCTCCAGGAGTGGCAGGGCAGGAGGAGGAGCTGCAGGTGATGCAGCCTGAGAAGTCAGTGTTGGTCAAAGCCAGAGAGACGATCACTCTGTGATGCATCCTGTCTTCTCTGTGCTCTGTGGGGACCATTAAGTGGTTCAGGAGGGCTGGGCCAGGCCAGGAATTAATCTACGATTACAAAGGAGGGCATTTCCCTCCGAGTAACAAATGTTACAGACCCTACAAGGGGAAACAACATGAAGTTTTCCATCCACATCAGAAACTTCACCCCATTTGATGGCAGGAAGCACCTACTACTGAGTGAAGTTCCAGAAAAGGACCCAAAAATGGAATATAAGTCTGGTACCAGGACCTGGGTGTCCAATACTGGTGAATACATCATGGACTCCCTCATCCCCGAGTTTGTGACAGCAAATCAATAACAAAGCCATCTGTTCTTTGAGCAACGACTAAGCATCAGGCGTGGCAGGGGATGCTTATATTCATGGCCTCGTTTCTCCCCCTTTTACAGACAGGGAAGTTGAGTTCCTGAGAGCTCATGCTCTTTGCTCAAGACCCCTTGGCTGATAAAAGGTGGAGAAAGGTCTGGAACCCTAGACTGCCTGGCTCCAAAGACCCTGGCTTTTCCAATCTGATCCCACCCTTTGAAGGTTGAGTGGTTGCCCAGTTCCAGGAGAAAACCTCACCTCAGAGAGGGCTCCCTGCAGTGCAGGGGGTCTACTGTTTATTCCTCAAATATTTTCAGGGAGTCTCCCAGGTGCCAGGCTCTGCTCTTGATGCTGTGGCATCAGGAATTAACACAGCAGGACAAAGGTCTTCTCCCTTGAAGCTTCTGTTCTCTTCCCTTGCAGTGAGGAGAAAGTCCAGGCCAGGTTGGGGGAGGATGTGTGCTTCTTGAGTCAATCTTCAGAAACATCACACTGAGGAGAAATTCCTCAGAGACAAAGATTCCCTGTTTAAGTTTGGTTGGAGGAGGTGCCAAGAGGCTTGGCTTTTGCTGTGGGTCTGTCAGGAAATCCCTTGTGGGATCTGGGACAGACTCAGCCACGTAGTCACTGGAGGTTGTGAGCAGAGCTGGGCCTTCTCAGTGTCCCTCACCCAGGGAAGAGACTCCCCATGTAGGAGAGTCAGGAGTCCTCAGTTGAGGCAGCAAAGCAGATGTTCCTTTGGGGTTTTCTGCCAGAGGTTCAGGATCCCCTTCCACCTCCTACGTCCTGGAACATTAGTATGTGAAGGACCTTCAGACATCACCAGCCCAGCCCCCACTTAGAAATGGGGGTCCTGAGGCCAGGAGGTGACATGGCCTTGACCACGGTCCCATGGTGAGGTACTGATGGAATTAGGACCCGAATGTAGATCTGATTCCAGGCCAGGCTTCTTGCTGCCCGGGCACTCAACACTCTTTCCCTCAAATAGCCTGGTTTGCAGTAGGTGCTGAAATAAAGCTCATTGAACAGAAACGTTGAGCAGGAACCAACAGTTCTCCTTCTCATTCATTTCCCAAAGGCACAGAAGCCCTCACATTCAGACCTTAAGTTCATTGTTTATTTGTGAACCCCTCTCAAACTTTGGTTGCCTCATTCCATATTGGGCCTAGCACTATGCCTCCATTACGGATGGCGTTTGCTCATGTTGTGAGGGGCAGGCCATGCTGTACCCCTTTAATAGATGAAGACAGTCTCAGAGAGAAACAGGGAGGGAGCCGAGATTTGAACCCCAAACCTGCTCACTCCACTGCCCCTTCTCTCTGCAATACCCGTCTGGGCTCATCAACGTGTAGAGAAATGCTCCAGCCCTCTCCTTTTAAATCATGTATTGTTCTGTTTTATAGCAATAAGCATTTTTTTAAAATTTCCGTGGAGGGAATGGGACTCCCTTTACACCCCAGACCATAAAGTTATGGCAAACATCTCATGATACATTGAATCATCCCTAAAAGGCTCGTCTCAGCACAAGAGCACTGAGGAAGCTTTTCTCCCATCGTGGTGATGTTGCTCCTTCGCTGGGCAGTCCCAGGAGCAAGCTCTGGAGAAGAGCTTTGGTAGAACAGAGATGGGCCTGTCACAATTCCAAGAGACAAAGAGCAAGCTCACTTCATGGCCCTGAAGACGAAGGAATGCTGAGATGGAAAGCATTTCTAGAAGGTGCTGGGATCCCACGTGAGCAAGAGTTTCTATTCTAGACTCAGGTGGTCAGGAGCTCGGTATCTTCCCTCTATTGCTGCTACAGGCAGCTAGGCCTGGGGCTTAGCAGGGTGAGTCCTCCTGTGATTGCTTGAAGTCAGGAACCTCACAGGGAGGTTGAGGTCAGGGTCAGAGCTTGTGAAGATGGGGCACAAGACAGCTTAGGGAGTCAGAGGAAACAAGCACACCCTGGGGTACTCTCACCCCACTGAACCTCAGGCCTCTCATCTGTAAATGGGGTATACATGGACTCCTTTTAGAAGAGTTGAGTGGATTCATATGTAAAGGACCTCTCACAGCGTAGGTTCAAGGAAAATCAAGGTGACATATCAAGGTCTTGTGACCTTGAGTGACCCGGTTCCCTGTGCTGAGCCTCAGTTGTCTTATCTTTAGAATATGGATAATCACACTGACTTTTCCAGGAAATGATGACTGTTCTCATTCCAAAACTGCAGTTTTGGAAAAGTCTAGATTTCCCTTGATTGCTCAGTTTCTTCAACTGTGAAATGGAACTAGTCACGGCTACCACCCTGCAGTTCAGTGAGGAATGGAGAGAATGTGCACAGCCCCCTTGATGGCATTGGTGTTAATACTGGGCATCAGTAGCCCGGTGGTTAGGAGAGCACAGGTTGTGGGTTCAAATCCCAGCTCTGCTTCCTAGCTGTGTGGCCTCTGACAAGTCTCTCTACCCTGTAGGTCTCAGCTTCCTGATAACACCGACCTCCTAGGGAGGTTATAAGGACTGAGGGAGTAAACACATGTGAGGGCTGAGAACAGTGCCTGGCCCTTGGTAAACATTCAATAAACACCAGCCAAGTTATGTCAAAGCCGTGGAAACTTGGACAGACCACTTTTCCTCTCCTTAAGTATAATTGGGGAGTGGGAATGGGGAAGGGTGGTTTTCAACCTTGGATGCTCACTAGAATCACCACTGGAAAAAAAACAACCACAAAAAAAATCCAGACCCAGGTGTTCTACCTCCTACCCCCTCCCCGCAACCATCTGCCAAGAAGTTCAGATTTAATTGGTCTGATACAAGCCTGAGCAATTCCGGATGATTCTAAATACACTGCCAGAACTGACACCCCTGACCTAGATGTTCTTCAAAGTCACACAGGAAAATTTTTTTTTTCTTTGACAAATATGGTTCTCCATGGAGCTGGTCTATGAGAAAAGCTTTCAGGGATGTGGGGACTTGAGAAGCATGTGCTGGTGACAGCTCTTTGGGAACTGAAATGTGAGGCGTGTAACACCCTCACAGACACACATCGGGCTCAGAAGTGGCTTTCGAGGAGGGGAACCGAGACAAGGCACAGCTGAGAATCCAGCTTCACCGCTGGGGGCACCTCCCCATCTTTCCCCATGTTTGGGCCTCAACAGAAGCCAGAATCCCAACAAATCCTCACTGTTCCATCTCAGAACCTTCCAACCTCAACACCAAAACGTCACTGATGAAATCCGTTCCCTCCCTCCTTTCAAAATGCTGCCAGCTTTCCAAAACTGCTAATCTGAAGGAAAACGCCTATGACCTGGTTTGTGTTTTCAAAACCAATTCGCCAAATTTGTTTCCTAAGGGGATTTTTTTTTTCACAAGAGGAAGAGAGTCATCATTAGGTAGTTTCTGCTGCTTTTTCACTTGCCTTTTTCATTGCAGCAGCAAGGAGTAGGATTTGAGAATTCTCTTGGTGGTTTTTCTACACTTTTGTTTCGCCTTCTTACCGCCTAAAGGACAAATATGCAGTTTAAGAACTAGTAGCACCAATGGTCCTCTGCAGCTCCCATTGTAACCCTTCTGTGATCTAAACCTTCCTTGAAGATGAAGCCCATATAATAACCAAATACAATTAATAGGAAAATGAAATAATAATGATAAGCTTAAATGCAAGAGATAAAATACAAGGAAACTCAGAAAAAAAGAACTAAAAATAAAATATTATTAAAGGATTGGGACATTCAAAAAAAGAAAATAGGAAAAACCAAAAAAAATTTTTTTCTCCTTTTATCACTGCATTATCAAATGTCCAGTATGTAACATGACACCTTCCCCCTTCATTCCCCAGTGTCTCCCAAATTTTCACTTAGTTTTCAAAGAAGATTTAGGCCACAGCAAAGCCACACACTGAATACTAAGAGATTCCCATGTACCCAACCTCCCCCCCCCCTCCCCCCCCTATATTAAAACCTTTTTTTTTTTTTTTTTTTTTTTTTTTTTTGTGGATGGTCATTGTTATAACTGTTAGACAGATAGTGAGACATAGCTACTAAGCATTATGGGGGATTCATGGGAGTAAGTTCATCTGAATATACGTGAAAGATATATAAATTTGTTCAAATGATCGAGGGATGGTGCATGGTCACAGTGGGTAGACAATCACTCAATAATTGAGGGAATACAGAATTCCTGGCCTAGAGAGCTCTGCCACATTCTCCAAGGATGCAGCAACAGTCCTCTGAGTGCAGGGGCAGTGTCTGGCAAAAGAGGATGGCCCATTGTTGGGTTCTTGTTATTGATGATGAGCCTTATGGGTCTTTGCTTTTGTAATTAAAACTTGGCCTACTGTTATGGGGTGCCTAAGGGTTGCCACCTGAGGGCCTCCTTGGTGCTCAAATGTGGCCTCTCTCTAAGCCAAACTCAGCATATGAATGCATTACCTTCCCCCCAACGTGGGACATGACTCTCAGGGATGAGCCTCCTTGACAATGAGGGATTAATACCAAGTGCCAACTGGAAACATGACTGGAAAAAAAACCTTGAATAAAAGGGCAAAAAGGTAAAGACAAATGAGCTCATGTGGCTAAGAGACTTCAAAGAGAGTCGGGAGGTCATCCCAAAGGTAACGCTTATGCACACCTCAGTAGGATCTCATAGAACACCAAAGTGGATATCATCCCACACAGAGGGGCTCCTGAGGGCTCTGGAGACACCCAGGTCCTATATAAGGGGGGATAGCCCCAGAGATTGATGCCTTATCAGTGGGCTCTACTTTGGAAACTGTGCTCCTGAGAGTGACAGAGTTGAACTCAAATAAGTCCTCCCTGCACATGGTCCATCAGTCCCTTCTATTCAAACCTATATGTGAAACCTCTGGCCTGCCTATGTGCCAGCTGTGCCTGGAATCTTGGTGGAGCTGCAACTCCTACTCCACAGCTCAATGGACTCACCCAAGTCACCTGGTGAGGAGACGATGATGGACAACGGCCATCCCAGGGAATGGAGAGAGCCTGTAGCTGAAGGCAGGATAATCCCATCCACCGTATCCATGGGATATAAGCCCACTCTCACTTGGAGGTGGAGTGGACATTACCATCCCAGTCCCCTCAGGATTAGGGGAAGAGCTATGGACTAGAGTGGACTTAATGGTATTCTGTTGAAGATATATTGTGACTCAAGCAATGGAAGAAGTTATAACAATGAGGTGGAGCCAATGGCCACTAGATGCTTTCAGGGTGGGGAGGGGAAGGGCAGTTGTAATACAGGGGCTTTTTCAGGACTTGGGGGTTGTCCTGAGTGACGTTGCGGCGACAGATATAAGCCATTTTACATCAGCATATATCATGCAGAACTGTGTGGGAGACAGCGTGGTCTACGATGTGAACTGTGGTCCATACTTAGTGGCAAAGCCCCACGATGTGTATATCCATTGCAGGTGATGTGCCACACTAATGAAAGATGTTTATTTGAGATGTTATGGGAGGTATGGGAGATGGAGATCATGGGAATCCCTGTAATTTTTGTGTAACATTTATGTAATATAAGCATCTTTAAATATATATATATATAAAATAACATTTATGTAAGCAAATGCACATATATGCATATATGTTTATATATCATTTTACAAATATGGGTTTGTATTGGAAAAATTTCGATTTTTACCCACAATAAAAAAATTAAAAAATTAAAAAAAAAGAACTAGTAGCAGCCAGATGTTATGCTAACAGATGATATTAACATCTTAATAGTATTTGTTATTTATTATGCACCTACTGTATGCCAGGCTCTGTGTTTTACATACATAATCTCTAATCTTACCAGGTTGGTGTTTTTATCCAGTTTTTACAGAAGCAGACACTGAACGCTAAGAAAGAGAAAGAATTAACCAGCCATTGTGTGGGGTGGCTCCCCCATTTGCCCACCTGGGCCAGCTACGGTCCTCTCTGAGCCTCACTCAGTCAATGGGGACCACCTTCGAACCCCTCCCAGGACTGGTGGGAGGATCAAAGGGCTGGGGTTCATGGGGGCACCAGTCCAGCAGCATCAGGCAGCCAAGAAGCTGTCACTAAATGGTAACAGGTTACAGTGTCTCCTTGTAGGGACATCTGTGCTACTGGTGATTTTAGGACTTGGCTTAGTCAAAGGATGCCATCCTTACCAGGTCCTCAAGGTGTTTGATGGGTGTTAGGAAGCAAGGAAGACTCTCGAGAACATAGGCAGGGCCTAATAAAAGAAAACGGACCAATATGTCAAGCCCTCTACTAATGCAAGTAACTGTGAAACTTATTCTTCAAAAGTTGCAACTTAGTGGTTACCATGGATTCCAAGGGGAGGGGAAGGGAAGAATGGAAGGAGCATGGGGCATTTTTAGGGCACTAGAACAGTTCTGCATGATCTTGCAATGACAGATACAGGCCATTATACATTTTTGTTAGAACCTATGAAAATGTACAGTACAGAATGAGAATCATAATGTAAACCATTCACCATGGTTAGTGGCAATACTTCAACATCAATTATAACAAATGTACCATACTCATATAAGATGTTATTAATAGGGGGAAGTGTGAGAGAGGGAGGTGGTGGGGTATATGGAACCCCCTATATTTTCTATGTGACTTTCTGTAACCTAACTCTTCTTTGAAGATAAAGTGAAAAAAAATAAGACACTGGAGGAACATACAGAAGAAATTGTCACTGTACATAACAGATCTTACAGGGATGAAAGGTACAGTTTTCTATTTTTTTATTCTTATTTTTTTATTTTGTATATTTTATTATTTTTATTTATATTTTTGGCATTGTTTTTGAGGATGCTTTGGATTGCAGAAGAGTCACAACTGTGGCAGGGGAGGACCCCTGGTGTGGGGTGTCAGTGGTGGGAGAATGTATGGGGAGGGTTCCACCTGGGGCATGCCTCTATGAAATATGAATGTGTTCAAGTGGCCGTGGAGTGTTGTCTAGGTGGGTGGAGACCCACACAATAACCAGAAGAATATTGAATTCCCATCCTGGGGAGTCCTGCTGCATTCTCTAGTAGAGTGGCAAGAATCCCTAGAGTACAAGGGCAGTGCCTATTGAAGGAGGACAGACCAATACACCAGGCCCTTGAAATTGATGCTTGTACTTATGAACCTTATTCTTGTGAAATTAAAACTTAGCCGAATATTACATATTGCCTAAGAGTTACCTCCTGAAAGCCTCCTTGTTGCTCAAATGTGGCCTCTCTCTAAGTCAAACTCAGCATATAAACTCACTACCTTCCCCCAAGTGTGGGACATGACTCCTGGGAATGAGTGCCCTTAGCACCGAGGGATTATTACCAAACACCAACTAGCAATGCATCTGGAAAAAGACCTTGACCAAAGGGGGGAAATATTAAATAGAAATTAGTTTTTATGGCTAAGGAATTTCAAAGTGAGTTGGAAGGTCATTCCAGAAGTTACACTTATACACATCTTAGGAGGATCTCACTGGCTGCCACAGTAAACAGTGCCTTAAGCAGGAAGGCTGCTGAGGGCTCTAGAGACATCTGGAGACTATAGTCAGGGCAGACAACCCCAGGAATTCGGCACCCTGTCAGTGGACCTCACCTTGGAATATATGATAACCTATCCCCACAATGTATTGGCATTGGACTCGTTTATAATTTTCCTACACATGGTTCATATGTACATTTTACCTAAACCTATAATTAGCACTATACCCATTTAAAATGTGTCCCAGAAACATAAATCTTCCAGTTATTCATATGCTGGTTGAGCCCTGAATCTCAGCAGAGTTGCAGCCAACACTTACTCTCTGGTTCATCAGACTCACCCAAGACAAGTAACAAAAAGGATGATGATGGACAACACCCATTCCAAAAAACAGAGAGTATCTACAACTGCAAGCAAGATAGCTCCACACATCAGCCCCATGGGATCTAAGTTCCCTCTCAGTCAGAAGCAGAGTGGACATCACCATCCCAAAATCCTCAAGAATGAAGAATGCAACTATGGACTAAAGTATAATTATTATTATTCTAGTAATGAAAGAACTTGTACATTGATATAAAGGCAGTGGTCACCAGAGGTTCTAAGAGGAGGGACAGGGAAGAATAGGTATAACATGGGGCATTTTGGGGACATTGGAATTTTCCTGCATGGCATTGCAATTACTGATACAGGCCATTATACATTTTGGCCTGTATAAACCTATAAAATTGTGCAAATCCAAGTGTAAACCATAATGTAAACTACAGACCATGGTTAGTAGCAATACTTCAATATGTGTTCATGAATTGTGACAGACGTACCACACTAATGAAAGATGTTGTTGGTGGGGAAAAGTGTGGAGGCAGAGAGGGGGAGATATATGGGAATTCCCTATATTTCAATGTAACATTTATGTGATCTAAAGCTTCTTTTAAAATGAAGGTAAATTAATTTTTTAAAAAAGAAGCAAGGGAAAAAACTTACAAATGCAGATGCTTGCAATATATGCTGGCTGGCAACAGCCACAGAGGGTGTAGGGTAATGACTAGCCATTTGGAGAAATGAAAAGAGCTCCTTTAGATCTGTCTACAGGAAGAAACTGCCCACATTCTTCTGCTTCTCCGATTTGCCTGTGCTTCCAGGAACTGGGAAGTGCTTGTGCATGCTTAGTCTGACTGAAGGGATGGACCGTCTTTGGCTTTCTTAGTTATCAGTGATCTCAATTTTCAACCTACAGCTGACCCAAAAGAAGACTGCATTTTCAGATAAACGTTCTTTTGTCCTTCCCTTTAGAATTCAGAGATCCATACAGACTAGCCCCTACTAGAATATTTGTGGGAATAATGAAAACTGGAGTAAATTAATGAGTACCTGCAGGGAGAGCTCTGGCTAAAAATAAAATATGTCTTAAGGGTAGATCTCAGCTTTTTTGTTGTTGTTGAGTCTTTCCTGCATTTTATCTAAAGTACAAATGTTTGAATTGACTCATTTCATCCTTACTGCAAACACGGGCATGAGGAATCCGTACCCCCCATGCCACCCCATGACTTCCTATTCACAGAAGAGCCAACTGGGACATGCCGCAGCCACATGACTCCAGGGTCCAGGCAGGGCTGGGCTGGGCAGCTGGCTCCAGCCCTCCCACCAGCCCCCCTGTGCCCCTTTCTCCCCTGCATCTACTCCTGTAAATGCTCACTCAGAAATATTAAGGTTTCAGGAGAGGCCAGCTGGGAAAAGTCAATACAGAGGAAGCCTCAGTCACCCTGTTCCTGCACAGACACTGGTGGCAAATCTCCTGGGGCCAAGAAAACCAGGGGGTCTTTGAACTCAGGCCTGGAATTCCATCTCAGCCCTGACACTTAGCCCTCTCTGCACCTCTGTACAATGGGAAGAACGACACCCCCCTCCCATTCTGGAAGGATGTAAAAATCAGGTGAAGATTCTTACCAGTGTCTTGCACTTCATTACTGGTCATTGCAATCCTGATTACTGTTTTAAATGCTCCTTCTTGTAGTCAAACCCTCCCCCCCCCCCCCCTGTGGTCTCAATCTCCTCACAAGCACCATGTCTGGGCAGACCGTGAACTTCACCTGCAAGTCCCATAGATTCCCCCCGAGGAATGTCACCCTGACATGGTTTCAAAAATGGGAATATGCTCCCAGCCCTCTAGATCACTGTAGTCTCACCAGATGACAGCATCTCCTACATCATTCCCAGCCACACACAAGTGCATCTGAGCCCATGAGATGTCCACTCCCAAGTCATCTGCAAGGTGACCCAAGATACCTTGCAGAGCCCTCTCCTTGGGACAGTCAACTTGTCTGAGTTCTTCCACGGTAGAGACCCACACATGTGCAGCCCCAGCCACTCCAACAAGGCTGCTTGCCTGGGTTCCACTCCAGGGCCAGACCTGCCTGGAGTCTGATTCCTAGTAGTCCTTCCCAGTTACCAGATTAGTGGTTAGCATGGAGGTAATCCTGCTCTGCTCTAAGCAGAGCAGCCATGAAACTCCCATGGTGAAACCCATCCTCACTCCACCTGCATGCCATGTTGATGCCCATTCCTATGGCCAAGAGGGTCTCAAGGATCATTCTAAGGCACAGCTCTTAACAAGGGGTCCATGAGCTTGAATTGAAATTTAAAAAAAAAATTATTCTTGTGGGGACATGTTGGTGCAGGTGTGATATGTTTATTAAATAATACACAGTATAGTGTGGACTTAGTAAGGGGTCCATGGTTTTCATCTAACTGGCAAAGGGGTCCGTACAGGAATGGGCTTCCCTAGGTTTTGGATCCCACTAATCTGGTGACCTGCCCTAAACTCTTGGATGCTCAATTTACTCATCAGAGTGGGGATAATAATACCTGCCCCAAAGAATTGTGAGGATAAAGTAAGTAAACAGGTACTGTACTTATGCATCACTGAATACAATGATAGTAGGACTAGCCTAAGAGTCTGAGAAGGAAGTGAATGAGAATGAGGAATCTCATTCTGTGCCCTGAGCACAAGTTCAAAGGTTCAGAGCTTTGATGGGGTCAGGTGGCCTCAGATGGAGTAAGTGGAGGCCCTGGGAATGGGCTCTTATGTAACTCCTCTAACAGCTCTTCCTGCCCCTTGATTTCCAGACCCAGAGCCATGTACTACACTTCTGGTAACTATCCTTCTAGGCTAAAAGGCGTTACTGGAAGTAGGTGTCTCTGTCATCTATGTCCACAGGAAGCAGATGGTCTGACTCTAAGTTGTTAAAGTGGTTTGGGCTTCAGGGAGGGGGAACAGGACAAGAAGGAAGGGGCAAGGTCCTCAGGAAGGTCCAACCCAGGAACATCCACATGTGACATAGTGTCAGGACCCATCTAGAGTGAAGAGAAGGTGACATATCTCCTCCACTTTCCTCAGAAGTCTCATGGAACCCTCTAAAAGGTTCCCAACTCCCCAGAAGAATATGAGGTCTTGTAGGAGGTGGACTAATCAAGGAATTTCAAGGGTTATCTTCCAAGTCCTAGGGGTTCTATGGAGGAAATGGCCAGAGGAGGTAAAAATGATGGACAACTGGGAGGTGGTTCCCTTGGAGACAATCTCTAGATTATTTGAAAAGTGGGGCTCCTTTGGGACAAAGGACAAAAGGAATCCATTTTTTAAAGTAATGTTGAGACCCCTTGGATTGGCTGCAAGCAGCTCAACTGGCCATGGTTCTTTGCCTGGTGGGGTGAAACAAAATTGCATTCCTGAAGATTATGGGCCATTTTTAGTCCTGCTTGGAATGGATTGTTGCAATTTTCCATTAACTTTAATCACAGGGCATGGCAGTACTAAGAGATACCCTAGGGGATCTCCTGTATTCCAGGCAAACTCTTCTTTACCCTCATTATGTAGATGCAGTCCTATTTCCCCTTGATAGTCAGGGTCAATCACCTCAGTCAGTATAATAATTCCCTTCTTTTCTTGTTGATTCAGAGATATGAGGAGCTCAAAGTGGCCAGGCGACAGTCTTAACTTCCACTTCAGTGGAATCACTGTTGTGTTCTCTGATGCAAGCACTCCTTCTGTTGGAACTGAGACCTGTAGACCAGCAGAGCTTAAGGTTGCAGGGACAGGAAGCAAAAATTTTCCTAGTGGATCACTAGGGGTCATAGTAAGTGGTGCCATTACCATTTCCACCTCTTGATTCCTGGACCCATGAATCCTGGCTATGGGAGGAACAGCTCCATAGAGTGGACGTTGATATAAAGCATACACAGCATCCTGGAGAACATTGCCCCAGGCTTGCAAGGTATTGCCACCTAGTTGGCACCATAATTGAGTCTTCAAAAGGTCATTCCACCATTCTATTAATCCAGTGGCTTTAGGATGTTGGGGAACATGAGCGTGTGCCCATGCTTGCACATCATTTGCTGTGAAATGGGTTCCTTTACCAAAAACAATGCTGTGTGGAATGCCATGGCAGTGGATAAGACATTCAGTAAGTCCATGGATGGATGGTAGTTTTGGAAGAAGCATTGCATGAAGGGAACGGAAACCCATATTGGGAGTATGTATCTATTCCAGTTAAAACAAATCACTTTCCCTTCCATGATGGAAGAGAACCAATGTTATCAACCTGCCACCAGGTAGCAGACTGATCACCTCAGGGAATGGTGACATATTGGGGGCTGAGTGTGGGTCTCTGCTGCTGGCAGATTGGGCACTCAGCAGTGGGTTTAGACAAGTTGGTTATGGTGAGGGGAAGTCCATATTGCTGAGCCCACACATGACCTCCATCCCTACATCCATGTCCACTTTGTTCATGAGCCCAGTGGGCAATGACAGGAGTGGCTGGGGAAAGAGGCTGAGCATTAGCCACAGAGTGGGCCATCTTATCCACCTGATTATTAAAATCTCCCTCTGGTGAGCATTCACATGGGACACAAATATTTTCATGTTTTTTCCACTAAGAAAGGTCTATCCACATACCTCTTCCCAAGACCTCTTTGTCACCAATTTTCCAATCATGCTCCTTCTAAGTCCCTGAACATTCAGCCAAACCATTGACAACAGCCCATGAATGGCTGAAGAACCTCCAGCCATTTCTTCTTCCAAGCAAAATGAACAATTCCAGGTACAATGCTCGAAGTTTTGCCCCCTGGGAGGATTTGCCCTCACCACTGTCCTTCAGGAACGTCCCAGAAAAGGACTGCAGTGCTGCAGCTGTCCACTTTTGGGTGGTACCTGCATATCGTGCTGAATCATTTGCAAAACAGGTCCAAATTTTCTCTTCCTCAGTCAACTGATTTCCCCAGGAGGCCAAAGCTGTGGGCTCGGAAAGAGAAGGTAATGTGGAAGGGGTGGTGACCATGGGCATTTGGGCTACTTCCTCATGTAACTGACTTGTACCTTCAGGACCCACTCAAGCCCTATGGCGTATATATCACTTCCATTTATTATGAAGTGCTGCTGTGCACATTCACCTTTATGGTTTGGTGGGTCAGACAATACTCAGCTCATGATATGCAACTCAAGTCTCATGGTAACTTGATGACCCATGATTAAGCATTCAGTCTCTACTAAGGCCCAGTAACAGTCCAAAAGCTGTTTCTCAAAAGGAGAGTAGTTTTCTGCAGAGGATTGCAGGGCTTTGCTCCAAAATCCTAAAGGTCTGCATTGTGATTCTCCTATAGAGGTGTATTATCAGCCAAAAGTGGTACCGATGCAAAGTACCAGAAGTCTGTTGTCTTTTAAAAAGGGTATTTATTTAGAGTAACAGCTTATAGTCACAAGGCCGTAGAGTCCAATTCAAGGTACCATAAAAGGTACTTTCTCACCCAAAGTCTGTTGCTACAAGTTGACGTAAGATGGCAGGCAATGTCTGTGAGGATTCAGCCTTCCTTCTTCCTCTTAAGGCTCCGTGGTCCCAGCTTCTTCCAATCTCAGCTGTAGGCTGGCATAAGGCTTGTCTCCCTCCCTGGGGCTTGTTCCTTTCTGGGCTTACTGCTCTGTTCTCTTCACAAGGTCAGCTGTAGACTATCAGGTTCATCTCTCTTCCCAGGGTCTCTGCCATATCTAATGAGCTGTCTCTCTTCCTCTGTGTTCTTCTCTGTGTATCTACTTCTGTGTGAGAGTCTGTTTAATCAGCCCACCAAGGGGGCTGGCACTCAACACTGCGTCGCACTCTAATGATGTGGTTGAATCAAAGCCCTAATCTTAACACAATTTAATCAGACGACTCAGATGAATCTAATACAATCAAAGGGCTATCAGTGCAGAGGAACAAATCAGTTTACAAACATAATCTATATCTCTTTTTAGAATTCATAAAAAATATCAAAATGCCACAAGGAGCCTGCCAAAGGCTCCAGACAGCATCTCTATTTGCCACTGAAACTTCCAGCACCATTGGATCTGCTGGATCATATGGCTCAAGTGGTAGTGCAGCTTGCACAGCAGCCTGGACCTGTTGCAGAACCTCCTCTTGTTCTGGCCCCCAATCAAAACTAGCCACTTTTCTGGTCACTCAGTAGATGGCCCAGAGTAGTACACCCAAATGAGAAATATGTTGTCTCCAAAATCCAGAGACCAACTCAGCATTGTGCTCTTTTTTGACCATAGGAGGGGCCAGATGCAGCAGCTTATCCTTCATTTTAGAAGGGATATCTCAACATGCCCTACATCACTGGACACCTAGAAATTTCACGCCTGTATTTTTGTTGGATTTATCTCCCATCCTCTCTCATGCAAATACCTTAGCAATAAGAGTAGAGGCATTGCTACGTCTTGCTCACTAGGTCCTATTAACATTATATCATCAATATAATGGACCAGTGTCATGTCTTGTGGGAAGGAGAGATGATCAAGTTCCATGCAGAGAATATTATGACATAGAGCTAGAAAGTAGATATATCCCTAAGGCAGGACAGTGAAGGTATATTGCTGGCCTTGCCAGCTGAAAACTAACTGTTTCTGGTGGTCCTTACTAATGGCAATTGAGAAAAAATATTTGCCAGCTCAATAGCTGCATACCAAGAACCAGGGGAGGTGTTGATTTGCTCAAGCAATGATACCACATCTGGGACAGCAGCTTTGATCGGAGTCACCACCTGGTTAGGTTTGTGATAATCTACTGTGATCCTCCAAGATCCATCTCTTTTCTTCACAGGCCAAATAGGAGAGTTGAATGGGGTGTGATGGCAATCACCACCTCTGCATCCTTCAAATCCTTGATTATGGAACTGATCTCTGTAATCCCTCCAGGATTCCCGTATTTCTTTTGATTTACTATTTTGCTAGGTATGGGCAGTTCTAGGGGCCTCCACTTGGCCTTTCCTACCATAATAGCCCTCTCTCCACAAGTCAGGGATCAAATGTGGGAATTCTGCCAGTTACTGAGTATGTCTATTTCAATTATGCATTCTGGAACTGGGGAAATAACCACAGGATGGGTCCAGAGACCCACTGGACCCACTGTGAGATGGATCTGAGCTAAAACTCCATCAATAACCTGACCTCCATAAGCCCCTACTCTGACTGGTAGACCACAGTAATGTTTTGTGTCTCCTGGAATTAATGTCACTTCTGAGCCAGCATCTAATAATCCCTGAAATGTCTGATCATTTACTTTTTGCACAGTTACTCTGGTAAAATGGTGTAGGTCTCTTTGGAGAAAGCTGGGAGGAAGATTAACAGTATACATTTTTGGTAGTATGATAGGATCCTTCCCAAATGAGATCCTCATTCAAGGGGCTCTGGGTCTGTAAACTGTCTCAAGTCTGGGAATTGATTAAGGGGCCATGATTCTCTGTGTCTGTAATTCAAGTTAGGGTTTGCTCACTCAACCTAGAACACTTTTGCATATACAGATTAAGTAGGAATTTAGTAGACTGCCCATCTATTTCACTTCTAGATACCCCATGATCTATTAGTCAATGCCATAATTCTATGCAACTCAAACTCTTGATTTCTGCTTTAAGTCTTCCTTTCGATGCAGTAGCCACACCCAACTTTTCTTTGGCGATTAACTGCCAATACTTGACTTTTACTGGCCCAAGATCTGATCATCCCCATAATATTTAAAGATCCTAGTTCCATTACAGCAGTTCCTAAAGTAATTTCTGGACTACAGAGAAGAGCAACAACAGAGCTCTTCAAGGAAGATGGAGTTAGTCTGACAAATTTATTCCTCATAGCCCTGGTTAAAGGTGTGTCCTCTGGATATTCCTAGGGTGAGTGGACAGGTCTTTAATGGAAAATCCATTCTAGCATTCCACTCTCTCTAAGACTTTGGGGCCCCTCATTTACAGTATACCAGGGTAAATCAGGCATCTCGACCTCAGGCACTGTAGGACATCATTTGGCCCATGTTTTAGCCAGCCAAATGAACAAACTGTTAGAGCCCTTTCTAACCCCTCAAGCTACAACACTGAATCCAGAATCTCTGCTTAGTGGGCCCATATCAATAAATTCAGCCCGGTCCAACTTTATATTCTTTCCACCATTATCCCATACTCTTATTATCCATTCCCACACACAATCCCCTGATTTCTATCTATATAAGTTGGAAAACCCATGCAGTACTTTTAGAGTATAGCATAAATCCTCATGTATCACACTTTGTATTTCATCTTTGGGGGCTTGTTATGATTTTAGTCTAGTCATAGATCTTGAAGAGAAGTGGAGTGGTGAGGGTGGGTAAGAAGAAGGATAAGAAATGCCTTACAAGCTACTGATCTCAGGGCATTCCTTTGCATTTTCATCTGGTGAGACATGATTAGTCTTTTCTGGCAGGGGTTGGAAGACAGATTCCTCAGGGCATGGTGGAGATTGGTTACATGCTAGAGTTTGGCTGGTACCTGCTCAGGACTGGGAGGAGGTTCAGACTCCCTCAGGCAGACCAGACGCTGGGCAGTGCAGGCTTTAATTTGGCTGGAACCCACCTCAGGGCTGGAAAGAGGTCCAGACTCCCTGGGGCAGGCTGGAGTCTGGGTGATACAAGGTTGGCATTGTGTGGTCTCCACAGGGCAGGCCATCACAGGTTTATATGGCAAAGTATCAGCAGAATTTAGGGTTCCAATGTGCCCACCAATGTCATCATCACTCCATATGTCTCTATCCCAATCCTCAGGGTTCCCCTCCTTTCTAATCAATGCCTTCACCTTAACAGCAGACACCTGTGAGGTTCAGATTTTAGTTTCCTTTGTAACTCTGCTACTCTTACAATGAGACTCTGGGTCTGGTTTTCAGAGATCTCAAGTCTGTAGCTGCATGAAACAAGATTTTCTTTCAGAGCACACATAGAAACTTTCACATCATTCATGCAGTGTTTAAGTTGCAAATTTGAAGTCTTTAGCTCATCCTTTTCTTCTGTAACTGTATCCTAAGTACCTAGGAGGATCCAGCCAACATCATTGTACCTTTTGATTTCACAAAACTTTGTTAGGTGTTGAAAACACTCTCACCCAGATTCTTGCCTCTTATAAGCATGGAAGTAGGGGAATCCAGTGATGATATTTTGTGTGTCTCCATTGCCAACTCATGCCATGGACTGTTAGTGGCCTCTTGATTATTGGAAAGGGAGTCATTAGTACCCTTGAGTCCAATTAGAGTAGAGAGCCAATTGCAGAACTCCCAGGGCCACTTCATAAATCCCATGTTTAAGATTCTGTTCCTCAAAAACCACTCCTGATACCAAGCTGTATTAGTCAGGTTTCTCTAGCTAAATATCTATAATAGCATAAGATTTTATAAAATTCTCTCACATGACCATGGGGATGCAGAAGTCCAGTTCCACAGACAGGCTACAAACCAGTGCCTCCGATAAAAGTCCTTGATGAGTTCCCAGGAGACATTGGGAAGTCTAGCTGGAAAATTCTCTCTGAATGCTGAAATCACTTCCCTTTTTAAAGCATTCAACTGATTGAATAAAACATCACTCATTGCTGATGGCAGCCTCCTTGGTTGATTGTAGATGTAATCAGCCATCTATGCAATAAATTCACTGAGAGCTAAAGTCCATAAATGTCATTGTATTACAATTAGCCCAGTGCTTGCTTGACCAAACAACTGGGCACAATTACCTGGCCAAGTTGACATATTAGCCTAATCCTCACACCCTGCATCTGCTCATGTTGTACAATATCCATGACAGTCCAAAGCCTTGGAAGCCTTGGGGTCATATTTACTTCTCTTTTTTGTTTCTACTCCATATTCCAATCTGCCTTCAAAATGCTTACATCCATTTGTAAATATACTTATATTCATTGGTAAATGTTTAATAACTGACACTCTGAAGGAAAAAAGAAAGCCTAATTTGTAGCATTTGCTAATTTCTGTGGTGTAAATACTCTTGATTTGGGTAAATTTCAGGCTACCAACAGTTGAACAGCAAGATTGCAAGATTCCTGAAATTTTAACAATTTGCTCTCATGAGCTGGAACAAACTACTCCAACACACCACTGAGTTATATCCACACGCTGTGCACTTCTCACCTCCTCCGCTACTCCTGGTCCCAGCCACTATCATCTCTTCCTGGATCATTGCTAAAGCCTCCAACTGGCTGCTCTTTTTCAGCCTTGGTTGCTAAAGAAGGCAGAATAATTTTTGGAAATGTAAGTCCGATCATATCACTCCTCTACTTCTTCCCTGACATATCTGGGTGATTCACTCTCTCCCTTCTTTCTCTCTGTCCAAATGTCACTTTATTAAAAGCACATTTCCCAAGCCATGCTGTATAGAATATTAATTTTCCCTTTCACCCTTATGTTACAATTCCTCTTACCCTGATTATTTTTTTTCCTTAGTACTTATTACCATCTGACATACTAAATACAGGCAGTCCTTACTTTGCACAGTACGTGGGACTATGAAAATGACTGTAAAGTGAAACTATAGAAAATGATCTTAGTAATAATCAATGGGAAAATAATGATTATTCCATGACTTTTTAAATTTTTTATCAAAATATTATAAATCTTCTTACTGCCATATAGGAAAATGAAATGTTATTAAAACTATTCCTTATTTAAGTATTCATTTAATTTAAAACACTAGAAATATTGAGAATTAAAGTATTTTATTTCTATGTAAAAAAAATTATAATGAGTAGTTTGAAAAATGCTTGTCTTCTTTTCATTGTATAATTTAGTATATGGAGCCAGCATGTTTCCTCTGCCATGGTGAATTATCATAATCCTTTCTAAGTTTGCATCAACCTCCAATGTTTTATCCTTTGCACTTTCAATGTTGTGAAATCCTTCCAAAAGTTCCTTTAATATGATGATTTTTGCTGGTGTTCCTCTGGAACATTTTCATCCTTTTCATCACTATCATTTTTCTAATTTTTGTTGCTGCATTTGCCCTTCTTAATTTCCCTAGGCTGCATATCTATAGACTGTGGCATAGCAGCAGTGCCAGCATTCCCACTGTCTGCTATGTTTTTTACAACTCCATTTACATTCTATTTGAATTTCACTTCCAGCATTATCACTTTTTTCACCCTTTGCTACCCTTTCATCTGTCTTGGCCAATTCCTTATTTCAATTATTCATTTTTGTAAAATGTCAATGGGACCATCACTGGGAGACAAGGAAGCAACACAAGTACACACTGTGCTGTCTGTGCACAAATTGAATGACAGAATCACAGTGATCAATCAACCCAAAGGCTTTGAAAGAAAAGATGTGATTAGTCACTGACCATGATGAGCCTCTGTTATTTATGTAGTGATTTATGGACCAAAGAACTAAAGTGAAGTTTGTACTTCATGTGTTAATCACAGGCAATTTACCACAGTAACTAAAATTTGTACCATGGTGTAGGAGGACTGGTATTTAACTTAGCCATAGTACAAAGTGAAAACTGCCTATATTGGTTTGTTTGTTGCCTATGTTCCTCAAATAGAATGTAAATTCTGTATTAGTCTGTCAAAGGTGTGCTGATGCAAAATACCAGAAATCTGTTGGTCTTTATAAAGAGTATTTATTTGGGGTAGAAGCTTACAGTTACCAGGCCATAAAGCATAAGTTTCTTCCTTCACCAATGTCTGTTACCACGTGTTATAGCAAGATAGCTGCCGACATTTGCCAGGGTTCAGGCTTCTTGGGTTCCTCTCTTCCTGGGGCTCCATTTCTCTCTGGGCTTAGCGCCTCTGGTTCCTCCACAAGGTCAGCTGTAGACTATGAGGCTCTCTAGGCTCTGCCTCTCTCCATATGACCAGCTGTAGACTATCAGGTGAATGGCTTGTCTCTATCCCAGGGCCTTTTCTTCTTCCTCACGACCAAGCTCCTCTGTCAGCTCCCCTCCCTGGACTCCAGCATCAAAACTCCAACATCAAAACTACTCCCTCTGTCCTTTGCCATGCCTTTTATATTTGATTCCCCCACCCACCAAGGGGTGGGGCTCAGTGCCCTACTGATGTGGCCCAGTCAATGCCCTAATCATAACTTTATCATGCCCAGATTAACAGACCAGTTTACAAACATAATCCAATATCTATTTTTGTAATTCATAACTATATCAAACTGCCAAACTGCTACAAGTTCTAACAGAGAAGGGACTGTTTATATCCTCAGTGGCCAGACTAGCATATAATATGCCCTTAAATATGTTTTTAATAAATGAATGAATACTTTATTCAGGATGTTGTTTTCTATTACATATTAGATTTCAAAATAAAACTGTTCTCCATTCACTCATCAGTCCCTTGCATTCTAATGCTCTCTTTTTAAATACTACTCTCTCTTCTTTGTGTTTTAAAAAATCCCATCAAAAGTTCAATATCCTCCAGAAAGTAAGGAAGAGCTTAAAACACACACACGTATTGATGGAAGTATGTCAAAAGGGCACAGGAACCTCTTGAAAGAGATCCCAATGGCCAAAACAGTAAATTTTAAAAGCAGCATTTGATTATAACCCAAAGTATAAGATAAGTATCCTTGAGTCCATACTCATATAAATAAATGATTGAATTAATTAATTATTGAGGGAGAAGAGACAGACTCCCAAGCAGAATTCCAAATAGTTTAGATAGTTACACTATCCTTAAGGAGATGGTACATAACCCCCACTTCCTTAGTGTGGGATGAACATAGTATAGTAAGTTCCTTCCAAAGAGTACAGTATGGAAAGTGTGGTGGCAGGGAAGCAACTTTACAGCAGAAAAATGTGACAAACACTATTTTAGCCAGGTGATCAAGGACATCATCAACAGTCATAAATCATGTTGATAGTAAGGACCTGTGACATGATGTGATAAAAGTGATACTTCGATACCCAAAATATTACACGGAACCCACTGGGATTCCCATGTTGCCCACCTCCCACACCTGTATCTAAGCACCTCTTAAAATATATTTATATATATACATAAATAACATTTTTGTAAGCAAATGCACATAAATGCATATACATTTATATATCATTTTGCAAATGTTGATATGTATTGTGAAAATTTTGATTTTTACCCACAATAAAAAAAAAAAAAAAAGTGATACTTCACCTCTGTAATCTTCCTCCCCAAAACCCATAACCCCAGTCATTCAATGTTTTGTCCAAAACACTGGACAAACCAATAGAGGGGCATCCTACAATATACCTGGCCTGCATTCTTCAAAATTGGCAAGGTCATCAAAAATGAAGGAAAGTCTAAGAAATTGTCACAGCCAAGAGGAGTGTAAGGAGACATGACAACTAAATGTAATATTGTATCCTGGGTGGGATCCTGGGACAAAAAAAGGAAGTTAGGTAAAAATTAAGGAAATCTGAGTTAACTATAGACTAGTTAATAATAAAGTAGCAACTATACAACTATGTAAATATATTAAAAACCACTGAATTATGCACTTTAAATCAGTTAATTTATGCTATGTAAATTATATCTCAATAAAACTGTTTAAAATAATAATAAATTATCAATATCTGTTCATTAATTGTAAAAAATGTACCAAAGTAATGTAAGCTATTAGTACGAGGGGACACTCCAATATGTGGGAACTCTCTGTATTATCATCTCAATTTTTCTATAAATCTAAAACTTTTAAAAAATAGTCTATGAAAAAATTCAACATCTTGTTCTCAGCTGGGTCCATTTGCCTCTTGTACCCCTTCAGGGCACAGTGCAAGGAAATATGTGGCAGGGAGACTCCTGTGTTAATAATCCCAAATTTCATCTCAATTCACAAGCCTGAGATTACCTTCCCCTTCCTTCTTGTCCTCTGCTAGACGCAGTCCCAGGCACACAGAGATAGAGACCCCAGAGGAGCTGTTTCTGTGTCCCCAAGACATGCATCCAAAAATATTTCCACACAATTAGTAAAGCCCAGCTCAGACCAAGGGGATTCAGAGTAGTTTGGGTTACCCTGGTGAGGTGAGGCTGCTTTGAGGATGGGTGAGTTAATGCGTGTCTGGAGCCCAAGGAAGACGTTCCAAAGGAGGGTGTGGTGGAAGCTGCAGAAGATGGCCTTCAGCTGTCCACCCTTTTGGGATTGCCTCAGCAGAAGAGAGCCTCCTTAGCTAAGGTCACACCCCCTATGAAGTAACAGCCCACACGAATGGTGGTAAAAGGGCCCAGCCCTTTCATCCCAACTCAGGACAGCTCTGAAGGAACATCTCAGCACCAGAGCTTCATGGAAAGTCAACTGAAGTCTGCATTGCGACTTCAATGCAGCTCAACTTCTTCCTCTCCCCAATCCTGCTTCCTCCCCTTCCATTCCACAGCTGTTGATCCTACAAGTTTTCCTGAAAAGCAACCTGCTTCTTAATATTCATCTCAGTCTCTTTCCCAGGGAACCCAACCCTTAAAGAGCCTGTGCTGGGTACCATAAGAGGAAGGATTCCTCTGTTCTCAGGACCAAGCCAGTCATGAAAGGATAAAGGATTGTTTATATTACCTTAAGAGCATTTAGAATCCACTTTAAATTCTTAAGAGAATTTTCCAAAGTGTCTGCCCCAATTTACATTACCATCAGCAATGTTTGAGAGTTTGCATTTTTTCACTATCTTTTTAACACTTATTGTAGGGTGTTTTTCCCATTTTTAAGATTTTTTCAATATATTTTTATTAAAGTTGTGAATTTACAACAAAACAATCATGCACATGTGTGGAATTCCCATACAACACTCCTCCCCCTACACTGTTGTGGAATATTTGTTAGAAATTATGAGATAATATCAGAAGATGACTGCTAACTATGGTCTATAGTGCACATTTGGTATATTTTTTCCATACCCCCTTATTATTAACACAGTACATCTTTGGCACTGATGCAAGAATATTACAATATTGCTGTTGGTTATAGTCCATAGGTTCCATTAATTGTATTTTTCCCATGCTTCTCCACAGTCTTACCACCTTGCAATAGGGATGTACATTTGTTCTACTTCATAGAAGGACATTCTTGTAGTTGTACTATTGTATTAGTCAGCCAGAGGGGTGCTGATGCAAATTACCAGAAATCAGTTGGTTTTTATAAAGGGTATTTATTTGGGGTAGAAGCTTACAGTTACCAGGCCATAAAGTATAAGTTTCTTCCCTCACAAAAGTCTGTTGCTACGTGTTGGAACAAGGCAGCTGCTGACGTTTGACAGGGTTCAGGCTTCTTGAATTCCTGTCTTCCCCGGTCTCTGTTTCTCTCCAGGTTCAATCCCTCTGTTTCCTCCACAAGGTCACCTATAGACTATGAGGCTCTCTAGGCTTTGCCTCTCTCCACAAGGCCAGCTGTAGACTCTCAGGTAAATGGCTTATGTCTTTTCCCAGGGCCTTCTCTCCTTCCTCACGACCAAGCTCTCCTGCTTCCCAAGGCTCCAGCTCAAGACTCCAACATCAGAACTACCACAACTCTGTCCTTTGCCTTGCCTTTTATTTTATTTTATTTTACCAGGAGGTCTCGGGGATCAAACCCAGGTCCCTCCATATGGGAGACGGATGCCCAACCATTTGAGCCACATCTACCCCCTTTGCCTTGACTTTTATCTTCAATTCCCCACCCACCAAGGGGTGGGGTTCAATACCCTACTGACGTGGCCCAATCAAAGCCCCAATTATAACTTAATAATGCCCGAACAGATCAGTTTACAAACATAATCCAATATCTATTTTTGAAATTCATAACTTCATCAAACTGCCAAACTGCTACAACTATTAACCACAATTCTCAACCACCTCTGGGTTCACTGTGTTATTCAGTCTCTAGATTATTCTCTAGCTTTTTTTCAATTGACATTCCAAAACTACCCCTTTCAGCCACAATCCCATTTATAAGCCAGCTGTGTTAGTTCTACTCACTATAATGTGTTACTGTCAATTTTATCCATTTCCACACTTTCACAGTCAAATTAATTAAAACTTCTACATACATTAATCATCAGTAACACTTCTCAGCCCTCCTCTTATCTCCTAATAACCTATACTCTAGGTTTTAACTCCATGTATTTATTCCTCGTATTTAGTTCATATTAGTGACACCATGCAATATTTGTCCTTTTGTGTCTGGCTTATTTCAGTTAGCATAATGTCTTCAAGGTTCATCCATGTTATTATATGTGTCCTATATGCTCTTCTTACAGCAGCATAGAATTCCATCATATGTATATATCACATTTTGTTTATCCATTCATTGATTGATGGACACTTGGGTTGTTTCCATCTTTTGGTAATGTGAATAACGCTGCTATGAACATCGGTGTGCAAATTTCTGTTCATGTCACAGTTTTCAGTTCTTCTGGATATATTCCTATTAGAGGAATTGCTGGATCATATGGCAGTTCTATTTTTAGCTTACTGATGAAACACCAAACTGTCTTCCATAGAGAATGCACCATTTTACATTCCCACCAACAGTGAAGGAGTGTCCCTATTTCTCCACATCCTCTCCAGCATTTATTGTTTTCTGTTATTTTAATAATGACCATTCTATGCAGTGTGAGATGATATCTTGTTGTCATTTTTGATTATTGTGAGCTTTTTAAAAATATTCTTAGGAATTTAATATATAATAAAGGGAGCATCACAAAGCAGAGAGAAATATGATTGGCCATAAATGGTGCTTCAAAAACTGCTTGGGGGAAAAACTGAATTGTCCTCAGCAAAAAGTAGGGCTTTCAAAACATCTTAAAAACAACAGAAATCACATAAAAACCTCTGGACATCAAAAAACACCACAAAAATAGCTGGAGGTAAATTATTTGCAATAAATGAAAAATGAACAAAAAATTAATATTCTTAATATATAAAAACTAGAAATTAGTAAGAAAAAAATAATAGTTAAAAAAATGGTGAAAGAGCATGAAAAGACCAAAGAAACATGGAGAGGAAAAAAATGAACATTAACATCACTAGTATCAAAGAAATGTACATTAAAATAAACGTTTCACTTATTAAAGTGGTTAAAAAATAATAATAATAATAATAACACCCAGTACAGGTAAAGATGTTGGCACTCTCATACAGTGCTTGAGTGAAGGAGCAAATTGGCAATACAAAGCAATGTTCCTTAAAATAGCTATATCCTTTGATCCAGTAATTCTACTGGCATTGGATATTAATCTTCTAAGGAAACAAGCAGGAATATAAACAAAGATTTACAAGAATCTTCATCAACAGCATGTATAAAAAGAAAAAATTACAAATTACAAGGTCTAACCATAGGGGATTAGTAAAATAAATAATGGCTCATTTATACAATGGAATGCTATAAATCCATTAAATGTTTTTAAGGCTATTTAATAACATGAGAAAATAATGTAATGGTAAGTGAAACATGGATATAAAAGCACACTGAATGTTTCACCCAGTAACATCAGATTAAATTAAGACGTAAAAAATTCTAGTAATTGCTTCCCCAGCTCTCACAATGCCCTTCTCTGTTCCAAGCCATGCTCACCACTCTGAAACCCTTCTCTGCTACTCTATTCTACTCCCTACCACTTCCTTTCTTTTGTTGCTGGGGCTCACCAGTGCAAATACTTCTCTGCTGATTAGTCCCAGAGAGAGAGAGAAAGAGGACACTTTTAAATTGTCTTAACTCTCTTAAAGGCTAACTTTTCCCCAATACCCAGCACTTACTTTTCTGCTGCTTTAACCAGCTCTCTTAGGACATCCAGCTCTGTTCCTCTAACCCCTACCTCCATCCCAAAAAGCCACCTTCTTTCCTGCACGTGATGAGCACTCAAATATTTCTTGAAGGAATAAATGTTCTAACAATATAAATACAATTCTGATAAAGAAAATCAAATTATTGAGTTTAACTTCAGACAATGGAATTATAGTATGCTTTTATTTTCTTCCCCATAGTATTGTTCTATTTCCTCCATATTTTCTACAACTGTATACCATACTTATTTATAATAAGGAGAGAATAAACAAACAGAACTGTACTTTCTTCTCCATTTTACTGACCCCTAGGTCTAGTGTTGGAGAAAAGTGTCACTTACTGGGATGCGGAGACTGATGAGTGTAGGCAGGAAGTTTATTGAGAAGCTCTCCCAACAGAGGGGATCTGAAGAATAGACTTCAACCCGCTGGTGGAAGGTGGTGGATATGACTTTATACAGTATATCAATAGGTGGAGAAACATTACTCCATGGGTAGGGGTCTGAGACCAAGTAGAGCCTGAGGCCAATAAGGGGCTGTAAAAGTAAATTATTCCTGTATATGGCTAGGGGGTAGTGGGCTAGGAGGTAGGGTATTCTTGGAATGGGGGAGGGGTTGGTGGCACTTGAGCCCGGAAGGGGTGAAGGTCCTTATCTGCTCTATTCCCACTGTGATATGGCCCCTTTGCTCATTCTTGGGGGGGAGATGGGTTGCCTCCAAGCATGTAGGCTGTGGTTTGCTCAGTCGGTTGGAATTGAGTCACAGCCTTATGACCTGTTAATCATTGTAAACCAGGGAACCTCTAACATCTAGATTAGATATATTCATGATTGACAAGGGTAATAAATGAAACTCAGTTGTAGGATTTCTATATATTTTAGAAAACATTTAGGACCCAAGGCAGGGAGCCTTTGCCCCTAACCAGAAGTTCTCTTTTCTAAAATTAAAGATTAACACATTAACACAAAATTAAAGCATGTCTCAAAATCAGACCACCATCTTGTCAACCATCTCTGAGCAAGTTACAGATTGACACATAAAGCAAATCTGCCCAGAGGCTTACAATACTATTTCACAAAATTGGCTTGTTCTTCCTCTTTTCACAAATGGCCAGCCTGATGCATAGCATGTTTAGTTACAAACACTTCTACTAACTCTCCCTGCAACATCTTCATGGCTCACCAATAGTTCTCAGATCTACCAAGGGGGTGGTTCAATTCTTCTTTGATGTAGTCCATCCAAAGATAAGAATCTACAGTTCCAAACTCTCTCAAAGCCCTCTCCTATTACTCTCAAGTTCACCATCTTGTAGGATTCTTGTTTCTTTTCAAACTGGATCATTTTCCTGAAAAAATAACTGAAAATGGGCAGCTTTCCTGCAAACTTATTAACACTGCTCTGGCCTTTTTGTAGTGACCACTTCAATGAGCCCAATCTAGGTTCTTATCCTTCAGAGTTACTGAATCAGCACTGTGACCACTAGGATAGCTTTCTTAAAGATTGCTTCAGTGTTATCTTGGCTTTTAGCATCTTCACTCCACTCTGCCCAAGAGATCCACAATGGCGACAAATCTGGGGTTTCCCGTGTACTTCTTCGAAAAGTATATCTATGTCAGTGCTCTTTGATTCAATTAGCACCTGCAGCTTCATCTGCCACATTGTCAGAATCTCTAAACAATTTAGTTCCAGTTTCTGCCACCTCCAGAGCCTCCTTAAAGAAGTCATGGTGCAGCAACAACTCAATCCACTGCTTGTATTGAAATTCTGGCAGAAGTTTGAGTTCATGTGCCTTCCTAAATGCATCCATGGTTCTTTCCAGCCTCTTCCCTCTGAGGAACTCACTATTTGTCTTCTTAGTAAATCTTTCCAAGCAAAAGTTGATGTAACACTTCCACATGGCCTCTGTAGCAGAATCTTCACCACCTCTTCATATACAGCACAGCACCTGTCCTCCTTCTGGCCCACTTCTGCTGCTTTGTTTTGTTTGGTGGTAGGCTCCTCTTCTCCAGGCTGGAACTCAATGTCTAATTCTCATCGTGCCACATAATCCCAAATGAGAGGGTCATCTGTGTGTAGAGCCTGAAGGGCATCATAAATTTCTTTTTGCAGATCTTTAGCAAATTCAAATAGCTGTGCAATTGAAAGCAACAACACATGAAATTCTGTACCTTTAATTATGCTCACAGATTTTGTAGATGATCCGTGCCACTTTGCCTTTAAGAATTTCTTCAGGATAATCAAGATTCCCCACATCCATCTTGGCTTTTTCAAATTCTTGCTTATCTTTCCTCAATTTCTCAGTATGCATCAGCTCCTTCATAAAGTATTCTTGATAAAGTTTTGGACACTCTGGATAAAAGTGCAGAGCCCAAAGAAATAGTTGTCTAGCACTTTCTGAAGACAAGTAGTGAGCTTCCATTTCCCATTTGGCTGCCATAATCCACAAAGCTGGCTTGTTTGAATGAATGGCCAACATAGCAGAGAATACTTTGCTAAGTTGAGCTTTGGTAGCCCATTTCTTACAAAAGACTACATAGGAAAGCCAAAGTTGAACATCATCTTTTCGTTTTGTTGAAGCATGTCGGAAGACACCTTGCACCCAATGTACAATAGAATTTTCAATCTCATCCTTTTAAATTGAATACCTAGTGCATGTTCTTCTTCTCTGGATCAGCAACAAAAGATTAATTTCATATTGAACATAATTGATAAAGTCTTTCTTAAAAGAGTTCTTCGCTGTATTCTGTATTCTAGATCTGAAGCCTTTTTAATGATAGCCTTAATTTCCATGTGACTGATGGAGCCTAATGTGCTCCAGCTGTTCCAATTTGGGAAGTCAATCTTCTATGCATTCCTGGATCATCTTCGCCATGAGGTCTGAACCCTACAGCCCAGCAGTGAGGTTCTCAACAGCCAACATGCACAGGAAGGGCCTGTTTAGGGGACTTTTTATTATAGTCATTCTACTGAGTTAGAAGCGGCATCTCCTGGTAGGAGTTTTAATTTGCCTTTTCCTAATGACTAATGATGTTGGGCATCATTTCATGGGCTTATTGGACATCTATAAATTGGAGATTTATAAATCTTTTTCAGTGATATATCTATTCATAAAATTTTTAATTTCTTAAAAATTAATACTCACTCCATAAAATTCACCTTCACAAAGTATATAACGCAGTCATTTCTAGCAGACTCACAAAATTGTGTAGACATCACCACTGTCAAATCCAGAACATTTTCATAATGACCACCCCCAGAAAAAACCATACCTGTTAGCACTCGCCCATTCTCCCCTACCCCCAAGACCCTGGCAAACAATAATCAACATTAACCTATTCTGGACATTTCACTTAAATGTGATCATACAATATATGATCTTTTTGTCTGACTTCCATCACTTAGCATCTAAGTTTTCAAAGTTCATACAAGTTGTAGCAGAATCAGTACTTCATTCCTTTTTGTAGCTGAATAACATTTCAACGTATGGATATACCACATTTTGCTTATTCATTCATCATTTGATGGTCATTTTTTTGTTTCCATTTTTTGACTATGATTAAGAATGCTGCTATGAACATTTGTGTACAAGTTTTTTGTGTGGACATATGTTTTCACTTCTCCTGAGTTTTCCAAAGTGGTTGCATTATTTCACATCCCTTTAGAACTGTATGAGTGTTTCAATTTCTCCATATCTTTGCCAACACTTATATTGATTATAGCCATCCTAGTGGATGTGAGGTGGGTTTTGGCTTTGGTTTGCATTTCCCTAATGACAAAAGATGTCGAACATCTTGTCGTGTACTTATTTGCCATTTATATATCTCCTCTGGAGAAATGTCTATTCAAACCCTTGACCTGTTTTTAATTGTTATAGTTCTTTATAATTATTGAGTTGGAAAAGTTCTTTGTATATTCTGGATACTAGACCCCTTTCAATTATGAACTGCAAACATTTTCTCCCATTTGATAGGGTGTTTTTGATGATTTGACAGTGTCCTTTGAAGCACCAAAGTTTTTAGTTTTGATGAAGTCGTAATTATTTTTCCTTTGGTTGCTTGGACTTTGATGCCATATTTAGGAAACCATTTGCCTAGTCAAAGGTCAAAATTAAGAAGACAGTTCCATTTATAAGAGCATCAAAAATATATAATACCTAGAAATAAGTTTAACAAAATAACTGCAAGATTTATATACTGTAAACTGCAAAACAATGCTGAAAGAAATTAACGAACCCCTAAATAAACAGAAAGCCTTTCCATGTTCATGAGAGTATTTAATGATGTAAAAATCCTTATTTCACCAAATAGTGTGGAACAACTGGATAGACATCTTACAAGATGGTGTTTCTAAGGCACAACTATGTTAAGGATACTTTAGTAACTTCCTCCTATACAAAAAAATAATAATTATAACCATAATTTATTGGTTACAATTAATTATGAGTCAAGCATCTTGCATGGATTATTTTATGTTATTCTGCCATAGCTCTATAAGGTGCATGTTATAACCTCCATTTGCAGATAATAAAACTGAAGCACAGAGAAGACAAGTGTCTTGCTGAAAATCACACAGTTGTGAATTGTAGAAGAAAACAAAACATGGATATTTCTGATTCTCCTAGTGACAGGAATCCAAGAATCAGGGATTCTCTTAAGAACAAAACCCAGACAGAAAGGATTAGGGCCAGGAAGGAGAATAGTGATGGGAACTTTCAGGAAGAGCAGGGTCAGGATTCAGGTCTCAATGTGGTTCTGACCTGGCCAGGGATGATGCGTCCTCCCCTTCCACCCTCTGCCCCACCATGCCCCGGGGATGCACAGGCAAGGGGCAGAGCACAGCATGTGCCCTTCACTAACGGTACATCCCTCCAGGAACCCACCAATGTATCCAGACTATACTGTGAAGTGTGAATCATGAGATAACCAAGAACTTCAGGAAGAGCTGCTGCCACCACCATGGAATAACAAGGGGCAGAATCCAGAGAATCCCAGAGGAACAACTGATCTTGGAGTGGCAGAGGCAGTTCAGGGATACCACAGAAGTTGGGTCCAGGAAGTACAGGTAGTTTAGAAAAGGCCTCCAGTGAGCAACTGACATCACACAGTAGGGATTCATTCAAACGCAATTTTTAAACTTCCTTGATTCATTTGGTACCAAGAGATGCAATAATTACCCCTGGGTTTCCAACATCCTACTGCATTCATTATCTCCTTAATCTCCATAAAACACTGCAAGACTTGTATCCCCAATGAGGAGATGTCAAAACTGTGCCTAGCAAGGTCCCGTTAATTCTACAGGGCTGAGCAAGCCCTTTAGGTCTGGGCAGTCAACCTTCCTCTTTCCCCAGGTAACATCTGCACAAGTGGTAGATGGAACAGATGTTCTCCACTCAGAAGAAAAGGCATTGAAATGGATGTGACTTCTCTCACCAGGCATCTGACTCCATTTCTGCTCCCTTCATATCCCTGTCCCCTATTCATATCATATAATTCCCACTTCCCCCACAGAACAGATACTTGTCCACCTAAATCAAATTCCTCTTCTAGAAGGAGTCAGGAAATTATTCTTTTTTGAGTACAGGAACATGAAATACTGAGGTCCACATGAGTCGTTGCATTTGGGATAAATTTTAGCAGCAGTATAAATAGTGTCAGAATCGGGAGTCGTTTCAAGAGCAGATCTGGTTCAATTCCATAATTGACCTGGTCCTGGAAAACCCTACACATTCCCCCTGCCCTGGGTTGAGGCTGGCACAGAACAAGGCCACAAGCCAGCAGCATCCCAGGATTCTTCTTAGCCCGGGGCTCCTAAATGGGGAATTATAAGGAAAACCTCAAGATGGGGTGAAGGGGTCAAGTGGGGAGAGCACAGGCCCCAAGGCAGGAGGGAACCTCCTTTCTGCTGGGCGTGTCCAAGCCTCTCTGACAAATTAGCTGGAGGAACTCCTCACCTTTTGCCCATCATCTGTCTGGTTTCTATTTCACAATCCAGAAGCAGGAATTATACATATCCAGAAGCAGATTGCTATCTCACGGCCCCTCCTTCCCATCATAACCACGTCCTCCTCTGTCATGGGAGGTGAGGCTTCTCTCCTCTCTGGGTGCAGAGTCCCAGGCCTCCCCAGCACAGGCACTGGGGCAGAGCAAGCTCCACAGGCCTCCACGATGCCCACTTGTGCCTCCCGGCCTCACCCTCCTCTGTCTTCCCTGCTGCTAACTCTGCTGCTGGTGCTCACAGGTAGCCTTGTCTGGGATACAACCCTGTTTTTGGCTCTCCTCCTCCCCTTGCTCCCAGATTTCCAGTTTTCTGGGTAAGACTTGATGCCCCATCCAGAGCTACAAGGGAAGACCAAGGACTGGGCATATCTGAGAGCATGAACACTGGGAACTGAGCATTTTCTCTCTGGATCCATCACTGGCAGGTGATTACCAGAGGAGGCCTCTCAGAAGATGCTTCAAACCACAACCACCACCTTAATAATAATCACACTTTTATAATAATTTTAGATGATAGAAGTATTTTTATAGAAATCATTATTGAAATCCTTGCAAATGTGAGGCTCAGAGAGGTGAAGCAATCTGCCCAAGACCACACAGAGTGAGCTCAGAGACAACCATCCGGCAGTCTGGTTCCAAGCCTGGTGCTCCCTGCTCACCACTTAGAGGATGTGACACCTGAAATGGCACCTGCTCGAGCTGGACATAATACAGTGCTCCTCTGGGGAAGTCCAGCCATGTCCCTTCCATGCTGTGGCTTGTTCTGCTTTGTCTCTGTTCTCTCTGCTTCTCCCTCCATCTGTGATCTTGGAGTCTCACCATCCATCCTCCGCAGCCTCTTGAACTTAAAGAAACTCTGTGTTTTAATGCTTCATGGGTTCCCACAACTTCCCTGGTCCCCCAGAATTTCACACAGGCTTTGGGAACATTCATAGGGCAGCCTGGGAGAGCCCCTCTTCACAACAACCCACCCCCACCACGTCCCCCATGGGCCTTGTCTATTTCCTGGCCACAGAGTCAACCCCATGGTCCCAGGGCTGAGCACACCACTGCCAGCTCCCCAACCTGGCCCTGCCGTGTTGCCACAGAGGTCTGACTTTTTAAATTATTCCCATAACACACACACTGCACAGGATACCAACAATAGGGTTCACTATTGACCCCCTTAAGGCGGGCACAGTTCATACCATTTAGTGCCTATTAACTCATCTAATTCTCACAACACTCCTGTGTGAGAGCTACTACCATTATCTCCAATGTATGGATAGGGAAACCGAGACAGGCAGCATTTCTAACCCAGTATCACCTACCTAAGTGAGCGAGCAACTGGGATTCAAATCCATGCCAACTAGCCCCAGAGTTAATTCTTTATCCATGTTAAACTACTCTGCTCTCAGTGGAAACTCACTGATGAAAGATTAGAAAATGGAGAAAAGGAAAAAGACAACTAATCATCACCCATCCCTCTAGCCAGAGATAGCCAGAGTTAAATTTCTGGTGTGTGTCCTCTCAAACTTTTATTCATGGTGTGCACAATGCTTTCTATATGCTAAGTTTTTTACGGAGCTTTTAACATGTATTTTAATTTCATTTAATCGTTAAAAAAACCTTGACTGATACCCAGCTAGTCTACATATTTATATATATTTAATATATACATTAATATAGATATTACATATGCATTTATGTGTCTGTATGTGTATGTATTAGGGGGTGTGAGTAAGTATATATGTATATAAATATACACACGGGATTTTTCAAAAAGGCTTTCCTTACTGTTCACGATAAATCATTTTCAGACTATACAAAATGCACATTGAACAGATATTTAGTTTTCCCTCTTTCTCAGTTACCCTCCTTCCTTTCTATTTCTCTAAACTTATCCCTTACCATCTCCCCAATTCTTAAGATATGCAAACTCCTCTCTTGGTAAATGAGATTTATCTCAAAGCACTATTTCTGTTCACTACTATACTGGTATTCTCTCTTCTATGCAGAGTGAGGTGGGAAGGAATGGAGGTAATGAAAGATACAGTTCAGTTCCCACTCCCTCAAACTTCTTCTCCAGAATTAAAAAACGAAATCTCTGCTATTGTACAAGACAGCTTGTACCTGGCTCTGTCCCTCTAAGGAGGCGTGTTTACTTACAAATTGTGCTAAGTGGTTGGGTTTTACCAGCTCACAATCTGCAAAGGGGAACCACAAATTCTCTCCCTGTGGAGTAGCTGAGAAATATTTAAAAACCACAGGCTTTACTTGTGGAACCTCAATATCGTGCTCCTCTAATTTACATCCTAGCAGCCAGAACCCATGCCTGTTTCTCAGGAAACTTCAGGTAACACTTTTTGTATATCTCTGTCTCCAAAAGCTCTCTAGTCACTGAGGCAGTGAAATAGAACCAGAAATGTTTCCAACATATCCCCCTAGAGCTACAAGTAGGCTAGATATATTTCCTGCTGATATGCTATTAAAGTTGACATTTTTACCTACTGTTTTACAACACAAATTGCCCTCCTTCCAGATTCTAGTAAGTTTCCTTGCTAGTCGGCCTGTAAGACAATGCACAAGCTTAAGCTTTGGTTATGATGACACCACACTTCTAAGGTACCAGTTTCAGTATTGGTCATAAGAGAGTTGTGGTAGACAGAATTATGACTCCCAAAGAGGTCCATGTCCTAATCTCAGGAACCTGTGACTACATCACCTCATATGGCAAAAGGGACTTGGCAGAGAAGATTAAATTAAGGACCTTGATATGGGGAGATGCTCCTGGGTCATCAGGGTGGACTCTCTATATTCATAAGAGTCCTTATAAGGGAGGACCAGAGTTAAGGAGATAAGACAACAGAAACAAGAGGCCAGAGCAATGTCACTGCTCGAAGTCAGTCAGGATCCAAGGAGTGTGGCAGCCTCTAGAAGGTGGAATAGGCAAGAGACCGATACTCCTGGAGAGCTTCCAGAAGGAACGTGGTTCTGTTAACTCCTTGGCTTTAGCCCCTTAAGACATGTTGCAGACTATTGACCCCCAGAACTGTTAGATAATATATTTCTGTCCTTTAAAGCCATTAAATTTGTGATAGTTTGTTACAGCAGCCAAAGGAAATTAATACTATATGCTTATGCTATGGGGAGTATAACTCAGGGGCTTAAAACAACACTGTATTTATCTAAGCTACATAGCCACTGTGTGTTGGGAATTCTGGACACCACTGTCACTTATCTAGGAGGATGGAGAAGACCCATCTTGAACCTTGCAGATCTGTGGATGGGAGAAGTTGATTTGAAGAGATTCCTGCACCTGCAGTAAATACAGAGCCCAGAAGATAAACCTGTCACTTCTGCTCCCAGCTCATTGGTCTTAAGTAGTACAAACCAGAAGAATGTGTGGTTACTGTGTGTTCTATACCTCCTGGTTCATTCACCAAACGTGCCTAATCCAACTTCTTTCCCCCCAATCACATCCTGGACTCCAATGTGTAAATCAAACATGTGTGTCTTGGCCCAGCCCAATGCAAGGGTTCAGAAAGTGCCACACTCCATGTGGTCAAAGAGTGGAAAGCCAGAAATAGTTTGTGAAAAATTCTAATAATTATTAATTACAATGTTTTTCTTTTACAAATGACACTGCTGTGATTATTCTTGTACTTAGAGTCTTGCACACTTATTCCATAATCTCCTGAGCCTGAACTCCTAAAATTGAATTGCTGATGTGAGAACTTCACTTAACTGACTTCTGACTTGGGAAAGTGGTGCTTTGATGCATCATCGGCAGGAATGGATGAGAGGCTGCTGGCTGTAGAAAACAGAAGTTGATTGGCTGAGCCTAGCAGAAAAGCAGTTTGTGAACAGGACATCACTTAGCTCACAAGTGCAGTGCAAGCTTGGAGAACTGAGCTTTGAGCTAAATAGCCAGGGAGTGAGCCCGAAACCAGGCCTTGCAGGGCTGCAGGAAAAGAGCGCCCTTGTCTGGGCAGAGTCTGGAGAGAGACAGAGCTTGATTGCTCCTGGCCCCTGCTTCATGCTCCATCAGCTCTCAAGTCAAAGGGCAAGGATGAAGGAGTCTGCACCGCTCAGAGCCTCCAGGCTCCTCAGCCCTGCCTAGTGCAGAGAAGGGGCTGTGGGCACCCACAGTGGGCTTCCCTCCAGGAGGGGCAGGGAGGGAACTGCAGGTGACTCAGTCTTAGGACCAGTGTGGGTCACAGCTGCATAGGTGGTCACTCTGCTCTGCATCGTGTCCCCTCAGCACCCCTGTGGCCCATCACATGTAAAGGGGAACTGGCTGGCAGATATTCTTCAGCAGAATCCCTGCTTCCTGGGAACCTCAGAAGTGAACTCCAGGCCCAGCTCAGACACGGCTCTTCCAGAGCAGGCTCAGGCCCCCCACTTAGGCAGGGTTCTGACCTGTGCTCTGCCATGACTCTTAACCTCTCTGTGCCTCAGTTTCCTTGTTGTGAGGATTGAATGAGAAAATACATTTAGTGTGCTGAGCACAAGGTCCGGCTCATGGTCTGCACTCAGCAAATGAGAGTTGTTGATAAACACTGGAGAAAACATAACAGACCAGGCAGGATGAACAACTGCTTTGTGTTTCCTTCCAGGAGTGGCAGGGCAGGAGGAGGAGCTGCAGGTGACGCAGCCTGAGAAGTCAGTGTCAGTCAAAGCCAGAGAGACGGTCACTCTGCGCTGCATCCTGTCCTCTCTACACCCCGCAGGGCCCATGTGGTGGTTCAGGAGGACTGGACCAGGGCAGGAATTAATCTACAATTTCAGAGGAGGCCACTTCCCCCGAGTAACAAATGTTACAGACCCCACAAAGGGAAGCAACATGGAGTTTTCCATCCACATCAGGAGCATCACCCCGTCTGACACCAGCACCTACTACTGTGTGAAGTTCAGGAAAGGGACCCCAGACACTGAGTATAAGTCTGGTCCTGGCACCCGGGTGTCCATGAGTGGTGAGTACCTCATGGGCTCCTTCATCAGCTGGTGTGTGACAGCAGATCAGTAACAAAGCCCTCCACTTTTTAGCAACATCTAAGCATCAGATGTAGCAGTGGGTGCTTATATTTATGGTCTCATTTCACCCCTTTTAAAGACCAGGAAAGTTGAGTCCCAGGGAGCTCATGCTGATTGCTCAAGACCCATGACTGATAAAATGTGGGGAAAGGCCTGAACCCTAGGTTCCCTGACCCAAAAGACCCTGCCTTTTCCAATCTGGTCCCACCCTTTGATTCCACAGAGGAGGGAGCTCGAGGTAGAGTGATTGCTCAGTCCTAAGGCCCAACCTCACTCCAGAGAGGGCACCACTGAAGAGTGGGGATTTTTTTCTCCTCTTTATTCTACAAACATTTTCAGGGAGCCTCCTAGGTGCCAGGCTCTGCTCTTGATGCTGTGGCATCAGGAATGAACACAGAAGGACAAAGCTCTTCTCCCTTGAAGCTTCTATTCTCTTCCCTTGCAGTGAGGAGAAAGTCCAGGCCAGGTTGGGGAGGACGTGTGTTTCTTGATTTAATCTTCAGAAACATCACACTGAGGAGAAATTCCTCAGAGACAAAGATTCCTTGTTTGAGTTTGGAGGAGGTGCCAAGAGGCTTGGCTTTTCTGTGGGTCTGTCAGGAAATCCCTTGTGAGATCAGGGACAGACTCACCCTCACAGTCACTGGAGGCTCCGAACAGAGCTGGGCCTTCTCAGTGTCTCTCACCCAGGGAAGGGACCCCCCATGTGGGACACTCAGGAGTCCCCAGGTGAGGTAGCAAAGAAGATGCTCCTTTGGGGTCTTCTGCCAGAGGCCCAGGATCCCCTCCACCTCCTAAGTCCTGGAATGTCAGCACGTGAAGGACCTTCAGACACCACCAGCCCAGCCCCCACTTAGAGATGGGGGCCTGAGGCCAGGAGATGACATGGGTCTTGACCACATTCTCATGGTAAGGAACTGATGGAATTGGGACTGAAACACAGATCCAATTCCAGGCCAGGCTCCTTGCTGTGGCACAAGGCAGTCTTCCCACCAAAAAGCCTGGGCCGTAGTAGGTGCTGAAGGGTTCATTGAACTGAACCTTTGAGCAGGAAGCCAGCAATTCTCCTTCTCATCCATTTTCCAAAGTGCAGAAGGCCTCACACTCAGATGCTGATGTTCATTGGTGATTGGAAAACCCTATCAAACAGGAGGCACCTCATTCCATATCTGCATATTTTAATTACTCCGGATGAGTCTAACATACTACCAGGCTCACACCTCTGACCAAATGTTCTTCAAAGTCACACAGGAAAAGTTGTATTTTTTTTCTTCACAAAGGTGGTTCCCCATGGAGGTGAGCTGTGAGAGCAGCTTTTTGGGGTGTGGGTGCTTCGGAATAGGATATGCTGCTGACAGATGTTTGGGGACCCAAGTGTGAAGTGTGGACACTGTCCCATGGACAAGTCTTGAACTGAGAAGTTACCTCTGAGGAGGGGAACCCAGACAAAGCACTGTTGAGATCCCAACTTCACTGCTGGGGGGACCTCCCCATCTTTCCCCATGTTTGCATCTAAACAGGTGCTGGAATCCCAGCAAATCTTTACTGTTCCATCTCAGAACCCTTCAGCCTCAGCACCAAAATGTCACCGATGAGATCTGTTCCCTCCTTGCTTTCAAAATGCTGCCAGACTTCTGTAAACAGCTAATCTGGAGAACGCCTGTGACCTGGTTTGTGTTTTGATAAACATACGCCCAAGAGACTTAAATCTTCAGTTGTCCATGGGCTAGTTGTTTCCTCAAACTTGTTTCCTAAGGGGATTACTTCTAAAAGAGGGAGCAAATCATTTGGTGGTTTCTGTTGCTTTTTTCATTTGGCTTTCTTCATGGCAGCTGCAAGGAGCAGGATTTGAGACTACTCTTGGTGATTTCTCTATGCTTTTGTTTTGCCTTCTTCCTGCCTAAAGGGTAAATATAGAGTTTAAGAACTAGTAGCAGCCAGGTGCTATGATAACAGATCATATTACCATCTTAATAGTAGTTGTTTACTATGTATCCACTATATGGCCAGGCTCTGTGTTTCATTTGTTTCATATACAACAAATCTAACCTCACAATGTTGGTGTTTTCATCTGCTTTTTTATAGAAGCAGACACTGAGGCTCAGAAAGAGAAAGAATTAAACACCTTTGTGTGGGGTGGCTCCCCCATTTGCCCGCCGTGTACCCTGGGCCAGCCACGTTCCTCTCTGAGCCTCATCTGACCAATGGGGCCACATTCTGACCCCCTCCCAGGACTGGTGGATCACTAAATGGTAACAGAATACAGCATCTCATCCTTTTAGGGACATCTGGGCAGCTGGTGATTTTAGGGCTTGACTTAGTCAAGTGAGGCCCTCCTTACCAGGCCCTCAAGATGTTTGATGGGTGTTAGGAAGCAAGGAAAATATTAAAAATGCAAATGTTTCTAGTTTGCTCGCTAACAACGGCCATAGGTTTGGGTAATAACTAGCCATGTGAAGACACCAAAGGAGCTCCCTTAGGATTCATCTACAGAGAAACTACCCTCATTCTTCTGCTTCTCTGATTTGCTTGTGCTCTAGGACACAAGAGGTGCTTCTCTGTACTTAGTCTGCCTGAAGAGATGAACCATCTTTAGCTTTCTCAGTTCTCAGTGATCTCTATTTTGAAGTTAAAACTGACCCTAAAGAAGACCACAGATACAGAATAAACATTCCTTTGTCCCCTCCCTTTGGAATTCAGAGCTCAGCACAGGTTAAGCCCTATTGAAATATTTGTGGAAAGAATGAAAACTGGAGTAAATTAATGAGAACCTGCAGGGAGAGCCTGGCTAAAAATAAAGTTTGGCTTAAGGTTAGATCTGTACTTGTTTGAATTTGATCCAAAGTAAAAGTGTTCGAATTGCTTCATTTCATCCTTTCTATGACCTTGCTCCTCTCCCTACCTTCCCCCCACACACACACACACACACGCCCCATTCCATTCACAGAATAACCAACAGGGACGTGCCTCGGCCACATGGCTCCTGGGTCCAGGCAGGGCTGGGCTGGGCAGTGGCTCCAGCCCTCCCCCAGCCCCCCTGTGCCCCTTCCTCCCCTGCGTCCACTCCTATGAACTCTCGCTCTGAAATGTTCAGGTTCCAGGTGAGGCCAGCTGGGAGGAGTCAACACAGAGGAGCCTCAGTCGTCCTGTTCCTGCGCAGACACTGGTGGCAAATCTCCTGGGGCTGAGAAAACCAGGGGGGCTTGAACTCGCCTGGAATTCCACCTCGGCCCTGCCTCTGAGCTCTCTCTGCCCCTTTGCTTCCTCCTCTGCACAGTGGGGAGAACAGCACCCCTCCCAGCATTGCAGAAAGATGTAAAAGCAGCAGAGATGAGGATTCCTACTATAGTCTTGTGCTTTGTTACTGGTTGTTGCAATCCTGCTTACTGTTTTAAATGCTCCTTCTTGTAGCTAAACCCTCTCCCCCCGTGGTCTCGAGCTCCTCGGCCAGGGCCACATCTGGGCAGACCATGACCTTCACCTGCGAGTCCCACAGCTTCTCCCCCAGGAATGTCACCCTGACATACTTCAAAAATGGGAACGTGCTCCCAGCCCTCCAGACCACCGTGGTCCCACCAGACGACAGCGTCTCCTACAGCATCTCCAGCCGAGCCAAGGTGCAGCTGAGCTCAGGGAATGTCTGCTCCCAGGTCATCTGCGAGGTGGCCCACGACACCTTGCAGAGCCCTCTCCATGGAACAATTAACTTGTCTGAGCTCATCCGAAGTAGGGACCTGTGCACCTGCCCCAGCTGCACTCCAACAAGGCTGCTCCCCTGGGTTCCATTCCAGGGAGTGACTTGTCTGGAATCTAATTCCTAGTCGTCCCTCCCAGTCTCCTGTACCCACATAGGGCTGGGCACTCAGCCCTGTACTTCCCCTTAGTGTTATTTTAGTGGCTCCTGTTAGTTAACCACCTGCCATGTGCCAAGAGCCATGCTAGATGGTTTCATTTATTTCATTGTCAGTGCCATTTATCCTACCAACTTCAGCTGTAATTGTTGAGCTCCTACTGTATGCAGTCACCTGTGTAGTTGGTGATTTCACTTATTTTGCTAGAGTCATTGTGTTCCAACTGCATGCCATTGATTTTACCCATTATTACCCAAATAGGAGCTAGCAGTCCTTGAGCACCTACTGTATACCAGGCACCATGCTCTGTGATTTCACTCATAGTGTCTGAGCACCTGCTGCTTGCCTGGCTCTGTCCTGAGTGACTCCTTTGCTGTAGTGGTGAGAGTTCACCATCAAAGAGCCTCCCCACCCCCTGTAACTTCTGTTCCTATCGTCTGAGCCTCTACCCTGTGCTGTTTCAGTTCCACACACCATAATGATGTGACACACTGTACCAGGGAAACAAGTGAATGTCACCTGCCAGGTGGAGAGGTTCTACCCCCAGAAAGTATAGCTGACCTGGTTGGAGAAGGTAAACATGTCCTGAACAGAAACAGCCTCAATCCTCATGGAGAACAAGGAAGGGCCCTACAACTTGTCGAGCTGGCTCCTGGTAAACTCGTCGGCCCACAGGGAGGATGTGGTGCTCACCTGCCAGGTGGAACATGATGGACAGCTGGCAGTCAGCACACACCTGACCCTGGAGGGCTCAGCCCACCGGAAGGTCCAGGCCCCAGAAACATCACCTGTTGAAGCCTCCACTCCACCCCACCTGGCTCTTTGTAGATTTCACCTTTGTTTATTAATGTTAAAGTAGCAATCCATGTTTATTATAAAATTACATGTCTACTAATTTATAGTAGAATTTATATAACTGTAGCCATTTGGCAATTTGATGTAATTATGAATCCTAAAAATATAATTGGATCATGCTTGTAAACTGATCTGTTAATCTGGGCATGATTAAGTTATGATTAGGGCGTTGACTAGGCCGTATCAGTAGGGCATTGGGCCTCACCCCTTGGGGGTGGGGGAATCAAATATAAAAGGCAAGGCAAAGGACAGAGGGAGCAGTTTTTGAGAAGCAGTTTTGATGTTGGAGTTTTGATGTTGGAGAGAAGGCAGCAGGAGAAGAGAAGTGAGCCGTTCACCTGATAGTCTACAGCTGACCTTGTGGAGGAACCAGAGGAGCTAAGCCTGGAGAGAAACGCAGCCCCGGGAAGAGAGGAACCCAAGAAGCATGAACCCTGGTAAACGTCGGCAGCTGTCTTGCTCCAACATGTGGCAATGAACTTTGGTGAGAGAAGAAACTTTATGGCCTGATGTCTGTGGATTTCTACCCCAAATAAATACCCTTTATAAAGACCAACCCATTTCTGGTATTTCGCATTAGCACCCCTTTGCCAGACTAATACAATAACTGACACCCTTCCCCCAAATCCCGTGCTCTAAGTGTCACTTACCATGGTAAGAATTTGATATATATCTTTATAGATCTTTTTACATAAATATATGTTAAAGAAGAAAGAGGGAGAGAGGATGGGGGAAAGAGGAAAGGGAGCTCATCCTGTTCACAACTTCTTGCCTCCAATTTTCTTCTCCTTACAATTGTCATATTTACATCCCTCTTCCTCTTTCTTTGTCACCTGTCTGCTCTCCCTGGCCACCCTGACACAGAGTCCATCCAAAAATCCCACTGGGGTGGGGGAAAGGGCAGAATTTAGGATGTCGTGGCTTGTCTCAAGTGTGAGCAATGCTACAATGAACTGCCTTCAACATATGTCTCTTGAACAGGTGACCCTTTCTGTGGGACAAATTCCCAAAGGGGCATTTCTGGATCAAAGGGCAGCCTATTTAAGTCTATGACACTGCCAGGTTGCCCTCTACAAGGGTTGTACTGATTAACTCTCATAAGAGAGTCCACAGGTGTCAGGGCATCATTTGCACAGACCCTTCCAGCCTGTCATCAATGTATTTCTCTTCTTTATTCTAAATGGCAGCACCTAGTTGGCATTTCAGGGCCACTGTGGAATGTTCCATTACGTCGTCAGCACGGCTGATGGCTGGAACACAGCAGACCCTGTGAAAGGATCTGAGCTGAGCTATTTCTCTCCTTAACACATACTTCAAGAGAAAAAGGGAAGCTCTAAAGATGCCTTGGTGGCTTCTTTAATTTTATCGATGTCCGGTTTTCATGGAATGATTAGTGAACTGGGAGAAGAGGTGGCTCTGACACAGACTTACTGTGTGATCCTGGACAAGTCTGTGCCCTTTCCTGGGCCTCCCTTTGCTCATGAGAATGTTGAAGATGAGCTTCGTGACCTCTCCAGCTCTGATTCTGTGATGATAGGACCAGGACTGCTCAGCATTAGAGCTTCAGGGCCTGGTACACAGACTGGCACATAGTAGGCACTCAGTAAATACTTTAAAAAGGATGACAAACTTAATCAGTTAGTTGGTCAATTAGTTATGTGAGTTACTTAAGTCAGTAGGTAGTTAATCCTCAATACTATCTAATGAGGTAGGGATTATTATTGGCCCCAATAATGGAAGAGGAAATCAAAGGATAGAAGACTTGCCCAAGGCCACACAACTAGTCAGGAGCATTGATTTGAGCCAATCTTTCTGGTACTTGGAGCTCTGCTCCTGATTAACCATGGCATTCTAGTCTAGGATTCCCTGCCAGCCAAGGAGCCAAGTCGTCTGGTCTCCATTTCAAGTCTCCTAGGTTCAGAGCTCCTATGTGAATTCTTAAACCCAGTGCTCATGGCCAGGGTCCCAGGCACAGATTGGTGGACAGCCCCTGAGTTTTGCAAAGTCTGGAATCCAGAGGCAATTCCTCCATTCCCTGCTTGTCTCTTCTCCTAACTTCCACCTCCTCACACTTCATTGCCAATCCAGAGTCTGGATGGATTTGTGCTGCTGCTTTCCTGCTCAGTGGTATTGACTCCAGATGAGAAGGAACATGTTTCTGTTCCATGGGCTTGAGATATATGTCCACATCCTCATTCCTCCATGACTGTCAACAACAGATATTTTCCCTCTAACAACCACAGCATTGTTTTCACACTGCCCATGGATGACCAACATTATCTGTGTCCTTTTTTTTTTCCTTGTCAGTCTAGCTAAAGTTTCGTCAATTTTATTGATCTTTTCAAATAACCAACTTTTGATTTCATTGATTCTCTCAATTGTTTTTGTATTCTCTGTTTCATTTATCCCTGTTCTAATCTTTATTACTTCCTTCCTTGTCCTAGCTTTGGGTTTAACTTGCTCTTCTTTTTCTTAAGGTATAAAGTTAGGTTATTGATTAGAGATCTTTCTTTCTCTTTAACATAGGCCTTTATAGCTATAAATTGCCCTCTGGCACCACTCTCACTGCATCCCATAAGTTTTGGCATGTTGTATTTTCGTTTTCATTGTCTGTTCATTTTTTTTAATAGTCTATTTTCTCCATGTTGTTCATATTGCATAAATTCTATTGATTTGTCCTTAACTTCACTGATTCTGTTCTGCCATCTCAACTCTACTATTGAACCCTTCCTGTTAGTTTTTCATTTCAGTTATTGTATTTTCAGTTGTAAATTTTCCAATTGGTTCTTCCTTATAATTTATTTGTTGATTGAAGATAGTTTGTAATTGCTAAAGCATTTTTATGATGACTGCTTTAAATTCCTTGTCAGATAATTCTTCATCTTATTAGTATTTGTTGATTCTTTTCTCAAGTTGTGTTTCTCCTGTTTCTTAGTATGACAGGTGACTTTTATTCTATCCAGGACATTTTGGTTATTATGTTTCAGAACTCTCGGTCTTATTTAAATTTTCTATTTTAGCCGGCAACCACCAAGTTTAGGTGTACCATGCAGGTCCTGGTTTGTTTTTGTGGGCTGTGTCTCCAATGGCAATTTAATTTTCAGAGCTTTTGATGTGATATTTTGGTCTGCTTGGCTCTTGTGATGCTGCTGTGGCTCCCGCTGCTCCCTCCTAGTACACCTGCAGGGGAAGAGCCCTTCCCAGGTGTGGCAATTTGAAATCATTTTATGACTCTTAAAAAGAGAAAGATTATGTTTGTAAACTAGTCTATTCCTCTGGGTGTGGTACACTTTCGTCACCTCTGATTAGATTACTTGATAAGATCTCTTTAGGGGTTTTGATTGGACTTTGTCAGTGATGTGTGACTCAGGTTGATTCTCCATCCCCTTGCTGGGTTTGATATAAACAGAGACACACAGACATGGGAAAAGGAAGCTGCTATTTTTGATCCAGCCATGTGAGAGAGGACTAGAAGATCACTGAAGCCTGAAGCCTCCAAGAGCCTGGGCCCACGGAGCAGTTCAAGAGAAAACAAGCCCTGCTATATGCCTAATAGCTTACACCTGAACTCTAGAAGTAAGTGAAGCAGCTGAGACTGATAGGGGAGGCCTGGAAAGAGATAAACACTATGCCTGGTTGCTTACAACTGAGCTCCGGAAGATGGTCTCCAAGAGACTGTAATCCCAGAGGGGAAGGCTGAGACCTCAGCAGAGATTGGCAGCCATCTTGCTTTGCCACGTGCCCAGACAGCAGGCTCAACAGTAGCTGACTTTGGTGAGAAAGCATCTCTTATGGAGCCTTGATTTGGCCTTTTCACGACCTTGGAACTGTAAGCTTTTATCCCAAATAAATCCCCTTTATAAAAGCCAACCCACTTCTGGTACTTTTCCCCAGGCAAGATTGCCTGCTGCCTCTAGGTGAGAGAAGGGATTCTGTTGCCTGCATGGATGGAGAATGCTTCCTGGGGACTTCTGTTCTACTTGTTGTGACAACAGCCATCCTTCTAGGGCCACCAGGTGTCTCTAGGTTGGGCAAGAGAGTCTCCAGCCCACAAGGACAGAGTGCTTCCCCTTCTCCAGTCAATTGCCAAAAAGCACTTCTTCCTTCCTTTTCCCCCACAAAGCCAAGCACTTTGAAAAGTGTACTTTAAATTGTGCTCGTCCTTTTAATCACATCAGTCCTTTTAAAATGTTCCTGCCCCTTTATAGTAGTTTCCTAATGTGGGTGTAACCAATCACCACAAACTCAGTGACTTAAAACAATGCAGGGAGGCCGCTGTGGCTCAATCAGTGGGGCTCCCGTTTGCCATGTGGGGGGCCCTGGGTTCGGTTCCCGGGGCCTCCTGGTGGGGGCGGGCCCGCCCGCACGACGTGGTTGGCTGGCCCGGCGAGCACAGGCAGCAGGTGGGGGATAAGTGAATAAATAAATAAAATCTTTAAAAAAAAAAAACAATGCAAACTTATTATCTTACAGTTCTGGAGACCCAAAGTCTAAAATGGGTCAGCTGGGCTGCATTCCTTCTACATGCTCTAGGGATAAATTTGCTTCCTTTCTTTTTCCAGCTACTAGAGGCCGCCCTCATTCCTTGGCTTATTGCCCCCCATCACTCCCTTCTGTATGTCTGTTGTTACGTTTCCTTCTCTGGTTCTCCTTTTGCCTCTTTCATTTATAAGGACACATGTGAGTGTATTGGGCCCAATCAGATAATCTAGAGTCATCTCTCCATCTCAAATCCTTAGCTTATCATATCTGCATATCCGTTCTGCAATGTAAGGTAACATACTCACAGGTTTCAGGGATGAGGACATGGGCATCTTTGGAGGGCTGTTGTTCTGCCTACCATATCCCATAAATTGTTATCCCTTTTACATCAGGCATACTTTGATTCTAAAATCTTTGCTCTGATCCGCCAGGTACTTTAACATATTTAGAGAGGATTTAATCTTTGTGTTGGTTCTAAATAATCTTTAGGTTCCTTTTCTAGCTGTTTTATGTTTTTCATAGATGAGGAGAAGATGGCAGCCTAGTGAGTCGTTGCGCACTAGAATTTAATAATTTTTCTCTTTTTGTAGTCACAATTACTTTGCAGTTTTGGCATTATCTCTTCAAATAATTCTGACAGCCTAGTTTTGTATTGAATTTTATTTTCCTTGATTGTTTCTCTTTTGATTTGGGGAGGATATTTTTGGAGATAAGTAGCTATGCTGCTGCCATTGTCCTCAGCAACTCAGAAGATCTTTGAGTGCATTAATCCAAAGTTTCTATCCCACATCTAAAGTCCCTACTACCTCCTAACCAGGGCTGTATCTTTAGCATAGCAGACCCATTGAGGTTCAGGATTCAGCCTCCTCTCTAGTTCTGCTAATCTTATAACTATGTCCTGGGCCCAAATCCTCAGCTTTTTCTTCTGCCTTCTGTCTCCAGGTGATAAGAATCTACAGCTTTTAACTGGTGATTAGTCACTCTCAGATTTTCGTTGTCTTTCTCCAAAGGACTGAAGCCCCAGCAACAGCCATCAAATTCCATACTCTTTATAATTACCATTTCCCAAAAATTTTTCAAATGCCTGATGCCAGGTTATACCTTCCTCTGGCATACCATCCAGTGCACTACTGGTGAAAGGGTTAACAATTGCACCTCGATGGCATGCTAGGGCTTACCCATGTTCCACTTAACTTCAGTGATGGGTTCCTCATTGCCACTCAGCTGATGAGTGATCGTGTTCCACATTTGCATTTTAGAGTCTGATTTCCGACCACTCTCAGTACCAACTCTCATAATTCTGTTTCCCTGAGAAGCAGACTCTGAAATGGATATAAGAATACAGGAAGCTTATTGTGGAATGTTGTCAGGGTCAACATGAGGGGAAGGAAGCAGAACTAGCGAGGGAGACATTGGACAACAATGCCAGCACAGAAAATAATCAGAGAACTGTAAAGCTAGGATGGTCTTCTAGAATTGATTCAAATGGAGAGGAGGAGCTGAAATTTTTACCCCCAATAAAGCCCACAGTTGAATATGGGCTGCCCACACCCAGAAGGAGGTGTGACCTTGGGCAATGCAACTCTCTTCGACTGAGAGAAAGTCCCATCTGAGAATGGTTATCTCCAACACCCCTGGTATAAACACAATAAGGTCTCCTCTCCTTCCCTACAGAGGCACCAGCATTATTTTATGTATAAAAGGAATTTTAATATCTTTGTTTAATTTTAAAAGCAAAACTGCTCTTTGTAAAAATGCAAAGAACTGAAAAGTATGCTTCCCCACATCCAACATTCTGTGTACAACAAAAATATTTCAGATGACATCTGCACTGGTGTCAGGATAGAAAAGATCATATAATGAAGCCCCTCCCAAGCATGAGTGCCCATTTCCTTAACTAACTAGTGTGTTTTCCAGCCAGCAGATATCATTAGGTCAGGCCAATCTGAGGACCCCCTCAGCTCCTGGGACATGGAGGTCATCCAGCCCTACCCCTGGTGCTAAGCAGGGGAGCCTTGAAACCCCCATGGTGAAACCCATCCTCACTCTACCTGTAGGCCATGTTGATGCCCATTCCTATGGCCCTGAGGGTCTCAAGAATCATCCTAAGGGACCACAGGAATGGGCTTCCCTAATTTTGGATCTCACTATTTTTATGACACTCCCTTAAATTCTTTGGTTCAGTTTCCTCATCAGAATAGGAATAATAATACCTGAATCACAGAGTTGTGAAAATCAAGTAAGTAAACCAGGTGCCATACTTATCATTCACTGAGCACAGTGATAGTAGAACTACTCTTACAGTCTGAGAAGGGGGTGAGTGAGAATGAAGAATCTCATTCTGTGCCAGGGCACAAGTTCAAAGGCTTCAGAGCACTGATGAGCTCAGGTGGCCTCAGATGAAGTGGAGGCCCTGGGAATGGACTCTTATGTGACTCCTCTAATGGCTCCTCCAGCCCCTTGATTTCCAGGCACAGAGCTGTGTACTACACTTCTGGTAACTCTCCTTCTAGGCTACAAGGCAATGCTGGCAGTGGGTGTCCCTGTCATCTATCTCTACAGGAAGCAGAGGGCCTGACTGTACGTTGTTGAGGTGGCTCAGGCTTCAGGGAGGGGGACAGGCCAAGGTCTATCCCCAGAAGGGGCACTGTCAGCAGGAGGGTCCACCCCAGGAGGTCCCATTGTAACACAGTGTCAGGGACCATCTGGAGTGAAGAGATAGAAGAGTGTGGGGTCCTGCAGGAGGTGGGCTACTCAAGGGTTTTCAAAGTCCTAGGAGTTCTATTGAGGAAATGGGCAGAGGGGAGCTGAATGGGGGAATCACAGGGAAGTGGTTCCCTTGGAGACCATCTCTAGAATATTTGAACAGTGGGGCTCCATGGGGACTAAAGGAATCCACATTTTAAAGTAATGTTGAGAACCCTTGGATTGACTACTCTGAGGAATGTTCCTGCTCTGACACTATGGGATTGAGTGGGACTGGAAAGGGGGTCAGTCCTATAACAGGGGCTTCCTATCCACTCATGACAGCAGCCAGGAGGAGAGCAGCACTGGGATATAGTAGGCATGCACAAAGCATTCCTTGAATGATAAGCAGATAATTAAATATGGAAATGTTTCCCCACAGCTTCTTCCTTCCTTCCCTGCTTCATAGGACCCTCCATCTCTGCTGCCTCCTTCCTCACTGAGGGGCCCAGCCTGAGAGAAGGAGCCAACTGGGAGCTTCCACAGACTCTGCTCCTCACGCCTCCCCTCCCTGGACACACCCTCCTGTTGCTCACTTCTCACCATCCTTGATGCCCTAGAGCTGGGTCCTGGGTCACAGGTCTGGGAACTGACTCACTGCACTTCCCCAGAATGTGAGAAGCAAGTCAAGTCTCCTAAACATATCAAGATATTGCTTAGGCATCACCTTGGACTTATGCATAAACCACATACTCATGTCCATCCACTCAAGAATTATTCTCATCTTCTTGATTTCTGCCCACCTCTGACTCTCCAGCCTTGCTAACGTTCTCTATTGCCTCCTGAATATAAATGAACACCCATCCCTATTTACAAAAGAAAAAGTATTTCATCAAACCCAGAACACATTTTCCCCTCCTCTCCCTATTATGGAAACACTAGTTCTTCTATCACCCTGCATCTTTCCCAATCTGGATGCTCATGTACAATTTCCATGACAGCCCAAAAGCCTTGGAGTCATCTTTACTTCTCTCTTTTGTGTCTACTCTGTATTCAAATCTGCCTTCAAAATGCTTGTATCCATTTTTAAATAGTGGTAAATGTTTAACTGTCTCTCCGATGGGGAAAAAAAAGCCTGATTTGTAGCATTTGAAAATTTCTCTGGTGTAAATACTACCAACGTGAGTAGATTTCAAGCTACCAACATTTTATCAGCAAGACTGCAAGATTCCTGAAAATTTAACAATTGACTCTCATGAGCTGGTACAAGATGGCTCCAACACACCAGTGAGTTATATCCATAATCTGTGCACATCTCACTTCCTCCACTACTCCTGGTCCCAGATACCATCTTCTCTTGGATCATTGCCAAAGCTTCCAACTGGCTTCTCTGTTTCAGTCTTGGCTCCTGAAGAAACCAGAGTAATGCTTTGGAAATGTAAGTCGGATCATATCACTCTTTTGCTTCTTCACTGACATATCTGCATGATTCACTTCCTCCCTTCTCTCTACTCAAATGTCACTTTATTAGAGGCACTTTCCAAAACCACCCTATATAAAATATTAATTTCTCCTCTTGTGCTTGCATTCCAATTCCTCTTACTCTGATTATTTTTTTCCTTAGCACTTTTTACCATTTGACATACTAAATACTGGCCATCTTTGCTTTACACAGTAGTGTAGGGCCATAAAAATGGCTGTGAAAACTGAAACCATGGAAAGTGATCTTAAGAACCAATGGGAAAAGCAGGAATGTAAACAGACATTTGTGTCTTTTTCACAATTGCCAAAAGATAGAAACAACCCTAGTGTCTGTCAACCTATGAATGGATAAACAAAATGTGATATGTACATACAATGGAATATTATTCAGCTGTAAGGAGGAATGAAGTCCTGATGCATGCAACATGGATGAACTTTGGGGACACTATGTTGAGTAAAATAAGCCAGATACAAAAGGACAAATATTATATGGTTTCACTAATATGAACTAATTATAATAGGCAAACTCATGGAGTTAAAATCTAGAATATAGGTTACCAGAATGAGGGTAGAAAATAGGGAGCTGATTACTAAAGTGCATAATTTCTAATTAAGTTGATTGTAAGTGTCTGGAAATGGATAGAGGTGATGGTAGCACATTTTTCTGAGTGTAATTAACAGTACTGAATTAGGTGTGTGATTGTGGTTGAAAGGGGAAGTTTAGGGTCATGTATGCACTAGAAGGAAACCTAGAGGATAAAACATGGGACTATGTAACATAGTGAACCCTGTTTGGATGATGACTCTGGTTAATAGTTCAAATATAAGAATGTTTGTCCCTGACAAAAATAATAATCAATGAGAAAAATGATTGGTTCATGTCTTTTAGAATTTTTGTCAAAATATTGAAAACCCTCTTATGGCCAGTAATAATCATATGGGAAATTGAGGTATTATTAAAGCTATTACTTATTTAATATATTGGAATTTAAAACATTGGAAACATTGAGAATTAAAGTGTTTTATTTCTTTGTAAAAAAAACAAAAAACAAAAAACAAAACTTATAAGTAGCTTAAACAATGCTTGCCTTCTTCTCTTTGTATAATTTACAATATGGAGCCAGCATCTTTTCTCTGCCATGCTGAATTATCATAAACCTTTCTAACTTTGCATCACCTTCAAACATTTTATTCTTTGAGCTTTGAATGTTGTAAAATCTTTGCAAGAAGTCTAACGTGAAGATTTTTGTTGGTGTCACTTCCTCTGGAACATCTTCATCCTTTTAATCACTACCATTTTTTTCATGTATGTTGATAAGTTTGCCTTCATTAAGTTCCTCAGGCTGCATATCTATATTCCTTTGAACAGCAACAGTGTTAGCATTCCCATGTCAGCTATTCCTTTTACAATTTCATTTACTATTTGAATTTCACTTTCAGCATTATTACTTTTTTGCTCCTTTGCTGTATTTTAATCTTTCTTCACCAATTCTTTATTTTACTACTCAATTTTGTAAAATGTCATATGGGTTCATCACTGGGAGGCAAGGAGGCAACACAACTACACACATTGCTGTCTGTACCTGAATTGAATAACAGATTCACAGTAATCAATCATCCACAGGCTTTGAAAGAAGTGATTGTTCATGGATCATGATGAACATCTGTTATTTACACAGTGATTTGTGGACTGAAGAGCTAGCAGTGAAGTTTGTACTTTATGCAATACTCATAGGCAATTTACCCCAGTAACTGAAATTTGAATCATGATGTATGGAAACTGGTATTTAACTAAACTGTAGTGCAAAGTGAGAACTACTTCTATTGGTTTGTTTGGTGTCTGTCTTCCTCAAAAAGAAAGCAATTTCTAAGAGAGAAGGGACTGTTTGTATCTTCAGTGGCTACCATATAATATGCCCTTAAATATTTTTTTTAAATAAATGAGTAAATACTTCCTTCAGGATTTTGGTTTCTTTTAGATGCTGGATTTTGAAATAAAACTTTTCTCCATTGAATCACCTGGCTCTGCATTTTAAAGCTCTGTTTTTTTAAAGTTTACTCTCTTTGTGTTTTAAAAACTTTTGATCAGAAGTTTAACATCCAGGAATGTAAGTGGCTCAAGCAGCTGAGCACCCGCCTCCTGTATGGGAGGTCCTGGGTTCAGTTCCCAGTACCTCCTGAAAACAAAAACAAAAACAAACAACAAGCAAAACAAATGAAAAAAAAAAAAAAAAAACAACTCACAAAAGCCAATGTGGCTCAGTGGTTGAGCACTGGCTTCCCACATACAAGGTCCTGAGTTTAATCCCTGACCCCTGGTACATTAAAAAAAAAAAGTTCAGCATCCTCCAGAAAGTAATAAAGTGGTTTTAAAAAAATAACATTGTTAGGAGTTTGTTAAAAGGGCACAAGAACCTGTTGAAAGAGTTCCCAATGGTCAAAGCAGTAAATAAACAGGGTAGTATTGGGTTATAACTCAAAATATAAGATAAATATCCATGAGTCCATACTCATATAAATAAATGATTGGATTTAATTAATTAATGAGGGAAAAGAGACAGACTCTCAAACAGAATTTCATATAATTTAAATAGCTACTCTATCCCTAAGGAGGTGGAACATAACTGCCCACTTCCTTAGTGTGGGCTGTGCATAGCAAGTTCCTTCCGAAGTGTACAGTATGGAAAAGATGGTGGCAAGGAAGCAACTTTACAATGGAGAAATGTGACAAACACTATTTTAGCCAGGTGATCAAATTCAGCATCAACAGTCATAAATCACATTTATACTATGGACCCCTGATATGATGTGATAAAAGCGGCACTTCACCTCTGTAATCTTCCCTCAAACCCATAACCTCAGGCAGTCAAGAGAAATATATGCCAATAGAGGGGAATCCTCAAAATTGTCAAGGTCATCAAAAACAAGGAAAATGTGAGAAAATGTCAGTCAAGAGAAGCCTAAGAAGACATGACAACTAAATAAAATGCTGGAACAGAAAAAGGATATAAGGTAAAAATTAAGGAAGTGTGTATAAACTATAGACTTTAATTAATAATAAAGTATCAACCACACAACTCTGTAAATATATTAAAAACCACTGAATTGTGCACCTAAAATGAGTGAATTTTATGCTATGTAAATTATGTCTCAATAAAGCTGTTTAAAACAATAAAGTATCAATGTGTTCATTAATTGAAAAAAATGTACCATACAAATTTAAGCTATTAATAATAGAGGAAACCCCAATATGTGGGAACTCTCCATATTATCATCTCAATTTTTCTATAAAGTAAATCTTTTAAAAATATAGTCTATCAAAAATTTTTTTATTATCTTGTTCTCAGCTGGATCTGTTTGCCTCTTGCAACCCCTTGGAGAACAATAAAAGGAAATGTGTGGCTGAGAGACTCCTCTGTTAATACACCCACATTTTATCTCATTTCATACTTCTGAGGTTTCCTTCCCCTTCCTTCTTGTCCTCTGCTAGACCCAGACCCAGGCAGGCAGAGATAGAGACCCCAGAAAATGTCCCCATGACATTCATCCCAAAATGTTTCCACACAATTAGTGAAGCCCAGCTCAGACCAAATGGATTCAGAGAGCAATGGCTGATCTTGGTGAGGTGAGGTTGCTTTGCATGTCCTGAGTCCAAGGATCCCCAGGGTGGAAGACATTCCAAAGGAGAGTGTGGTGGAAGCTGTAGAAGATGGCCTTCAGCTGTCCACCCTCCTTGGGATTGCCTCAATTGAAAAGAGCCACCTTGCCCAAGGTCATGGCCCCTCCCAGGGAAGGGCCCCAAACAATTGCATTATAAGAGCTCAGTCCTCTCACCCCAACTCCAGACAACTCTGAAGGAATATTTCAGCACCAGAACTCCATGTGGGGTCAGCTGAGGTCTGCATCAGGACTTCAGTGCAGCTCAACATCTTCCTCTTCCCAATCCTGCTTCCTTTCCCTCCATTCCACAGGTGCTTGATCCTAAAAGTTCTCACTGAAAAGCAACCTGCTTGTTAATCTTTGTGACAGTTTGAAATTATTTTATGAATCCCAAAAGGAGAATTGACTGGACTATGTCAGTGAGATGTGACTCAGATTGAATCTCCTTTCTCTTGCTGAGTCTGATATAAACAGACACACACACAGAGACATACGCACAGAGAAAGGAAAAGAAGCCACCATATGGATCCTGCAATGTGAGAAAAAGGACTGCTGGAAAACAGAGAAGCCCCAAGGGCTGAGAGAGGACCCAGAGTCTGGAACCAAGAATGCACAGAGGCACGAAAGGAGGCCCCCAAGAGCCTGGACCCACAGAGTAGCTCAAGGCTGAAGAGATGAGCCATATACCTGATAACTCATAGCTGAACTCAGGAAGAAAGCAGAGTGGCCGAGTCTGAGAGAGGAGGCCTGGTGAGAGGCAAGCCCTATACCTGGTTGCTCTCAGCTGAGCTCTCCGAGACAGAAGATTCTGGTGGGGAAAGCAGAGACCATCTTCACCATGAGGCAGGATACTAGGATCAACAGTAGCTGACTTTGGTGAGAAAGCATCTCTGATGGTGCCTTGATTTGGACACTTCACAGCCTCAGAACTGTAAGCTTTTACCTTAATAAATTTCCCATTATAAAAACAAACGCATTTCTGGTACTTTGCATTGGCAGCCCTTTGGCAAATTATGACAATCTCCATCTCAAAATCTGCTTCCCAGCCTGAAATAGGCTATGCTGAGTACAAGAAAATGTGGGGATCCCACTGGCTCTTGGGACCAAGCCAATCATGAAATGATAAAGGACTGTTTATATCACCTTAAGAGCATTGAGAATCCACAAAATGTTTAAGCAAGAAAGGGGTGTAATCAAACCTGTGTTGTAAAAACAACACTCTGGCTGAAGTAGGAGATAGGGATTACAGTGGGCAAAAGAAGATGGGGATGTTCTTGCTTTCATTTAGGCAAGAGATGAGGATGGAGCTGGAGAAATAGATTGACTCAAGAGATATTTAGGAGGTACAATTAACAGGACCTTGTAGGGAATGGATATGAATGGATGAGGTAAACACATAGAAGATGGTCCCTTCCTGGTTTGACCAACTGGATGAAGGTGCATTACAGATCAGGGGTGGGATAGGAGAAGAGAACATCTGACTATAGGTTATGACCTCAGTTTTTAAAATTTGAGGCATAAAGATGAAGACATCAGGAAGGTCATAGGATATACAGGTCTGGATATGCCCAAGATTACTCAGCTACTAGAAAGCAGATTCAGTATTTGAACATAGATTGTATCTGCTTCCAAAGCAGGTGCTCTCTTGACCTCATGCTGCTAGTAATCCAAAGAGCACAGAGTCCAATGGAAGATAATAAGATTCCTGGGGATGGAATGATGGAGTCTGGAGGAAAGTCCCTGCACAGGTTCAGCATGGAATTCATCATTCTAGAACATTGGAATAAGATGGTGACATCACAAGGGGAGGAGGAGTCTGTTCATCTCATAGAGCATGTTCAGGCCTTGCTCTGCTTTCTTCTCTTGTTCTAACACCTCTCCTAGACTTGTCATCCAGTTGGTTCCTGAAGAGGAGGCAGGGGTCACAAGGGAGCAAAACAGCCACAGAAGCCATTGCCTGGCCATGGATCCTCAGACATTAAAGGGTCACCAGCTGAGTAGTCCCTGGACACAGCCTTTTTGCTTAGTTAGAGCCCATCCCAGAGGTGAAGGAGGAGGAGGCCAACATGCTGTCTCCTCCATCTTCCAGGAGCATTTCTCCTGCTCCTACACTCCATTGTCCCCAGACCTGGCCCCAGATCCAGGCACAGAAGGGAGAGGCACCCCTCGCTCTCCTAGCTGTGTTTCTAGGGGTGTTCCCATACAGCCCCACCTTCCCTCATAGGTTCCCCTCTATCCCCTAAAGCACAAATTATCACCATCTCCAAAAAGTTAACCTCTTTTTCTGCCAAACCCAGTTCCTCTGCAGGAAGGAGAAAGCAAACAGATCCCTGCATTGTATGAGGGATCCACAGCAAAGCTGGGAACCCAAGCAGACCAGACACCAGGGCTCATTACTTACCTCTGATACCTCTAGAGTGAAAAGTCCCTTGCACCCTTACAGAGTGCAACTCTATCCCCAGGAGGGTGAGGCATAGAGACCCCACCTTCTCCAGCTATGCAGCTCACTGAGGCCCAGATGTTGAGCTCATGCAGAAACTGTACTCACATCTGCCCATCACAACCTTCCAGAAGCACTTGGCCCAGCTCTCTGGACGCTTGGCCTTGTCTCTGGGGCTCCTGAAAAGGGCCATGGAATTGAGGAAAACCCCTGAAATGGTGTGAGGCTCAGGGAACAATGCAGCCCTGCAGGTGTCAAGCCCCTCAGCTCCAGGAACCCAGGACACCTCCATCAGTAACCTCAGCTCGTGGCAACCTTGTTGGTTTCATTTTATAATCATGAAGAAAAACTTGTCACAGTCCCACAGCCTTTCCTCTCATCACAATCCCCTTCCTCTGACATCATGGAGGCAGGGACTGTCCTCCCTCCTCAGAGCACAGAGTCCGGAGCCTCTCCAGGACAGACGTTCAGACAGAGCAGCTCCTCAGGCCACCACGATGCTGGTCCCTGCCTCCCTGCCCCACCCGCTTCTGCCTTCCCTACTGCTGCTGCTGTTGCTGCTACCGCTGGGACTCACTGGTGAATGGGGGCCTGGGGGTGTGTGTGCTGGGGACTCCCCTCTGCCTGTTCAATGTGTTCTCCTAACCTGTTCCCCTAGAATTCCTTTTGGGAGGGTTTTCTCTGCCCCATCCCAGAACAGGCAGAATTTAGAGGACTCAGACTGGCTTGGCCTCCAGCTCACAAACTCCCAGTGGGTGTGTCTGTGGCCCACCCCCTTTGTTCAGGTAATGGTCAGAGCACTGGGCACAGCGAGTCTCCATGCCTCCACACCCCAGTTTTGACATTACATCAAAGGTCTCTGGGAACAGAGCAGAGATTTGCTTGTTTGTTTGTTTGTTTGTTAATTTATTGCCATCACACAAATATAGTGAGGTTCAATGTAGGGGAAAAAAGTTGGGAAAATGAAATTATAAAGCAAGAAAATAATCCACAATACCTCCACCCAGAGATAATCACTGTTAAAATTTTCCCGAGGTTTAAGTGCTCACAGAACAGTTGCCAGCGGCTCCCCAGCAGGGGCCCACGAACTCTGCCTCCACTCACTGAAAAATCTCCACAGGCCTGTGGAGTCTTTCCCCAAGGCCATGGGTCCATGTTGGTGAGGCTTTGAGTCCCAATTGCCAGCTGCAGACAGCCTGAGGGTTTCACAGCAGATGAAATCGGAAGCATTATCTGAGAGTGAGGACGGAGGAGGAAGGCTTGGATGTTTTGGGAGAGTAAAAGGTATGAGACACTTGGGCCTACTGGAGAATTTTGCCAGACATCTAACAGAGAACTCACATCAATTTTACACAATTTCTTCCAGAAAATAGAAGAGGTAACACTTCCCAACTCCTTTTATGAGGCCGCTGTTATCTTGATACCAAAACCAGACAAAGGCTGTACAAAATGGAAACCTTCAGACCTATATCTCATGATTTCAAGACTCCTCAACAAAATACTAGCAATTCGAATACAGCAATATATCTATATCTGACCAAGTGGGATTTATTCCATGCTTGCAAGACTTTCAACATTTTAAAATCAATCCTTATAATTTACCATATCAAGAAGCTAAAGAAGAAAAATCATATAATCATATCAATTGATGCAGAAAAAGCATTTGGCAAAATCTAACGCCCATTCATGATAAATACTCTGAGCAAATAGAGGAATAGAGGGGGATTTCCTCAACTTGACAAAGAATATCTACAAAACACTCACAGTTAACATTATACTTAATGGTAAAAGACAATGCTTTGTTCCTGAGATTGGAAAAAGGCAAGGATGTCTGTTCTCACCACTCTTAGTCAACATTGTACTAGAAGTTCTAGCTATTGTAGTAAGGCAAGACAAAGAAATAAAAGTCATGCAGATTGGAAAGGAAGAAATAAAACTTCCCTATTTTCAGACAACATGATTGCCTACATAGAAAATCCCAAGTAATCTAGTCTAACAACTCCTAGAGCTAATAATAAGAGAATTCAGCAAGAGGACAGCAAGGTGACAGGACAGGCCACAACACACAAAACTCAATTGTATTTCTATATACTAAAATACATATATATATGAAAACCAAAATTAAAACACAATACCATTTACAAGTGCTCCAAAGAAAATGAAAGACTAGGTATAAACCTAATAAAACGTGTACAGGAATTGTGTGCCGAAATTACAAAATGCTGGTGAAGGAAAACAAAGACCTAAATAAATGCAGAGAGATACTATGTCTCAATATAGTAAAAGATGTCAGTTCTCCCCAAATTGTCTATAGTTTTAATACAATTCCTATCAACGTGCCCACAAGATTTTTTTCAGACATAAGCAATCTTATTCCACAATTTATATGAAAAATTCCAGGCCCTCCAATAGTTAAAACAATCTTCACAAAGAAAAATAAAGTGGGAGGAAGCATTCCACCAGATATGAACATCTACTATATAGCTACAGTAGTCAAGACAGTGTGGCCTTGGCAAAGGCATAGACACATAGATCAATGGTACAGAACAGAGAACCCAGAAATAAACCCACACAAATATGCCCAACTGATTTTTGACAAAAATGAAAGCAATTCAATGGAAGGATAGATTTTTCAACAAAAGGTGCTGGAGCAACTGGTCATCCAGAGGCTAAAATAAGTACCCTGACCTAAACCTTAATCTTATATAAAAAGTAACTCAAATTGGGTCACAGGTTTAAATGTAAAATTATAAAATTTTAGAAAACAGTAAGAGAAAATCTTTGGGGACTAGGGCTAGGCAAAGACTCCTGAGACTTCATACCAAAAGCACGATCCCAGCAAATGAAAAATGGATAAATTGGACATCATCAAAGTTTAAAATTTTGCTTAGTGAAAGATCATATGAAGGGGGTGAAAAAGACAAACTACAGACCAGGAGAAAATATTTGCAAACCACACATCCAACAAAGAATTTGTATCTAGAACCTAAAAAGAACTCTCAAAACTCAACAGTAAAACAACAAATAATCCAATTAGAAAATGATCAAAATGTATGAACAAACATTTCATCAAAGACAGTACACAGATGGCAAATAAGCATATGAAAAGATTTCCAACATCACTAGCCATTAGCAAAATGCACACTCAGCTATCACTACACACCTATCAGAATGGCTAAAATTAAAAAGCAATAACACCAAATGCTGTGAGGCCTCGGAGGACCTAGCTCCCTCATACCTTGCTGATGGGAATGTAAAATGATATAGCCACTTTGGAAAACAGTTTGGCAGTTTCTTAAAAAAATCTAAGCATGCAACTACCCTACAACACAGCAGTTGCACTCATGGACATTTATTCCAGAAAAATGAAAACTTGTGTTCACAAAAACCCGTACTGGAATGTTCATAGAAGTTTTAGTCGTAATTGCCCCAAACAGGAAACAACCCAGATGCTCTTCAACGGTTGAATGGTTAAGCAAACTGTGGTACATCCACACACACCCATTGAATACTCGCCAGCAATAAAAAAGAACAAACTGTGGATACATGCAGCTACTTGGATGGATCACCAAATAATTTTGCTGAGTGAAAAAAAAAAAAAAAAACCCTATTACAAAAGATTATATACTTAACATTCCATCTATATAACATTCTTGAAATGACAAAATTATAGAAACGGAGAACAGCTTAGTGGTTGCCAGGGATTAAGGACAGAGGAGAGGGAGACATAGATGTGGTTATAAAATGGCAATATGAAGGATCCTTGCGGTGATAGAACTACTCTGACTTTAACTATAGTTGTGGATACATGAACCTACACGTGGTGAAACTGCATAGAACTAAATACACACATACATATACAAATGCAAATGGGTACAAATAAAACTAGGCAAATCTAAAGCATGATGAGTGGATTGTATCCTGACTGTGATCCTGTACTATAGTTTTGTAAGATGTTACTGAGGGAAGCTGGGCAAAAGGTTCACAGGATCTCTCCATATTATTTTTTACATTGTATGCAAATCTACAATTATCTCAAAATAAAGAATAAAAACAAATTGGTTAGTTTAGTATAGAACCCAAAAAGAAGTCTTAATAAAGCAACCATACTAGCATAAAATTTTGCTGAAAATTAAGTGATTGAAATAGAGTTGAGTCATTTCACCTGGAAAAAAAAGAAAAGAAAACCAGGCGCTCAACTCCAGAGCCTTCTACTCTAAGGCCCACAAATAGGACATGAAACGGAAAAATCCTATGGAAGGTTAGAAAGTCATGTCATTTTGCAATGTGTGTCTCCCAAGGTCATAGCTTCATACAACAGATTCTTTGCCAACAGCTTTTTTATGGGAATTGAAGGATGCAACACTGAAAAGGTGGATGTGCAAGTGAAATCTGTTTATTACTTGTGAGCAAATCTACCTATGTATTTTATGAACTGATGGTGACTGAATGCTACGTTTGTGCAGAGCAGAAACTGCAAGTCGAGTGTCTTGACTCTTTTAGAGCAGGTCACTCTTGGGGCTGCAAGTGGGAAAACCAGTAAGTCTATCAGTGCCCAAATGTCTACCAGAGTCGGAATCTGACTAACTTCTCGCTCTTACTTGTATCAATCATGGCACCTTCGTTATGTTGCATTAACAAATAAATCCCAAATCTTAGTGGCTTAAAACAATAAGGATGTATTTCTTAAAAAAAAAAAAAACAGAAAAAAAAATATGAGACAATCCTCTGTTTAGATAGAAGAGTGAATGGACCAGGAAATATGGTAGGATTGCCAGGTGTTCCCTTAGAAATGAGCTACACAGTTGAGAAGACTTTTGCTGATGCTACAGCTCTTGATTTAAAAATTCAACAATGCAGCAGAATCTTTTACTGAGCCAACCACAGTTCTCACCAAGTGAGTGGAAATGATGAGGTGGGTGGTATCAGTAGGAAAGTCACAAATTTAATGAAGTTGCAAGGCACTAAACATGGTCCAGGCATCCAACAAGAAAATAGACTAATCAGAGATTTGTAGCAAGAAAACAAAGTTTTGTACATTCCTGGAAAAAGATCAGCCTGCTCTGAAACTTATAATGAGCAAGTCCAGAGAACAAATGTTTACGTTACTAATGGCTACCAAAATGACTTGGGTATAACAAAGAGCAGCACATGGTACATACACAGTGAACAAGCCCAAAGGATTCTTCCTTGATGTGATCTGGAGCATCCTTGAAGCACCTCAACATGGACAGGAGAGGGAATAGAATGAATTGCATGCTGAACAGATAACTGAAATGACAAGAGGAATGAGGAAAGCCTCTGAAATTGTCAGATGAGCAAATATGGTTGCAAGGAACAAGAACTGATTTCTCAACTTAAAGAAAGATGGAGCAGTGGAAAGGGCATCTTTGTCAACATTAGTGATAATCAATATGAGAATGAGCTGTAGAGTATCAGGGTTTATGAGTGTCTTTCACTCAGCACCCAAAGGTCACTAGAAGTGGCCTACTAAATTAAAGGAAGAACAGAAAAATCACAATCTCCATCATAGCTTTATTTTATCTTTAAACTATGTATAATATACAGACTTTTAAAGATTTATGTAATTTATTTATTTCTCCCCCCTCCCCCCCTTGTTTTTTGTGCTTGCCATCTGCTCTCTGTTCATTTTTTTTTTAGGAGGCACTGGGAACCAAACCCAGTACCTCCCATGTGGGAGGGAGGCATCCAATCACTTGAGCCACCTCCACTCCCTGCTTGTTGTGTCTCTCATTGTGTTTTCTCGTTGTGTCTCTTTGTTGCATTATCTCACTGTATCATCTTGTTGCATCAGCTCATCCCACCAGCCCACCGTGTCAGCTTGTTGTCCTACCTGTTTTCTTTAGGAGGCACTGGGAACTGAACCCGGGACCTACCATGTAAGTGGGCGCCCAGCTGCTTGAGCCACATCCACTTCCCCAGGCAATAACTTTTTCTGACATGGTAACAAAATGCATAGTCAGTGATCATAGATTTTATTTCTATTAAAACAGAGATTATTATGTCCAATAGTGCTGTAATATAAAAATTAGAATTATGTTATAATTAATTTCTATTATATTAGAATTATTATTTATATTTATAAATGTTTGTTGCTATGCTATCTAGTTTTTATAATTGATAATTGATTATATTAAATCTGACCTGGCCTTGTACTTTCTTTTAAAATTTGTAATTTCTTTCAATAGATTTTTCTATTTATTTTACAATTTTACAATAGGACTTTTTAACAACTAAAAAAAGATACAAAATTGAAAGGGAAGTGGCTGTAGTTCAAATGACTGAGCGCCTGCTTCCCATGTACAAGGTCCCTGGTTCGATCCCCAGTACCTCCTAAAAACAAAACAAACAAAACAAACAAAAAAACCCGGGGGAGCCGGTGTAGTTGGGTTGAGCACCGGCTCCCGGATTCAATCCCCGGCCCCACTCAGTACCTTAAAAAAAAAAAAAAACATAATTGAAAGGGAAAAAAGATGATAAATAAAAATGAAAAAAATGAAAAAGAAAAACCATTGAAAAAGGGAACTTATGTCATCATTACTAGGTGAACAGATGAGGAACTCTCACGTGGTCTGAGCTGGCAGCCATGCAGCTGGCTGTCAGGATGCTTCTTGGAATTTTGGTTTCCTAGGCTACTACAGCAAACCCCATGAAATGGGTTGGGTGTTAAACAATAGGAATTTATTTGCTCATGGTTTTGAAGCTAAAAGGAAGTCCAAATCAGGACATCATCAAGACGATGCTTTCTTCCCAAAGACCAGCTCCCAGTGACCTTTGGCTCCTCAGCCACATGGGAAAGCATGTGGCAGCATCTTCTGTTCTCTCCCTTCATTCTGGGTTCTGTTGATGTCCAGCTTCTGGCTGCTGCCTCTGGCTTTCTCTCTCTGTCTGAATTTCACTCAGCTTATAAAAGACTCCAGTAACAGAATTAAGACCCAGCCTGCCTGGGCTGGGACACACCTTAACTGAAGTAACCTCATCAAAAGGTCCTACCTACAATGGGTTCACACCCATAGGAATGGATTAGAGAAAGAACATGTTTTTCTAGGGTACATACAGCTCTAACCACCACACTTGGGTAAACTTGGATACTCCTAATTAGTGCTTACAAAGAATTCATAGAAGTATCCTGTTTCAAAAATAAAAATTTTGTCACGGTTTTATGAATGGAAAACTCCTCATTCTAAATTTTATTCTCCCTATTTGGAGTTGAAGTTAACTAAGCCCTTAGTGATTACCTATTTTCTTTACCATTGATTTAAATTTATGTCAAAGAAAAGTCAACTTTAAAGGAAATAGGAATGTTTTATATGCACCATAATCAAAAGAGGTAATTTAATTTTAACTGATTTACCGGGATTAATACTTGGCTTGCAATTGCCCGTAACTTGCTTTAAATGGAGAAGTGTACAAAATATCATTTCAGGAATTCTCAATTTACTTTGAAATGACTATATCTGATCTATATTATATCCTTAAAGATCAACCAGAGAGGGAAAAAAAATCATCTTCATTATTAAATCAAAGCCACAATTACTGTGCCTAGCTTGTAGTATCAAGTTTTATAACATTGGTAGTAGTATTGATTTCACTTCCTCCAGCTCCTAAAAGCATTGACTCTTTTTTGTAAGTTACTCTTAAAATATACCAATAGTAACAAGTAAATTATAATTTTAAAAAATTTTTTCTGGATCTAACCTTGGGTTCCTCTGGGATCTTGTAACCTATAAGGTTTTCTACTACCTTTCAGTAAAAAGGGAAAAAATAAATGGATTTAGGAGTATTAGTTCTTCCTTTTGCTTTCCACAAAATATCAAGTTTACAGTGGTATAATGTTTTTGGAAAGATCATCAAATTAAGAAGTGTTCCTTAACATAAATTTAAATTTTAAATTGTCCTCAAGTGTTCTTATTTTGTGCTAATTACAGGGGAAAAAAAGGGATAAACCTGAAGAAAGAGTGTCACATAAGTTTAAATATATTACATATACATATATATATATGTATATGCCTATATCAGAGAAGGAATATCTCTAAATTAGCACAAATAGAAAAATCTACCTTTGTGTACAGCATTTACTGGAGAAGTATGTGAAATACATACTTCACACTGTAATGTTTTTGTTTTTTTTTTAAAGATTTTATTTATTTATTCATTTATCCCCCTCTTGCTGCTTGTGCTCGCTGGGTCAGCTAACCACGCCGTGCGGGCGGGCTTGCCTTCACCAGGAGGCCCCGGGAACCGAACCCGGGGCCTCCCATATGGTAAATGGGAGCGCTACTGATTGAGCCACAGCCGCTTCCCTGTAATGTATTTTTATGCATAATTTCATATATTGCTAAAATCCAAAGCCTACTTTTCATTTTAGAATTTTTCTATCTTAAGTTTGAGGATGGGGAGGGATGTGGTTGCTTGAAAGGTGAAAAGGCTATTAGCCCAAACATTAATAGGTTTCTTTTCTCATTTATAGACCTTAATGCTAGTATTTTATAAATAAATGAAAGAAATTTTTATTTTAAACTTTTCTATTAATTTTGGGAAAAGTGTTTCTTAATTTGAGGGCATATTCATTCAAATATGTTTTTTACACTAAGTAAGACTTAAGGAAAAAATGCACAGCTGAGATTTCATCTTAGGCTTCTCTTCCCTCCCACACTCCAAGTGTGTTCCCTCCCCCTGAGAAAATGAATACACTCCAAGTGTGGGTCCCTGCCAGGTGGGTCCCTCCATGCAGGTTCTCTGCCTCCAGGAATGAGAGGTAGGAGGCTGCCTATTGTGTCTATGGTGCCCGAACTCCAGCTTCCATCTGCTGCTGCTGTGGGGAAGTTTGCCTCAAGTATCCTTTATCTCCTGCACAAAGGGCAGGTGATTCTACCCTCTGGAGTCCCCAGGCAACGTGTATCTCTGCATAGTTCTCCTAACCTCCCATTATGGGCTGGAGTGTGATTGGGGCCTGGAAATCTGACTGGGATCCCCATTCCACCATCCTGGGAGTCAAAGAGTGGCTGCATCTCCTGCCATGGCCCTAGGCAGCTTCTGAGGAATCTTCAGATCAAAAAGTGCAGTCTACCCATGGGATCTAAGCCCTCTCTCAATCAGAGACAGGGTGGATGTCACCATCCCAAAACCCTCAAGAATGAGGAATGAACAAACATAAGGAGAGAATGCAACTATGGACTAAAGTAGACTTATGATTATTCTAGCAATGGAAGAACTTGAATCATTGCTATAAAGACAGTGGCCACCAGAGGTTCTGAGGGGAGGGAGAGGGAAGAATAGGTGCAACATGGGGGCATTTTGGGGGCATTGGAATTGTCCTACATGACATTGCAATGACGGATACAGGCCATTATACATTTTGTCAAAACCTATAAAATTGTGCAGGGCAAAGTGTAAACTATAATGTAAACTGTAGTCCATGGTTAGTAGCAATGTTTCAATACGTGTTCATCAATTGGAACAAATGTACCATACTAATGAAAGATGTTGTTAATGGGGGAAACTGTGAGAAGGCAAGGGGGTGGAATATATGGGGATCACCCATATTTTTGATATAACCTTTATGTAATCTAAAGTTTCTTTAAAAATAAAAATGAGGGAAGTGGCTGTGGCTCAATCAGTGGGGCTCCCGTTTGCCAGGTGGGGGGCCCCGGGTTCGGTTCCCGGGGCCTCCTGGTGGGGGCGGGCCCGCCCGCGCGGCGTGATTGGCTGGCCCAGCGAGCGCAAGCAGCAGGGGGGGGATGGATGAATAAATAAAAATAAAATCTTTAAAAATAAATAAATAAATAAATAAAAATAAAAATGAAAAAATACTAACCAAAAAAGTGCAGTCTAGGGGAGCCGGTGAAGCTCAGTGGTTGAGCACCTATTTCGCATGTACAAGGTCCCGGGTTCAATCCCTGGTACCTCCTTTAAGGAAAAAAAAAAAGTGCAGTCTAGTTTATCACCCTCTTCCAAGGTCTTGCTTATTGCCCAGAGGGTAACTGAGTTCTACCCATAGTAACTCCAGTTTCCCCGGGTCTGCATGAGACCTCCAAACAAAACAGTGCTGTTCTCTTTTGTTCTCTGAGCACAATCCCTCTTACTCTTCTTCTGAATTAACTTCCCTAGATACAGGGACAATTCGGAGTCCTATCAGGAAAGCTGAACTTCCCCAGTCATGTTTCAAATCCAGCCATCTTCCCTGACATCCACCCCTCACCTCCCACCCACTCTTGGCTTGGTCAGTTTCCTGCCGCGCCTCTTGCTCCATAGCCCAGCAAAGCTCGTCTACGAACTCAGCGGTTTGCCCACTTTAAAAAAAGAAATGGACCCTAATTTCCAACTCAGTAGTGGTGGCTGTCAGTCCCCCCAAAAATAAGTGAAGAGAATATTCTCTCTCCATGAACTCTCCATACTGCCTAAATCTTGACGTCCTCTCTGCCTGGCCCTCCCCTCATTCCAGTGTTTCTCAACCTTTTTTTTTTTTTTTTTTTTATGATTGCACCCCTAGGGAGTGTTTTTAAATAATTTTTTTCCTATTCACCCCACATGAAATTTTTATCACTTAGATATAAAGAGTATATATTTATATACTATACGTATATCTGTGCTCTAGATATACTAATTAGAAAACTTGCTCTTTTTTTCCAATGAGGGTTAAGAGTGACTAAATAGAATTTTAAAGTTAGAAGTTAAATTAAAAATTTTTAAGCAATTAACATTTACCTTAACTTTATAACATTACTTGCTGAGTGTGGTGGACAGATCCTAAGGTGGCCCCCAGTGATCCCTGGGATCTTGTGTTCATGCTCTTAGATCTACCCCTCTGCTTGAGTGCAGGCAGAACCTACGACTCAATTCTAACCAAGACAACATTGCAAGGCTGTCACCGCCATGATTATGTTAGGTTCTACAAGACCATAAAACCATCTCACTAGGGTTGCTCTTGATCTCCTGCTGGCCTTGAAGAAACAGTCAGGTGTGAACTGCCTGTGGAGAGGCCCACCTGGCTAGGAACAGCAGGCAGCCCTGTAGGAGCTGAAGTCCTCAGGCCTACAACCACAGAGAACTGAATTCTACAACAACTTAAGTAAGCATAGAATGAACCTGCCCTAGTCCAGCCCCCAAATAAGAAGGCAGCCCAGCTGACACTTTGATTGCAGCCCAGGAAAATTCCCAAGCAGAAAAATCCACCATACTGTGCCTGGACCCCTGATTTACAGAAACTATGAGATAATAAATATGTGTTGGTTTAAGCCACTAAGTTTGTGTTAATTAATTACACAGCAAAAGAAAACTAATACACTATCAGGAGAAAGCCCTCCGTAGTTTTGTAGGACTGATCTGGCATACATATCTTCCATGAACTCAGTGTGAATGCTGCTTGTGTGATACCTGAGAAAACATAGCAAGAGCAATTAAATACTAATAAATAAGATATTGTTGGGTTGGTAATATCTAAGAACTTTTCACACCCCAAGAACCAATTTCCACCCTTTAGGGGAAATATACCCCTATTTGAGACTTAATACCTTAATGTTTCTTTTTGGGGAGTTGGATGAGTGGGCTTTTGTATGATAGAAGGGCTAATAGAGAGAGGAAGCTGCATCCATCTGCAGATCACTCTCTGAACTCAGTGTATGGGTTACCAGCACACAGTCATTAGCTTCGGGCCTTAGCCCTAATTCTGGGACAAATGGAAAAACATGACCAAATGCTATTTCACAGTTTTAATAAAATCCATTCATCTATTAATTTAAAATATATTTACTTAGTAGCTACTATGTTCCAGGCCATCCTGATATCCTGATACAGAAGGAAGTTGCTATTCTCCCATCTTTCTTTTTTCAAACAATTTATTGAGGTATATCATTATTCGTTACTCGGAACCTCCGATGTGGGAAAGAGGCATCCTACCGCCTGCGCCACCTTAGTTCCTGGTTTTTCGGTGTGTCTCATCTTGGCTCTCTCTTGTGTCACTCTCCTGTTATGTCATGTCTTGCGGTGTAGCTTGCGGGACCTGATGGCACACCTGCGTGCGGGGCCCGACGGCTCACCCGCACATAGGCCCACGTGCCTTCTGCATTTTCCTTTTTTTAAATTTTTACCAGGAGGTCCTGGGGATCAAACCCAGGTCCCTCCATATGGAAGACGGATGCCCAACCATTTGAGCCACATCTGCCCCCCTGCTATATCTCTTAAGGTTGACCAAAGTTACCTAGAGTTAGTCTTCTCCCACACAGGATGGTCATATAATAAATCAGGCTTAGTTTATCACCAGCATTCTAAAAACCAGACCTTGGGAGAAAAACTAGGTCTGGGGACACATGCATGGTTTCTAATATAGCAAATGTTTAGCCTACCCTGATTATCACAAAATCAGGACAGTGAGAATATTCGCAACTATCTTTCTTTCCAGGGCCTACAGATGAGAGTCTCCAGGTGCAACAACCTGAGATGACACAGACTGTATCGACTGGGGACACAGTCACCTTGAGTTGCACTGTACCAGATTCACTTCCAAGTGGACCTGTCCTGTGGTTCAAAGGAACTGGGCCAAACCGGAAATTAATCTATAATTTCAAAGAAGGTCTCTTTCCCAGAGTACAAAAAGTTGGAAACACCTCCAAAGCTGACAACACAGACTTTTCCATCCGCATCAGGGACATCTCTCTTGCAGATGCTGGCACCTACTATTGCGTGAAGTTCAGGAAAGAGGAACCTAACAAGGAGTACCAGTCAGGTCAGGGTACCTATGTGTCTGTGACAGGTGAGTATGACTCCTCCATCCCCTGGTAGGTGATATCATCTCAGGAATAACATCCTCAATTCATTGAACAACTGCTATATGCCAAATATTATTAAGGGTACAATATATATTTGCTCTTGTTACATTCTCTCAACAACGTGTGAATTAAATATTTTACAGGAGGGGAAAATGAGACTCAAAAAGGTTAACAGAGTGATGAAGAACATTTTGGTTGTCTTCTCAACATTTACCCCACCCCAGGTGACTAGATTAAATCAATTATGGTAACTCCATTCACTCTGCCAGCGGTTAACCCAAATATGGGACTGGCTTAAGCCAGTTTGGGTCCATAAGGCAAAAGGCTGGTCTTGCAGAGGGATCTGGGCAACTATTCCTCTTGATGCCTGGGCACAGGAATCATGTTGCCCCAGGTGCTGCAGGCAGACATGACTATAAGGGGAATTAAGTTAAAGGAAGATCTCTGAATGTGGGTCTAAGACCCCATCCCACCTCTTGACTCCCATACATGGGAGAGAAAACATCTTGTTATGTGAGCCAGTTTGCTTAAAGTCAGTAGTGTCCTGAGGATGCCAGGAGACAAAGGTCCCACATCCACACAGAAGTGCAAGTGTAAATCAATTTGTTTTCTGTTCCCAAGCCTGACTTTTTCTTCGTGTTTCACTACTTTGTCCTGTCCCAGAGTGGAAAGTGATCTTCTGACTCCTACCCTCCACATATCAGTCCCAGGAAAGCATTTGGACTAGACTTTCCTGTGTCATGTGTACAACATTTCATTGACTCATTGTTTCCAGGGAGAGGAGGTGCTGTGATAGAGAGCCCATCAACCCAAAGGAACAAATGTTAAGGAAACTGGAAACAGCACAGGCCCACAAGTTCCAAACCCTTCATTTAACAGATAAGGAAACTGGGACCTGGAGAGGCGAATTAGCTTGCCTAAGGCTATACAGGCCATTGACACTAGAACGCAGCTCTCCTTCTCCCAGAATCCATTAGGGTTATGACTTTATCCCCTTTCTAAAAAGAAGATTATATTTAGGGTGCAGGTGTGAGAGTGAAGGTGATTTAGGAGAAGGGTGTTGTGAATAGGTTCAATTTCCCCATTAAAAGCCAATACTCAGACTCAGAAATATATGCCATTTCCACATAATACATAAAAACACACATACAGATATTTTCAATGTTGAACCATGTGTTAGTTTCCTGTGGCTACTGTAAAAAAATTAGCACAAAATTGGGGGCCTAAAACAACAAAGATAGACCTGTGTGGGCAGCTATATATTTATATGCTTGCCCTCCTTTCCTACCAACTTCTTTAAAAGACATAAAATTATATAAAATAATAATTATAGCAACGTTTTACTGAGTTTGTAATATTTATAGATGTAATACGTATAACATTAATACCACGAAAGGGAAGAAAGGGAGCAGAGCTATGTAGGAGTAATGTTTCTATAGCTCATGGGAATTAAGTTAATATAAAACTGAAGCGGGAAGCGGCTGTGGCTCAATCAGTGGGGCTCCCGTTTGCCATATGGGAGGCCCCGGGTTCGGTTCCCGGGGCCTCCTGGTGAGGGCGGGCCTGCCTGCACGGCGTGGTTGGCTACCCAGCGAGCACGGGCAGCAAGGGGGGGATGAATGAATAAATAAATAAAATCTTTAAAAAAAAAAAAAAAACTGAAGCTGATTCTGTTAAGATGTGTATGGTAAACTCTACAGCAACTAGTATGGAAGTAACTCAAAAAATACACTGAAAAATATCAATAAAGAAATTAAAATGCTACAATAGAAAATATTCGCTCTGGCAAAAGCTACCAAAGGAGTAAAAGAGGAACAAACTTAGCTATTAAGGCATCCATATTATCAAAGATAAACCCCTGTAGATGCTAATTCCATCTATAAAATAACTCCACAGCAACATTTAGGCCAGTGTTTGGCCAAACAACTAGGCACCATAATCTAGTCAAGCTGACACATATAATTAGCCATCGCAGTCCTCTTCTTTTAATCTCTGGACAAGTTTTTTATGTAAGATTGAAATTATATTTATTACTTGAATGTTTGGCAAATATTGTCAATGAAGCCATCTAGACCTAAAGTTTTCATTGTAGGAAGATTTTAAAATAGCTGATTCAATTTGTTTAATGATTTTTAGGACTGCTTATATTTTCTATTTTTTTAATTCAAATTATATTTATTTTTTGAACAAATCAATTTTATTGATACATATTATTAGAGCATACAATTCATCCAAAGTGTACAATCAGTGGTATTTGGTATAATTTTATAGTTGTGCATTCATCACCTCAATCATCATTAAAGCATTTTCATTATTTCAATAATAATAAATATAATAAACAAAAAACAAGAAAATTCTTCACCCCTTGATCTCTCTCTGATTCCCCTGTTATACATAGCTACTATTTCTGGCTATTCTTACACACAATTACTTGTTTATTTATTAAGCAGTTCTACTGAGATCTATCCAAAGTGTATAATCCATGGCTTTTCATATAATCACAATGTTGTGCATTCGTTACCACAAAAAAATTTTAGAGCAATTTCATTACTCCAAAAAGAAAAATGCCACACCCCTTAGCAATCCTTCCCCAGCCCTACATAACCACTAATCTAACTTCATCTTTATAAATTTATTTTTATATTTACATTTTATATAAATGGAATCATACAATATTTAGTACTTTTTGTCTGATTTCTTTCATTTAGCATAATGGTTTTCTTTTGTCTGATATTAATATCTTGTAGTCTTAACATTCATTTGTTCAATTTTAAAGAAAAATAGTCTTATATATGCAATTTTACCCATATTCATATTTCATATGTGGTTTTCCTATGCTATACAGTTCCATGTTAAATTTTTTAGCTTTCATTTTAGTAACACACATGACCTTAGACTTTCCCTTTAAACCCCTTTCATGACCACATAATAGTACTCCTAGTAACAGACATTACGTTGAGCTTTCATCTTTTCTATTTATTTCCACAGATTAACACACATTCCTTTTAATCAATTCTGCAAAAGTTAACCCTCAACTTTCCATTCTCTAACCACATTCTATTTTCTGATGACCCATATTCAAGTTATTAGCTCCATGAGATTACACAATATATTTAGTTCATAGTAGCACAATCATACAGTATTTGACCTTTTGTGTCTGGCTTGCTTCATTCAACATAATGTCCTCCAGGTTCATCCATGTTGTCAAATGCTTCACTTCATTTCTTCTTACAACTGCATAATATTCCATCATCTGTAACCACCGTAATTTGTTTAACCATTCAACAGTTGATGGACACCTGGGTTGTTTCCATCTTTTGGCAACCATAAATAATGCCATTATGAATATTGGTGTGCAGATGTCTGTTCGTGTCACTGCTCTCGGTTCTTCTGGGTATATACTTAGTAATAGTATTGACAGGTCGCATGGCAAGTCTATATTCAACTTCTTTAGGAACTGCCAAACAGTCTTCCACAGTGGCTGTACCATTCTACATTCCCACCAACAGTGAATAAGTCTTCCTGTCCCTCTACATCCTCTCCAATACTTGTAGTTCTGTCTTTTTAATAGTGGCCATTCTAATAGTTGTGAAATGATATCTCATTGTAGTTTTGATTTGCATTTCCCTAATCGCTAGTGACGTTATTTTTTCATGTGGTTGTTTTTTGTTTGTTTGTTTGTTTGTTTGTTTTGTTTTTGTTTTGTTTTTTTTTTGCCATTTCTATTTCTTATTTGGACAAATGTCTATTCAAGTCTTTTGCCCAGTTTTGAATCGGGTCATTTGTCTTTTTATTGTTGAGTTGTACCATCTCCCTATATATCATGGATATTAAATCCTTATCAGACATGTCCTTTCCAAATATTTTCTCCCATTGAGTCAGCTACATTTTCACCCTTTTGACAAAGTCCTTTGAGGTGCAAAAATGTTTAATTTTGAGGTGGTTCCATTTATCTTTTTTTTTTGTTTTGTTGCTTGTGCTTTGGATGTAAGGTCCAAGAAACCAACACCTACCACAAGGTCTTTAAGATATTACCCTACATTTTCTTCTAGTAGTTCTATGGTCCTGGCTTTTACATTTAGGTCTTTGATCCATTCTGAGTTGGGAGTGAGATCGGGGTCCTCTTTCATTTTTTTCATTATAGATATCCAGTTCTCACAGCACCATTTGTTGAAGAGACTGTTTTGTCCCATTAACATGGCTTTGGCAGATTTGTCAAAAACTTGTTGGCCATAGAGGTACAGGTTTATTTCTGGATTTTTAATTCTATTCCACTGATCAGTATGACTATCTTTATGCCAATACCATGCTGTTTTGACCACTATAGCTTTGTAATATGTTTCAAGGTCAGGCAGTGAAATTCCTCCCATGTCGCTCTTCTTTTTTAGAATGCTTTTGGCTATTTGGGTGCACTTTCCCTTCCAAATGAATTTGGTAATTGCCTTTTCTATTTCTGTAAAGTAGGCTGTTGGAATTTTGATTGTTATTGCACTGAATCTATAAATCAGTTTGGACAGAATTGACATCTTAATGATATTTAGTCTTCTAATCCATGAACACAGAATGTCTTTCCATATGTTTAGGTCTTTTTAAATTTCTTTTAGCATTGTTTTGTAGTTTTCTGCATATAGGTCCTATACATCTTTGGTTAAATTGATTCCTAGGTATTTGAGTCTTTTTGTTGTTATTGTAAATAATTTTTCCCCTGATTTCCTCCTCAGATTGTTCAATAATAGTGTACAGAAATGTTACTGATTTTTGCATGTTGATCTTGTGTCCTCCACTTTGCTGAACTCATTTATTAGCACAATTAGCTTTGTCATAGACATTTCAGAATTTTCTAAATATAGGATCATGTCATCCACAAATAGTGAGAGTTTTACTTCTTCTTTTTCTATTTGGATGTCTTTTATTTTTTTCTCTTTTCTAATTGCTCTAGCTAGAACTTCTAGCACAGTATTGAATAACAATGGTGCCAGTGGGCATCCTTGTCTTGTTCCCACTCTTAGAGGGAAAGCTTTCAACCATTCCCCATTGAGTATGATGTTGGCTGTGGGTTTTTCATATATGCCCCTTAACATATTGAGGAATTTTCCTTCTATTCCTCTCTTCTGAAGTGTTTTTATCAAGAAAGGATGCTGGATTTTGTCGAATGCCTTTTCTGCATAGATCAAGATGATCATGTGGTTTTTTTTCCCTTTGATTTGTTAATGTGGTGTATTGCATTAATTGATTTTCTTATGTTGAAACAGCCTTGCCTACCAGGAATAAATCCCACTTGGTCGTGATGTATAAGTCTTTTGATATTCTGTTGAATTAGATTTACAAGTATTTTGTTTAGAATTTTTACATTTATGCTCATTAAAGAAATAGGTCTGTAAATTTCTTTTCTTGTAGTGTCTTTATCTAGCTTTGGTGATGTTGGCTTCATAAAATATATTGGGTAATCCTCCCTCCTCTTCAAATTTTTGGAAGAGTTTAAACAAGATGGGTGTTAATTCTTCTCAAAATGCTTGGTAGAATTGCCCTGTGAAGCCATCTGGTCCTGGGCTTTTCTTCGTTGGAAGATTCTTGATGACTGATTCAATCTCCTTAAATGTGATTGGTTTGTTAAGTTCTTATATTTCTTGTAGTATCAGTATAGGTTTTACATTTCTAGGAATTTATCTATTTCATCTAGGTTGTCTAGTTTGTTGACATACAGTTTCTCATAATATCCTCTTATGATCCTTTTTATTTCTGTGGGGTCAGTCATAACTTCACCCCTTTCATTTCTGATTTTATTTATTTGCATCTTCTTTTTTTCTTTTCTAGTCTAGCTAGGGTTTTCTCAATTTTGTTGATCTTCTCAAAGAAACCACTTTTGGTTTTGTTGATTTTATCTATTTTTTGTTGTTGTCCTCAATTTCATTTATATCTGCTCTAATCTTTATTATTTCTTTCCTTATGCTTGCTTTGGAATGGTTTGCTGTTCTTTTTCTAGTTTTTCTGGTTATTCAGTTAGATCTTTGGTTTTAGCTCTCTCTTCTTTTTTAATACAGGCATTTGGGATATAAATTTCCCTCTCAGGGCTGCCTTCACTGTATCCCATTAGTTTGGGTAAGTTGTGTTCTTGTCTTCATTTGCCTCAATATATTTACTGATTTCACTTACAATTTCTTCTTTGACTCACTGATTTATTTAGGAGTGTGTTGTTCAGCCTCCACACATTTGCGAGTTTACCTCTTTCCTATTATTGATTTCCAGTTTCATTCCTTTATGATCTGAGAAGGTGCTTTGTATAATTTCAATCTTTTTATATTTGTTGAGATGTGCATGGTGACCTAAAATGTAGTCAATCCTGGAGAAAGATGCATGAGCCTTGAGAAGAATGTATAACCCACTGAGTTTGGATGCAGTGTTCTGTATGTCTGTTAGGTCTAACATGTTTATCATATTATGTTCAAGTTCTCTGTTTCCGTGTTAATCTACTGTCTAGTTCTTCCATCAAATGATGTGAGTGGGGTGTTGAAGTCTCCAACTATTATTGTAGAGATGTGTCTTTCTCCCTTCAGTTTTGCCAGAGTTTGCCTCATATATTTGGGGGTACCCTGGTTAGATGCATAGCTATTTATGACTTATTTCTTCCTGGTGGGTTGTCCCTTTTATTAATATATAATGGCCTTCTGTATCTCATAACTTTTTTGCATTTAAAGTCTGTTTTTCTGATATAGTATAGCTACTCTTTTTTGGTTGCTTTTTGCATGGAGTATCTTTTTCCAAACTTTCACTTGCAGTCAGTTTGTATGCCTGGGTTTAAGATGAGTCTCTTGTAGGCAGTATATGGATGGCTCATGTTTTATTATCCATTCTTTTAGCCTATATCTTTTGATTGGGGAGTTTAATCCATTCACATTCAATGATATTATTATAAATGCATTATTTACTTCCACCATTTTATTCTTTGGTTTTCATATGTCATATCTTATTTTTGTGTGTCTTTTTACTCTTTTGGTATCCTTTCTGCTAGTCTTTCTTCTGTGCTCTCCTCCAAGCCTCTTTATCCTGTCTATTTCTTCCATGTTCTAAGGCTTCCTTTAATATTTCCTGCAGAGGTGGATTCTTTTTTATGAATTCTCTTACTTTCTGTTTGTGAATATTTTTAACTCACCCTCATATTTGAAAGACAATTTTGCTGGATAAAGAATTTTCAGCTGGCAGTTTTTCTCTTTCAGTATCCTAAATGTATCACACCACTGTCTTCTTGCCTCCATGGTTTCTGATGAGAAATCCTCACTAAGTCTTGTTGAGCATCCCTTGTATGTAATGGCTTGCTTCTCCCTTGCTGCTCTCAGAATTTTTTCTTTATCTTTGGCGTTTGACATTCTGAGTAGTATGTGTCTTGGAGTATGCCTATTTAGATTTATTCTGACCGGGGTACACTGTGCTTCTTGGACATGTAAGTTCATTTTTTTCATAAGAGTTGGAAAATTTTCAGCTATTTCCTTAAATACTCTTTCTGCCCATTTTCCCATTTCTTCTTCTGAAATCCCATGCCACATTTGTTGTTGCGTTTCATGTTATTCAAGTCCCTGAGCCTCTGCTCAATTTTTCCATTCTTTTGTCTCTTCAATTTCAGCTGTTCTGCTTTCAGTATCACTTATTCATTCTTCTATCATTTCGAGTCTGCTGTTACATGCCTCTAATGTGTTTTTTACAACAAATTAATTCTATTGATACGTATTAATAAACATACAATTCTTCCAAAGTATACAATCAATAGTATTTGCTATAATCACATAGTTGTGTGTTCATCACTTCAATCATTATTAGAGCATTTTCATTATTTCAATAATACTAATAACAAAAAACAGACAAACAAACATGAAAATTCCTCACCTCTCAATCTCTCTATGCTTCCACCACTGTACATAGCTGCTGTTTCTGGCTATTCTATCCAAAGTCTATAATCAATGAGTTTTTAGTATAATCACACTGTTGTACATTCATCATCTCAAAAATTTTAGAGCAATTTCTTTACTCCAAAAAGAAAAACTCCACATCCCTTAGCATTCCTTCCTCAAACCCACATAACTACTAATCTCCTTTCATCTTTATAAATTGATTTATATTTACATTTTATATAAATGAAATTATACAATATGTAGTACTCTGTATCTGGTCTCCTTCACTTAGTATAATGTTCTTGTTTAATTTTTTTGTCTGTATTAACATTTTGTACTATTAACTTACATTTGTTCAGCTTCAAAGAAAAACAGTCTTCTATATGCAATTCTACCCATATTCATATTTCACATAATATGTTTAGTTTATAATAGGACAATTATACAGTATTTGTCCTTTTGTGTCTGGTTCACTTTCTTCAACATAAGGTCCTCCAGTTTCATCCATGTTGTCATATGTTCTATGACTTCATTTTTTCTTACCACTGCATAATATTCCATCATGTGTATACTCCACAATTTGTTTAACCATTCAACAGTTGATGGACACCTGGGTTGTTTCCAACTTTTGGCTATCATGAATAATGTTACTATGAGCATCAGTGTGCAGATATCTATTCATGTCACTGCCCCAAGCTCTTCTGGGTATATACCCAGTAATGGTATTGCTGGGTCCCACAGTAAGTCTACATTCAACTTCCTTAGAAACTGCCAAACAGACCTTCACAGTGGCGGTACCATTCCACATTCCCACCAACAGTGAATAAGCGTTCCTATCTCTCCATATCCTCCCCAACATTTATAGTTTTCCGGCTTTTTTAATTTTTTTTTTTTTAATTCCTTTTCCCCTGAGATGACTCCCTTGTCTGGTCTGCTCATTGTCTGCTCGTCTTCTTTAGAAGGCACTGTAAGCCAAACCCAGGACCTTCCAGGTTGGAGGCGAGTGCCCAACCACTTGAGCCACTTCCACTCCCTGCTGTATGCATCATCTGCTGGTTGCAGTGTCTGCTGGTTGCAACATCTGCTGGTTGTGCCATCTGCTTGTTGTGGTGTTTGCAACATCTGCTGGTTGTGGCTTCTGCTCATTGCAGTGTCTGCTCGTTGTGGCATCTGCTCATTGCAGTGGTTGTAGTGTCTGCTGGTTGCAGCATCTTGCTGGTTGCAGAGCCTTGCTAGTTGCAGCGCCTGCTCATTGTGGTGTCTGCTCGTTGTGACATCTGCTCATTGCAGCATCTGCTCGTCTTCTTTCAGAGGCACCAGAAACCAAATTCAGGACCACCCATGTGGGAGGCGGCACCCAATTGGTTAAACCACATATGCTCCCTCTAATGTGTTTTTTATCTCACCTATCATGTCTTTCGTTCCCATGAGCTCTGTTGCTTCTTTATTCAGGTTTTCAAATTCTTTGTGCTTGCTCAATGTCTTCTTGATGTCATTAATCCCTTTAGCCATTTGTCTATCAATTCATTAATTTGATTTTGGAAATTTGTGTGTACTCGTTGATTAGTTGTCTCAAATCCTGCGTCTCTTCTGGGGCTTTGATATACTCCTTTTCTTGGGCCATGTCTTCCATTTTCTTAGTATGACTCATAATTTTTTGCTGATGTCTGTGTATCTGATTAGGATGGTGGGTTTACTCAGATGCTCAATTTTTCTCTCTTTCGTGGGGATTTAGTGATGGGAGGCTATGTGTTACTGCTATTCTTTCATTCTTAGTTCAACCTATTTTGGGTCTTTAAGATAGTCCCTGTTATTTGCTCAAAACTGGGCTCTGGACCCAGTAATGGGTTACAGGCACACTTCCTAGAGCCTTGGGAAGGGACGTTGTAAAGGCCAGAAAAAACCTCTTACTTAATTACTTTAATTTCCTCACATGCACTTCCTCTGTCTGCCAGCAGGTGGTGCTCTTTGGCAGCCCGCTCAGTTCAATGCCTGGTCAAAATGTTTGCTGCAATCTGGACCAGATCAATATGATAGTTTCCTGCCTGGAGGCTAAGAGCCTGGTATTTCAAACGTTCTCAGAGGCAGTTCTCCAACCTTTGCTGGCAATCCACCTCCTCTTCCCTAGTAAGGACTAATTCCACTTCCCTTGGCATCTTCAACAACCATCCCAGTCAGTAGAGAGGGTTATTGAAAGGGTCGGATCTCTTTAGTCCCTAACCAGCTCCTAAGGCAAACAATGGCACAGCCCCACCTGTCCTGGAAGGGCTCATGGGACACAGCAGAACAAATTTGTGGGTCAGAAGCTGAGTCAGCCTTAGGCTGTGTCCCTCTCTCTCCCCTTTCCTAGGGAGGTGGATCCTTTGGGGCCCCCTTTGCTGTAGCCACTGCTGGCCCTGAGGCCTGAGAATTCTAAAGTGTCTGTAGTGTGGGGGAGGTTGCAGACAGTAGCAGCTGCTACTTTTGAACTCAGTTTTACTAACACAATTCCTCTCCTTCATCCCTCTCTTTTCTAGGTGGTGTCCAGACTTCCCCTAGTGTCCTAATTCCTAGAAGACTTTTTCCAGGCCATTTCTGCCTGTCCTTTAGCTATTTTTCTAGGAGAGAAGAGAGTCCCATGTCTTTCTAGCCCACCATCATCCTGGAAGTCTTGAGTCCATTTTGATGTTATATTTTTCTAGTTTTCCATTCCTTCTAAATTTTAAATCTTATATTGACAAAAGATCTTTATCAGCCTTTTCATCCTTCTCTCCTCCCCCCACCCATCTCTTATCATTCTCACCAGAGGATTATGAATTTCAGAGACAACTTTTGATTTTGTTAAACTTCTCTCTTTTGTGCTTCTTCCCTGTCTCATTAACTTTGACTCTTATACTTATTATTTCCTTTCTTCTCCCCATTTATTGCTTGTTTTAAATTTTGTTTATAGTGATTTTCATCCAATAGACTTTTTTCTAACTTCATTATAATCAGCTTTAAAATCTTCAAAGTCCACTTTACATATCTCAATGAGTTGTGTTTTAGGATATTAAAGCTCTTTCTCAACCCAAAATAATAAATATTTTCTTTTATTTTTTCTTCTAATAGTTTTATTAATTTTTAGATTTATGAAATTAATATATTTAGAATTTATTTCTGTAACCAATGAGATATAGTAATCAATTTTTCAAAATTTCCCTATAAAAAGATACCTGTGCTCAACACCATATGTTGACTGGTCCATTTTTTCCACTGATCCCCAAATTCCCATGTATATGTGAGTTTTCTATTCTGTTAGTCTTTTAGTCAACAGGTTCACTTGGATTTTCTGTGTAAGTTTACATTACAATTTTTATTTCTTCCCAGTTATTATTAATTCATTACTTTTTCTTGTTTCATTGCATTGGTCAGAATCTCCAGGACATTATTGAATAGATAGTGAAAGTAGGTTTCCTGTTTTTGCTGATTCTAAAGGGTATTCTTATAAAGTTTCACATTAAGGATAATTTGTTATTGTAGGATTTGGGTAGATAAGTATCAGGTTAAGAAAATCTCCATATATTACTGGCTGTCTAAACCTTATTAATTGAGAATGGTAAGTCAGAGTAATCAAAACCAAAAATGAGAAAAACATGTGGCTCCTGAACAGAGAAACAATGTGGCCTGAGGAAAAAAACTATGACTCCCACAAGCTTTGAATTTAGAGAAATCTGTGTTACAGTCCTGGCTCTGCCAATTGCCAATATGTTCCTAACCTCTGCTAGCCTCCTTATCCATAAAATGAACTTTATCATACCTAACCACAGAGCTGTCAGAATGAAAATTACATAAAGCATTATAGACTATTGCCTGGATCACAAGCACTAATTGTTTATTAATGTTCCCTCTTGTAGTTCCACCCTCTCTGCCTGTGATAATAGGCCCCTTGGAGAGAGCCCTCCTTGGGCAGACAGTGAATTTCAGCTGCATGTCCTTCGGCTTCTTTCCCAAAAATATCACCTTGAAATGGTTTAAAAACAGGACGGAGATCTCATCCCTCCAGACTCAAGTGGTCCGGCTGAAGAACAGCAATACCTACCAAGTCTCAAGCACCACTCAGGTGCTGCTTGCTCCAAAGGACTTCCACTCCCAGGTCACCTGCAAAGTCAACCACACAGGCTTACATTACCCTCTTCATGTGAACACTGACTTGTCTGAGAACATCCTAGGTAGGCGACACCACACTCCATCAGGGTTTTACCTGGCTTGGGAGCACAGTTCTCCCCAAATTTGCATCAGGGCATAAGCCTAACTACAACCTAAATACTAACCGGACCTTCCAGCTATTGAATGCGTATTATGTGCTAGATCAGGGCTAAAGAAATGGCCACAGAATGATAAGAAAGATAGATCTGATTGTTTCATGTTGTCTGAACCTTTGTCCTGTGATGTTTCAGTGCCACCTACCATAGCTGTTATTCAACGTCCCATCTCAGAGAACAAGATAAATGTCACCTGCAAGATAAAGGACTTCTACCCTCGGGGTATACGGCTGACCTGGTTGAAGAATGGCAATGTCACCCGGAAAGATAAGGCCCTGACCCCCACCAGGAACAAAGATGGACTGTACAGTGTGCAGAGCTCAACCGTGATGAACAGAACAGGTCATACAGGGGAATCCATGCTCACCTGCCAGGTGGAACAAGATGGGCGGCAGAAGGCCACTGCAAAAATGACATTTTTGGTCTTTGCTCTTTAGGACAAGAGTAAGATGGAGCAAATAGCAAAGCTTCCATGACTTATTTAAGGAGGAACCAACATCTTTCCTTAAAATTTCCTTTTCAAACTTAAAATATTTTATATTATAAAAGCAAAGCCTGCTCAGACACGCACACTCAAAAGAATCCAACCAATCCAAAATTGTATAAATATCTATTAGAAACTGTCTATTAAGAATCAAGTACACCATTCCAATCCCCCAGAGGGAACTCCTATTTCTATTTCTATACTGCTGGACATCCTTTTAAGGTCTCATCTAACCACCGAGTAGATTTCAGACACTGGATGGTGGGGGCACTGGGAATTCTGATTCCTTGAATGACTCCTTAATGACTTTTTGCCAGGAGTTTTCTGTTTGTTTCCTCAATGCCTGGTTGATTCCAGGTCTTGGCAATGAACAGGGCAGCCTTGAAACCCAACGGGAACATACCTACACTCAGTACCAGTGTAGAAATGCATGCCTGTGCCCTGATGTGTTGTTCTCCTAGTCTCCAGAAGGGAGTCTGGGTGTCCTTGGGGGTCAGGATATCTGTCCTTTCTTGATCCATAGGGGCAGCAGGGATGAGCATATTTGACAGGGATGGACATGACCTTGGGACCCTGGAAAGTTTCCTAAAATGTCCAGACCTTGATTTTCTCACCTGAATAGGGATAACAATGCCCATCTCATAGGACTATGCTGAGGGACAAAGGAGGCAATGCAAGATCATTATGTGATGGAGGATGCTCCCCACTTTTCCTAAATGAGGCCCAGCCCAGCAGTGTGAGTTATGTGAGTGGTTACCTGGGCTCTTGCCTCAGGTTTCTGTGCCAGGGAGGGGCACAGAGCAGTGGGAACAGTTGCCACTGATGGGCCCCAGTGGCCTCAGATGGGGAAAGTGGAGACCCTGAAGGATGGGGCTCTACTTTCCCAGTTTTCTCTTTGTGGCACTCATCCTAGGCCACAAGGTGCTAGGTGAGGGTGGTCTCAACCTCCATTCTGCTGAGAGCAGAGGACCAGACTGGAAGGGAGGCGGGAGGGTTAGACCCTAAGGAGGTAGAGCAAGATGGTGGTCACAGGCTGACCCAGGAGCAGGCTAAGGTTGGGGGAAAGGGTTAGTCCAGGAAGGACCCACAGGGCCACATGGGGCCAAGGCTCATCTGGAGGTAAGAAAGGGACACAACTCTAACTTCCCTGGGAATCTCCTGAAATCCTCACAGAAGCTCCAGCTCAAGTATGGTAATGAGGGAAATGGGGCTTCACCAAGGGTTGGCAAAAGATGTCTGCAGGGCAGGAAAGGGGATAAGGACCCAGGGATGGGGCTGTTTGATCTCACAGTGTTGGATATCGAGTTGCCCAGGCTGAGCACAGGTGCTGGCACGCATAGGCACTTGGTAAATAGGCATTGAATGAGAGAAAAGACGGCTGGACGAGCTTCCCCACAGCCTCTCCTTTCCCTGCACTGTAGGAACTTCAGTCTCTGCTGCCTCCCTCCTTCCTGAGGAACTAGCCTGAGAGAAGGTGTCATCTGTCTGGAAGCTCCAGGGGCTGCCCCTTGCAGCTGCCTGCCTGCCACACTCCTTTCCACACCACACAGTCCCCAGGGAAGGGTCTCAGGACAGGGCCCTGAGCAACCCAATAGGACACCTGGGGGCTCATCCACCTCCCTCAGAAAGGAGAACAAGGGGGGCATAAATCCCTCATGGCTAAGTTCTTGTGAGTTCTACCCCTCTCCCTCTCAGCCCAAATTCCAGCTCTTCCTGCTCAAGAGATTTGTTTTTGAAGCTGTGTAATAGGAAGAGTCATTTTTATAGCTTCCTACATTCTTCTCAACTCTGCTTTTAAGGTATAGATGCTTGAACATGTTGTAATGGTTTTCTATTGCTGCATAATCAATTACCCCAGAACTTAGCAACTTTAAAACATCAAATATTTATTCTCTGGTTCAAGAATCTGGTTGTGGCTTAGCTGGGTCTCCTGGGTGAGGGGCTCTCACAGGTTGCAGTGAAGACATAGGCTGGGGCTGCAGTCAACTCAAGGCTTGACTCAGGGAGGCTCTACCTCCAAGATGACTTTGGTGGCTGTTGGCAGCCTCAGGTCCTTGCCAAAGCTGGCAAAGACATTGGTTCCTTGCCACGTGGGCCTCACCCTAGCATAGCTCTCAACATGACAGTTCTCAGAGCCAGTGAGAGAGTGAGAGAGGGTGAGCAGGACAGAAGTCACAGGCTTTTGTAACCTAATTTTGGCAGTGACATCCCACCACTTTTGCTGTATTCTCTTTGTTTAGAAGGGAGTCACTAGGTCCAGCTCACACCCAAGGAAGAGCGATTGCGCAAGGGCTTGAATTCCAGGAGGGGATCATCAGGAGTCATCTTAAAGACTGTCTACTGCATGTGCCCCAAACCTAAGACTCATCCTCCATCCTTTTTTCCTTCATGCCCACATCCAATCCATCAGCAGACCTTGTCATCTCTACTTTAAAATAGACCCAGAATCCAGACACTTCTCACCACCTCCATGCTACCACCTTGGTCTAAGTCACCATAACGGCTTACCTGGACCATTTCAACAGTAGCTTCACTTTGGTCTTCCTACTTCTGCTCTTCTACCCCTCAAGCAACCAGAGGGATCCTGTCACTCTTCAAGTCTCCCAGTGGCTTCCTATCTCAGAGTAAAACCAAAGGGAGTCTTGTGATAGCTCCCAGGGTCCTACCCATCTGCCCCCACCTCTCTGACTTCATCTCCTGCCGCTTCCTACTTACCCACCAGGCTCCAGCCACAATGGGCCCATCTCCTTCACAGTCCTGCCTCAGGGACTTTGCCTATGCTGTCCTTTATTCCTGGAACACTTGCCCGGATGTCTACATTGCTCAAGTCACTTCTTTCAAGTCTCCACCCACATGTCAGGTTACTTTAAAAGATTTTCCCTAACTGCCCTGTATAAAACAATATGCCCTCTGGCCTAAAATCCCCATCCCCTTGATCCTCTTTATGCTGCTTTCTGTTTTTTCCTAGCAATTTCACCATCTGATGTTCCATATATTTACTTGGTTCATTATTACATGGTCCCACTCACATAAACATTAGTCCTAGTGGAAAAGGATTGTTGCCCTTTTTCCCTACTGTTATATCCCCAGTGTCTGAAACCAACTAAATGCTTAATAAATGCTTGCTGATTGATTTACTGAAGGCTTCATTCAGGACATTGGTTCTGTTTTCAATGTAAAGCAGTTGGAATTCAAAAACTGTCCTGCTTAAATCACCTGGCTCTTGCATCTGAAAGCCTTGGCTTTAGAGTCTACTGCCTTGATTTTGAGCCTAAAAAATCCACTGAGAAACAACCTCCTCTTCGTGCTTGGCTCTTTTCCATCCTCACCTTGAGTAATGGCTGCCTGAGTCTCAGGGTCTAATTTTAATGAGGAGTTTGGGGAAATGGTCTCTGTGTACAATGCATGGAAGTGTTTAGTGGAGATATTCTGTGTTAATATCTCACCCCACCAGCATGAGGTTTCTGCTCCTTTCCTTTCTGCGACACCTGCAAAAGTCTACTCAAGAGCCAGGCACCCAACAAGAGACAACCAAGAAGGCTACCTCTCTGTTTCCCAGGAACATTCACCCAGAGAAGCACCCAGTACCAAGAGCAGAGTCTAGCCCCACCCAAGTGTGGTCAGGGGTGAGGTAGCTGTGAGGCCACTGCTGTGGTTGGGTTAATGAATGTCAGGCTCCCAGGGCTTCCAGGGAAAGGGAAGCCCCAAGGAGGAAGAAAGGGAGGTAGAGGGAGCTGTGGGGTGCCAGAAAAGGTGGGAATCCTGTGACTCTGATGCTTCTGGGAAGAGCCAGGAAACAGAGGCCGACACCTGAGGTCACTTCACACACACGTACCATGAATCCACTAGCTATGCCTTCCTGGTTCAAGAAAGACTTGCTGAGGATTCTCAATGGGAAACAGAAGAGTCTCAGCCCCCACTCCCACTGAGGCATGGTCTCATTGAGGCAAAGTCTAGTGGGTTGGCAAACATTGAGCATAATCAAATACATGATTACAAGTTGTGATAAGGTAATTAAATTTATAAAAAGAAGGAGAAGGGGCTGGGATGGCAAGTTCAGGACACAAAGGAGCGTGAGAAAGGTGAGCAATGGCAGAAAGTCCAGGCATGAGTGAGAGGACTGGAGCTGAGGCTGATAAAGCTTGTGGGGCCAAACTGGCTGGGGACATGAGAAGAACTTTCTATTTTACCTTAGGAGCAGCTGTAAGCCACCAGAAGAGAGTGACAGGCTCAAATCTCTCTTTTCAAAGTATCCCTCTGGCTACAGTATGAAGAAAAGACTGAAATGGGGAAATGATGGATGAGAGAAATTGATAGGATGTCCAAGCCAGAGATGACATTAGAGAGAGAAAATGACACAGGAGGATTTAAGGCATATTTAGATGAAAAGATATGGGAGAATGAGAAGAGAGTTAGCAAACCTGACACCAAGGCTTTCTTGCCTAACTGGGTCTGGGGTGTCATACATGGAGATGGGGAAACTGGAAGAAGAACAAGATTGGGGAAATGAATGATGAGTGTGGTTTAGGAATGTCAAGTAGACACTTGGAAGTGTGTAGATGACTTTCCCCCTGTCATCCAGATGCCAGGTCAACCTCGTTTCTGGCTCCAAAGCCTGTGTCCTAACCTTAATATCCGATGGTCCATGCTACCAAGGAGTACTGAGCCCAGTGAAGGACATAGATTCTAGTGCATAAGGATGGGGAACAAGGTCACCAAGAGCAGTGTTATGATTACTGTTGCTACATAACAAACCCCTCCAAAATTTAAGGGGAAAAAACAACCATTTTACTATGAGCAGTGATACTATGAGTCAGGAATTTAGACAGGCACAATATAAAGGCTTGTCTCTGCCTTGACATCTGGAACCTCAGCTGGGAAGATTAGGCTGCTAGGGATCATCTGGAAGTTTCTTTTCTATGCCTGATGACTGATATTAGCTATTGGCTGGCACCTTAGCTAGGCTGTCACCTAGAACCTCTAGATGTGTTTTTGCCATGTGGTCTCTCTGTGTTGATGATTTGAGGTTCCTCAGAACACGGTGACTAGATTTAAAAAATGAGCATCCCAAGTGTATTAGGGTTCTCTAGGGAAATAAAACAGACAGTAGATAACCATAAATAGAATGGAGATTTTATAAAATTGTCTCAGGACCGTGGGAATACACAAGTCCAAATTCCATAGGGTGGGCTGTAAACCAGGGGCTCCAATGAAGGTCCTTGAAGAGTTCTCCAGGAGATGCTGGCTGTCTGAAGTAAAGATGGGAATTCTCTGTCTGAATGCTAAAGTCACTTCTTCTTTTAAGGCCTTCAACTGATTGGATGAGACATCACTCATTGCTGACAGCAGTCTCCTAGGTTGATTGTAGTTGTAACCAGCCATCTATGCAATCAACTCACTAATGATTAAAGTCCAAGAAATGCTCTTGTATTACAACTAGCCCAATGCTTCCTTGACCAAACACTGGGCACCATTATCTGGCTGAGCTGACATATTAGTCTAACCACCAGAGTCCACCCCTTGTCAACTTGGCAGCCATACTCACCACCTTAAACCACACTTAGTTTCTAAATAAAAACTATATATATATATATTTCCACCTAACAATATTCAACTGTCCTGTGTACAACCAGAAATGAACTAAATCCCTCCAGAATAGGGCAAGTCTTTGGGTAAAGTCCACTCCTAAACTTGACATCTTTAAATATGACATGAAACTAATAAAACTTATGTCATGATAGTGGGAAAAGTTAGGGAAGAAAACAAAGATATGTGTTTTATGTACATATACAAACGTACTCATTAAAAAACAAATATCCCTGACCATTACAGTCCTTGTTTCTGTAACTGGTCATATGGTCGAAGCTCATGTTTATCACTACTTTCTTCTACTACCCATTCCATGCTCCCTTTATCCTCAGCAATCACCAAAGCTGGCTGTGGTTCTTTGCCTAGTAGGGTGGCCCAAACTTTCATTCCTGAAGATTCTGGGCCAATATTAGTCCTGCCTGAATTGGATTGTTGCACCTTTCCATTGAATTTAATGACAGGGCATGGTAGTACTAAGAGACACCTAGGAGATCCCCTGAATTCCAGGCAAACTCTTCTCTGCCTCTATTGTGTTGGTGCAGTCCTATTTCCGCTTGATAGTCAAGGTCAATCACCCCAGCCAGTACAGTAATTCCCTTCTTTGCCTGTTGATTCAGAGATAAGAGGAGCCCAAAGTGGCAGTCTTACCTTCCAGTTCAATGGAATCGTTGTTGTGTTCCCTGGTGGAAGCACTCCTCTTTTTGGAACTAAGACCTACAGACCAGAAGTGCTTCAGGTTGCAGAGACAGAAAGCAAAAATTTTCCTAGTGAATCCTAGAGGTAATAGTGAGTGGTGCTGCTACCATATCCACCCCTTGATTCCTGGACCTGTGAATCCTGGCTATGGGAGAAACAGCACCATAGAGTGGACACAGATTTAGAGCATACACGGGCGCCTGAAGAACACTGCCCCAGCCCTGCAAGGTATTGCCACCTAGTTGCCTCTGTAATTGAGTCTTCAAAAGGCCATTTCACTGTTCTATCAATCCAGCTGCTTTAAGATGATGGAGAACATAGTAAGACCAGTGAATTCCATGGGCATGTGCCCATTCCCACACATTTGTGGAGAAGTGGATTCCTTGATTAGAAGCAATGCTGTGGTAAGCGGCTGTGGTTCAATCAGTAAGGCTCCCGTTTACCATATGGGAGGCCCCGGGTTCGGTTCCCGGGGCCTCCTGGTGAAGGCAAGCCCGCCCGCACGGCATGGTTAGCTGACCCAGCGAGCACAAGCAGCAAGGGGGGGATAAATGAATAAATAAATAAAATCTTTAAAAAAAAGAAGCAATGCTGTGTGGAATACCACGGCAGTGGATAAGACATTTGGTAAGTCCACGGATGGTAGTTTTGGAAGAATCACTATATGCAGGGAAGGCAAACCCATATTCGGAGTATGTGCCTATTCCAGTTAGAACAAATCACTGCCCCTTCCATGATGGAAGTGGTCCAATGTAATCAACCTGCCACCAGGTAGCAGGCTGATTACCTTGCAGAATGGTACCTTATCAGGGGCTGAGTATGGGTCTCTGCTGCTGGCAAACTGTTCACACAGCAGTGTCTATAGCCAAGACGTCCTTGGTCAGGGGAAGTCCATGTTGCTGAACCCATGCATAACCTCCAATACTACCACCATGGCCATTTTTTTCATGAGCCCATTGGGCAATGACAGAAGTGGCTGGGGAAAGAGGTTGAGCATTAGCCACAGAGCGGGTCATCTTGTCCACTATTAAAATCTTCCTCAGCTGAAGTCACTCTCTGCTGAGCATTCACATGGTACACAAATATTTTCATGTTTTTTGCCTACTCATGTCTATCCACATACCTATTCCCCAGACCTCTTTGTCACCAATTTTCCAATCATGTTCCTTCCAAGTTCCTGACCATCCAGCCAAACCATTAGCAACAGTTCGTGAATCAGTGTATAACTGCACCTATGGTCATTTCTCTCCAAGCAAAATGAACAACCAAGTGAAATGCTCTAAGTTCTGCCCACTGGGAGAATTTGCCCTCACCACTGTTCTTCAGGGATGTCCCAGAAAAGGGCTGCAGTGCTGCAGCTGTCCACTTTCAGGTGGTACCTGCATAACGTGCAGAACCATCTGTAAACCGGACCTGAGTTTTTACAATCAGTCAACTGATTGTAAGGAACTCCCCAAGAGGCCAAGATGTGGGCTGGGAAAGAGAAGGTAATGTTGCAGAAGTTTTGACCTTGGGCATTTGGGCCACTTCCTCACGTAACTTACTTTTGTCTTCAGGATCCACTCAAGCCCTATCTCATATATAACACTTCCACTTTAAGATGGAGCGCTGCTGTGCATATCCAACTTTATGGTTTGGTGGGTCAGACAATACCCAGCTCATGATAGGCAAGTCAGTTCTCATGGTAACTTGGTGGCCTATGGTTAAGCTTACAGTCTCTAGTAAGGCCAGTAGCAGGCTGTGATGGTTAGGCTAATGTGTCAACGCGGCCAGGTAATTGTGCTCTGTTGTTTGGTCAAGCAAGCACTGGGCTAACTGTAATACAAGGACATTTATGGGCTTTAGTCATCACTGAGTTTACTGCATAGATGGCTGATTATATCTATGATCAACCAGGGAGATTGCTGTCAGCAATCAGTTGAATGCCTTAAAAGGGAAAGCGATTTTAGCATTCAGAGAGAATTTCCCAGCTTGTCTTTGGACAGCCACCGTCTCCCAGAAACTCATCAAGGACCTTCATTGGACTTTCATTGGAGCCCATGGTTTGCAGCCTGCCTGCGGAACCTGGACTTGTGCATCCCCACGGTCACATGAAAGAATCAAAATCTCATACTATTTACAGATATCTCCTGTTAATTCTGTTCCTTAGAGAACCCTGACTAACACACAGGCCAAAAGTTGTTTCTCAAAAGGAGAGTCGTTATCTGCAGAGGATAGCAGGGCTTTGCTCCAAAATCCTAAGGGTCTGCATTGTGATTCTCATATAGGGGCCTGCCAAAGGCTCTAGACGGCATCTTTATTTACCACTGACACTTCCAGCACAATTGGATATGCTGCATCATATGGCCCAAGTGGCAGTGCAGTTGGCAGAGCAGCCTGGACCTGTCACAGAGTTTCCTCTTGTTCTGGTCCCCACTCAAAACTAACAGCTTTTCAGGTCACTTGGTAAGTGGCTGGAGTAGCACACCCAAATGAGGAATATGTTGTCTCCAAAATCTGAAGAGACCAACTAAGTGTTTTGCCTCTTTATTTTGGTCACAGGAGGGGCCAGATGGAACAATTTATCCTTCACTTTAGAAGGGATATCTCAACATGCCTCACACCACTGGATACCTAGAAATTTCACTGAGATGAAAGGCCCTTGTATTTTTGTTGGATTTATCTCTTATCATCTCTCATGCAAATGCCTTACCAAAAAGTCTAGAGTAATTGCTACTTCTTGCTCACTAGGTCCAATCAGCATAATATCATCAATACAACGCATCAGTGTGATACCTTGTTGGAGGGAGAGACAATCATGGTCCTATGGACAATTTTATGACATAGGGCTAGAGAGTTTATATACCTCTGAGGCAGGACAGTGAAGGTATACTGCTGGCCTTGCCATCTGAAAGCAAACTGTTTCTAGTGGTCCTTACTAATGGCAATTGAGAAAAAAAGCATTTTCCAGATCAATAGCTGCAAACCAGGTACCAAGGGATATGTTGATTTGCTCAAGCAACAATACCACATCTGAAACAGAAGCTGCAATTGGAGTTACCACCTAGTTAAGTTTATGAAAATCTACTGTCATCCTCCAAGATCCATCTGTTTTCTGCACAGGCCAAATAGGAGAGTGGATTGTGGATGTGGTGGGAATCACCACCCCTGCATCCTTCAAATCCTTAATGGTGGCACTGATCTCTGCAATCCCTCCAGGAATCCAGTATTGATTTTGAATTACTATTTTGCTAGGCAGAGGCAGTTCTAGTGACTTCCACTTGGCCTTTCCTAGCATAATAGCCCTCACTCCACAAGTCAGGGATCTAATGTGGGGTTTCTGCCAGTTACTAAGTATGTCTATTCCAATTATACATTCTGGAACTGGGGAAATAACCACAGAATGGGTCCAAGGACCCACTGGACCCACTGTGAGATAGACCTGAGCTTATCCATCAATCAACTGACTTCCATAAGCTCCTACTCTGACTTGTGGACCACAGTGACATTTGGGTCTCCTGGAGTTAATGTCACTTCTAAGCCAGTGTCTAATAATACTGAAATGTCTGCTCATTTCCTTTCCCCCAATGCACAGTTACCCTGGTAGAAGGCTGTAGGTCTCTTTGGGGAAAACTGGGAGGAAGATTAACAGTATAAATTTTTGGCAGCGTAACAGGATCCTTCCCCAAGGAGACCCCGCTTTTCCTTCTTTCTACGGTCGCTGGTTCTGTGAACATTCTCAAATCTGGGAATTGATTAAGGAGTTGTGAATCTCTGTTTCTATAATTCAAGTTAGGGTTTTGTCCACTTGACCTAGAACCCTTATGCTTATACAGATCAAGTGAATTTAGCAGACTGCCCAACTATTTTACTTCTAGGCACTCCATGATCTATTAGCCAATGCCATAGGTCTAGGCGACTCAGACTCTTTTGATAGCTGCTTTGAGTTTTCCTTTCATTGTGGTAGCCATGCCTACCTTGTCGTAGGTGATTAAGTGCTGCTTCTTGGCTTCTGCCAGCCCAGGATCTAAGCATCCCCGGAGTGTTCAAGTACTCTAGTTCTGGGACAGCAGTTCCCATGGTAATATCTGATCTACGGAGATGAGCAACCACAGAGCTCTTCAGGGAAGATTGAGTTAGTCTCACAAACTTATTTCTTACAGTCCTAATAAAAGGTGTGTCCTCTGGATATTCTTGACATTCTTGGGTTGGTTGGGCAGGTCTTAAATGGTGAATCCATTCTGGCATTCCAATCTCTCTAAGCCTTTGGATCTCCTCATCTATAGTATACGAGAGTAAATCAGGCATCTCGACCTCAGGCACTGTAGGCCATTGTTTGGTCCATGTTTCAACCAGCCAAATGTACAAACTGTTAGAGCCCTTTGTGACCCCTCAAGCTACAACACTGAATCCAGAATCTCTGCTTAGTGGGCCCATATCAGTAAATTCAGCCTTATATAACTTCATATTCCTTCTACCATTATTCCATACCCTTTATATCCATTCCCACACATATTCCCCTGATTTCTGTCTATATAAATTGGAAAATGCCCACAGTTCTTTTAGAGTATAGCATAATTCCTCCTGGGTCACACTTTGTACTTCACCATTGGGGGCTTGTTATGATTTTAGTCTAGTGATAGGTTTGGAAGAGAAGAGGGGTGGTGGGGGTGGATATGGAAAAGAATTAGAAAGGTTTTGCAAGCTAATTTCCTCAGGGCATTCCCTTGCATTTTCATCTGGTAAGACAGGATTAATATCTTCAGGTGGAGGTTGGATGGCAGACTCCTCAGAGCAGCGTAGAGGTTGGGTGATGGTTTCTTCAGGGCAGAAAGGAGGTCAAGACTCCCTAGGGCAAGCTGGAGATTGGGTAATGCAGGCTTGAGGTTGAGTGGTACACTCCTCAGGGCATAGAAGAGGTCTGGAGTCCTTGAGGCAGGCTGGAGGTTGGGTGATGTAAACTTGACATTGGGTGGTCTCCTCAGAACAGACCAGTACAGGTTTATTTGGCAAAGTTTTAACAGAATTTGGGTTTCAATGTCCCCACCAATATCATCAACCCATATGTTTCCATCCCAGTCCTCAGGGATCTACTCCTTTCCAATCAAAACTCTCACTTTAACAGCAGATACCCTGCAAGGTTGAGATTTTAATCTCTGTTGTAACTCTGCTACTGGAACAATGAGACTCTGAATCTAATTTTCAGAGATCTCAAGTCTGCAGCTGCCCAAAACAAGATTTTCTTTCAGAACACACATAGAAATTTTCACATTATCCATGCAGCACTTAAGTTGCAAATTTGAAGCCTTCAGCTCATCCCTTTCTTTTGTAACTGTATCCAGCCACCCAACAATCATTGTACCTTTTAACTCTACAAAATTGTTAGGGTGTTAAAAACACTCTCACCCAGATCCTTGCCTCTTATAAGCATGGAATTAGTCATATCTAGTGGTGATATTTTGCATATCTCTATTGCCAACTCACACGCTAGACTGTCAGTGGCCTCTTGATTATTGGAAACAGAGTCATTAGAGCCCTTTAATCTAATCAGAGTAGAGAGCCAATTGCAAAAATCCCAGAAGCAATTCAGAAATCCCATTTTTAAGATTATGTTTCTCAAGAACCACTCCCAGTACCAAGCTGTATTAGTCAAGGTTTTCTAGGGAAACAACTGAGGAGATATCTGTAAATAGTATGAGATTTTATAAAATTGTCTCACATAACTGTGGGTATGCACAAGTCCAAATTCCATAGGGCAGGCTGCAAACCAGGGGCTGCGATGAAGGTCCTTGTCACATTTCCCAGGAGACACTGGCTATCTGAAGTAGAGATGGGGATTCTCTCTCTCAATGCTGAAATCACTTCTCCTTTTAAGACCTTCAACTGATGTATGAGACATCACTCATTGCTGATGGCAATCTTCTCAGTTGATTATAGATGTAACCAGCCATCTATGCAATCAATTCCAGCGGCACCCCTCCTCTTCCCAGCCATGTTTCTGGGTGTATTGTTCTCCCTCCAGGATGATACTTCAAGGCTCCCTCCCTGCCTCCTCCTCCATCCTCTAAAACAGAAATGACAGCCACTTCCAAAGAACAAACTCCTTGTTCACCAAAAGCCACTTGCTCTGCAGAAGAAGAAATGAGGGCTCCCTGCCCTCTGGGCAGGGAGTGACAACAAAGCCAAGGGCCCCCATCACTCACTGCCTCAGGCTCATTTTTCCCACTGACACCTCTGGGGGGATTAAGGTCCATTCCCTTGAAACTTCTATTAAAATGCAGTGCTGGCCCCAGGAGCTCTCTTTCTGACTCAAGTTGTGCAGCTTATCTGAGCCCAGAAATTTGACTGTTACAAAGAGTGAACATCCCCTCCACTGTGGCAAGGTTCTAGGGCAGAGCCTTCACCCAGCCCCTGTTCCCAGGCTTCTGTGTAAGGAAGGGCCACCAGCATCCCTGAGACAGGGACAGGCACAAGAGGGGACTGCCAGGGCCTCTCCAAGCACCTCGGAACCCTTAAATCAGTAACTTCTTGACTCATAACCGATTCCCATTACACAACCTAGAAGCAGGAACTGTTGTAATCCCACAATGTTTTCCTTTCATCACAGCCACTTCCTCTTATATTATGGGGACATGGCTTCACTTCACTCTACAGAGCATAGTATCTGGGGTGTCCCCAGAACAACTTTAAGACAGAGTAGGTTCCATGATGCCTGTCCCTGCCTCAGAGCCTCTCCTGCCTCTGTCTTCCTTGCTTCTGCCTCTGCTGCTGGGACTCACAGGTGAGTGCAGCCACCCTTGAGTACCACTGTGCAGGGATGCTCCCCTGGCTTAGCAGTAGTACCACTTCCCCATTGCAAAAATGGTGCAAACAAATCCTGCTGGAATGTTTATTTCTTGGAGAGGTCCTTTCCTCTCCCACCCAGGTCCAGGCAGGATTTTCCCCACCAAGACATCCTCAGTGGCAGGGATTCCCAGTCCCTCCTCACCCCCCACCATACCTTTGACCCCCTCTGAAGGCCCATGACCCCCTGAGGTTTGATCTGTTGGACTTGGTGCCATCCTGAGGGAGGAGGTGGGGTACAGCACCTGACTCATCAGTCCTGCTGAAGACCACAGAACCCAAGGAGCAGGACTGCCATAATTACAGCAAACATGTATGCATGCATGTGTGTGAGACAGAGAGACAAACAGACAGAAGTTCTATATGTGCAATCGTAGAACTATTAGGGGGGAAATTGGTGTAGCATGCTTATTTTAGACTATTCAGTCACCCAGCATCCCAGCATCCTAGGATTATGTTCTTAATGCAGGAATTTCTCCTGACCCTCCCATTCCCTTCTTCCCAGAGCTGGTACCAGACCCAGGACAGATAGGAGAAGCACCCCTCTTCCTCCTGGCCACATTAACATCTTAGTTAAGAGGCCATCTAGTTAAGTGGTTGAAAGCACAGATATTTTTTGAAACCAGGCTGCGGGGTTCAAATCCAAGTTTCAGCCCTTTTATGGTGTTTGACTTTGAACAAGTTACTAAGCTTCTCTGTGCCTCTGTTTCCTTGTCTCTAAAATGGATATAAAAAAGAATGCATTTCTAAAAGAATTGTCATGGAAATTAAGCAAGTTAATTCGTATATTTGAGAGTCTAGGATAATGCATGGCCTCCGGCAGCCTCCATGTGAGTTCTGGCTGTTCTATCTAGCATAAATGCAAACATGAATACACAAAAAAGGTCCTTCTGAGTGTGGCCATGACAGACTGTGTCCTTGACTAGCCCGTGTCTTCATTTCAAATGCACAGCTATCATGGGAAATAGGAATGATCTGTCATATTTAGCAAAAGAGTAACCAAACCAGAGAAAAGGAGTGGCCTTGCAGAGTCACCAGGCTCCTCAGAATAGAACTGGACCACGAGTCCAGGTCAGCCTGGACCCCAGGTCAAGACAGGGAGGCCTCTCTCTCAGAAGTCCTTGGACAAGCCAGGTCACACCTTGAGTGTTGCTCAAAAGGTTTTCTCATCTCACTCTTACAGCAAAACTGCAAGAGGAGTCTTAATTTCCATCATGTATATATGGTATTCATAGGAAAATGGAGACTCAAAGAGGCTAAAAATTTTCTAAAAGTCAAACAGAAAGTAAGCAGTAAGTAAAGGAGACATTTGAATCCAGTTGAAGAGATTCCACAAGCCCTCCTTGCTTGAACCTCTTCACTGAGCTGCCTCCACATACATGGGATTTTTAAGAAAAATAGGATTATACTAAATATGTTTTGTTTTCTGCTCTTCCACTTAATAATAAATTAGGGACATTTTTCCATGCCTGTATATATATACAATGATATATATTTATATCATTGTCAATACATGCATCTCCAATAATATTTCTAAATTATCATTTTTAATAGCTACCTAATTTCCTATTGTGTGGATGTACTATCATTTGTTTAACTAATTCCCTATTCTTAAACATGTGCCTTACATCAAGCTTCTCTCTATTATAAATACACTATGTCTGTAAATATAATATACATGTCTGATCATTTCTTTTGAATAAGCACCCAGAAAAGGAATTGCTAGGCCAAAAGGGATAAGTGCATTTCAAAGGCTTTTGAAATATAGAGCTTCCCGATAAAATCTGAGTCTTTCGATGTTATTAACACATTTATCTCTGCACATACAACACATCAACAGCAGCAAGGACAGAAGGACATTTTGAACATCTGTGACTATAACAGATTGGTTAAAGTCTTTTCCCCCTACTTGTTAAAACATGGGTGTATCAAGTGGATGCATGCCATGGGGACAAGCCTATGAGGCTACACTGACCTCTGGAATGGTTATATGGATTTATAGTCCCGCCAGCAGGAGGTGGGATTGCCTGCTTAGCCACACCTTTGGCAACACTGAGAATTGATCATCTTTTTTCATTTTTGTCAAAATAATATTTTTTAAATTATATATTCTTAGCTTACAAAAAGAAGAAATGCTTTATTTTGTTTTAGTCTTATTATATTATAGGTATGCTAAATAATTCAAACAGGGAAGAAATATGCAAGTAAACAATAGAAGTTCCATTTCCCATCTCACTCCTTGGAGGCAACTTTAAGAATCTTCCTTGTTTTCTTCCACATAGCTTTTTGCCATGGACATAAAATAGCACCTTTATCAGAGCAAGTGTAGTTCAGTGATTGAGTACCTGCTTCACATATACAAGGTCCTAAATTCAATCCCTGTACGTCCCCCCCAAAAATAAAACAAAATAAAATAAAATAGCACCTTTATCATACAGTAAATCTGCAGGTTTCCTTAAGTCCAATTCTATGCTCTCTCTTCTATTTCACAGTCCTCTCCACCTGCCTTGGTAACAACCAGTTCTATAGTTGCTGCCTTACATCATGCTTCAATGTTTCATTTGCGAAGACCTGCGTTAATTTTTTTTAAACTTTTCCAGCTATTCTGTCTTGGACTTTGGCATTTCACTTCTGGTTTAAATGTGCATTTTACTGGTTTGCTAGAGTTGTTGAGCATCTTTTCTCTTGTGAGTTTCCTGTCTGTGGCCTTTGCAAGGGCTCTGTCTTGCCTCTGTGGCACTCTTGACAACCAGTCCAGCAATTAGCCTATGCTAGAAGCTAATAAATGATATGCAAAGAAAGGATTAATGGTACTTTAACTTCAATCTCTACCCAGGCACCTGGACCCCAGTCACAGCCCTAGCTGGGCCAGGGCCAAGGCCTTGGGAGTTGACTTGTGTTTCCCTCTAGGAGTGGCAGAGCAGGAGGAGGAGCTGCTGGTGATTCAGCCGGAGAAGTCATTGTTGGCCAAAGCCGGAGAGTCAGTCACTCTGCGCTGCATCCTGTCCTCTCTGCGCCCTTCAGGGCCCATTATGTGGTTCAGGGGGACTGGGTCAGGCCAGGAATTAATCTACAATTTCAAAGGAGGCTACTTCCCCCGAGTAACCAATGTTACAGATGCCACAAAGGCAAGCAACTTGGAGTTCTCCATCCGCATCAAGGACTTATCACCTAAAGATACTGGCACCTACTACTGTGTGAAGTTCAGGAAAGGGAACCCAGACATGGAATATAAGTCTGGCCCAGGAACCCGGGTGTCTGTGAATGGTGAGTCCAGATCCCTGAAAATCCAATTCATTTTTCTAAGACAAATTATAACCCCTAGGGCCTTGACCCAAAGTTCCCCCTTTGTCAGCCCTTGTGCCTAGAATAAATATAGATGAGAATGGGGAGAGGTCAGGGTGAAGGAAAGGAGGAAAATATAATCTCATGGCCATATATCAACAGATTCCTAACCCTTTTAGAATCGTACAACTTCCAAAGGGCCACAAAAGAGGCAGGAAATAACAGCAGATAAAAGTACAGACTCCAGGGCCAGATGGTCTGGGTCCAGCCTCTGGTTCTGCCATTTACAAGCTGTGTGATCAAAGGTGAGTGTGTTAACTTTTCTGTGACTCAGTTTCCTCATCTGTTAGATAAGGATAATAATAGTACCCACCTTGGAGAATTGTTGTGAGGATTATAAATGTAAATGAGTTTGTAAGTGTAAAATGCTTAGAAGAGTGCTTTTTCCATATAATTATTATATTAGTATATGCTGTCAATATTCAGGATATTAAAACCAGTTCGACTTTAAAACATAATTTTAAAAGCTTGGAACCACAGAATCTCAGAAATAAAGAATGTTAGAATAATTGAGGCAGAAGAGTAAAAGAATCATATTTTTAATGTAGAATAAGTAATCACCATCTTTCTTAAATTGTGGCCTTGATTTCTACAAGGAATTCTTGATTTCTAAAAGGGAAAAATGTCCTGCATATTCTTGGATTTGGTACTGACTGGCACAACCATGCCTGAAGACAGAGCCTGCCGGACTCTCAACAGCATTCCTTTAAGGAAAGTCCAGGAAGGCTTATTCATTAATAAATGAATACATTATACATTATAAAATTTTTTTCTTAAAAAAGAATGTGACAATTAACAGAACAATAAAACCATAAAAGTAAATATTGACAGAATTTTAAAATTTTTAACAATTTAACAGCCTATGACCATGGAGAAAAAAAAAAAACAAAAACATGGTAGTCAATCCTTGGGGACAAAGAGAACATCATAAATCACAACTTTCAAGTATTGAAAACAGAAAGCAAGTCATAAATAAGGCACTGTAAATGAGATCAGCATCAGATGTCTTAAGGGTTACACTGGAAGCTAGAAAGCAAGGATCAGTGCTTTCAAAATTCTGAGGGAAGTGGAGCAGGCGTAGCTCAATGGTTGAGTGTGCGCTTCACATGTATGCGGTCCTGGGTTCAATACCCAATATCTCCTAAAAAAAAAAATTCTGAGAGAAGACTTTGTCAAGAAGGTGAAAAAACAGCCCACTCAATGGGAGAAAAAAATTGGAAACCACATATCTGAAAAGGGTTTGATTTCCATGCTATATAAAGAGATCATACAACTCAATGATAAAAGGGCAAGCAATCCAATTTAAAAATGGGCAAAAGACTTAAATAGACATTAATAGAAAATTAAAATGGCCAAAAAAAGCACATGAAAAAATGCTCAAAATCACTAGCTATTAGAGAATTGCAAATCAAAACTACAATGAGATATCCCACAGTTCATAGAATGGCCATTATTTAAAAAAAACAAAACAAAAACAAAAAAAAAAACAGAAAACTACAAGTGCTGGAGAGGATGTGGAGAAATAGGAACACTCCTTCATTGTTGGTGGGAATGTAACATGGTGCAACCTCTGTGAAAGACAGTTTGGTGGTTCCTCTGGAAACTAAACATAAAACCTCCATATGATCTGGCAATCTCTCTATTAAGAATATATCCAGAAGAACTGAAAACAAGCATGCAAACAGACATTTGTACACCTATGTCCATAGCATCATTATTCACAATTGCCAAAAGATGGAAACAACCCAAGTATCCATCAACCAATGAATGGATAAACATAATGTGGTATATACATACAATGGAATACTATGCTGCTCTAAGAAGAAATGAAATTGGGACATATGACAACATGGATGAACCTTGAGGACATTATGCAGAGTGTAATAAGCCAGGCACAAAAGGACAAATACTGTATGGTATCACTAATATGAACTAAATACAAAGAAAAAAACACATTGAGTTAAAATTTAGAGTATAAATTACTAAGTGATAGGGTAAGGGTTGAGAAGAGGTACAGATGCTAAATGTTTGTAGATTTTTTTTTTTTTTTTGAAAGAAGCTTTAGATTATATAAATGTTACATCAAAAGTATAGGGAGGGAAGCGGCTGTGGCTTAATCAGTGGGGCTCCCTTTTACCATGTGGGGGGCCCAGGGTTCGGTTCCCAGGGCCTCCTGGTGGGGGCAGGCCCGCCCGCACGGCGTGGTTGGCTGACCCAGCAAGCACAGGCAGCAAGGGGGGGATAAATGAATAAATAAATAAAATCTTAAAAAAAAAAAAAAAAAAGTATAGGGGGATTCTCCCTGGTAATCAAGGATTGTTCAACATAAGAAAATCAATCAATGTAATGTACTACATTAACAGATCAAAAGAAAAAATCACATGATCATCTTCATTGATGCAGAAAAAGCATTTGGCAAAATACAACATCATTTCTTGATAAAAAAAAAACATTTCAAATGATAGGAATAAAAGGAAACTTCCTCAACATGATAAAGGGTATATATGAAAGACCCACAGCTAACATCATATTCAATGGTGAGCTCCTAAAGCTTTTCCCTCTAAGATCTGGAACTAGACAAGGATGCTCATTGTCACCACTCTTGTTTAACATTGTGTTAGAAGTACTTGCTCAAACACTTAGGCAAGAAAAAGATATAAAAGGCATCTAAATGGGAAAGAAAGAAGTAAAAATTTCACTATTTGCAGATGACATGATCCTTTGCATAGAAAGCCCTGAGAAATCTACAACAAAGCTTCTAGAGCTGATAAACAAGTTCAGTAAAGGGGCAAAATATAAGATCAACATGCAAAAATCAGTAGCATTTCTGTACCAATAACAAGCAATCTGAGGAAGAAATCAAGAAAAGAATTCCATTTACAATAACAACTAAAATAATCAAATACCTAGGAATAAACTTAACTAAAGATGTAAATAAAGGACTTGTACACAGAAAACTATACAACCTTGTTAAAGGTAATCAAAGAAGACCTAAATAAATGGAAGAATATTTCATGTTCATGGATTGGAAAGCTGAACATCATTAAGGTGTCTGTCCTACCCGAATTGATTTACAGACATAACACAATCCCAATAAAAATTATGACAGCATTATTTTTTTTACTGAATTGGAAAAGCTAATTATGAAATTTACTTGGAAGGACAAGGGGCCCCAAATAGCCAAAAATATATTGAAAAAGAAAATCAAAATTGGAGGAATCATACTACCTGACTTTAAAGCATACTGGTGTAGGGTGTCAGGGGTGGGCAGATAATGTGGGATAGGGCGCACCTGGGGCATGCTTCTATGGAAAATGAAAGTGTTCATCTTGTCATAGTGTGTTATCTCAGTGGGTGGAGATCCATACAATACACAAGAAAATAGTAAACTCCCATCCTGGGGAGTCCTGCTATGTTCTCAATTAGAGGGGCAGGAATCTCTCTAAAACACAGGCAGTGCCTAATAAAAGAAAACAGACCAATATGTCAAGCCCTCAATATTATCGCATGTAACTATGAACCTTATTCTTCAAAAATTGAAATTTAGGGGAGTGGATATAGCTCAAGTGGTTGCACTCCTGCTTCCCACATGGGAGGTCCTGGGTTCAGTTCCTGGCACCTCCTAAAAACAAAAAAACAAACAAGCAAACAAATGAAAAAACCAACTCAGGGGAACCAATGTGACTCAGTGGTTAGGCACCAGCTTCCCACATACAAGGTCCCAGGTTCAATCCCCAGCTCCAGTACCTAAAAAAAAAAAAAATTGAAACTTAGTTACCATAGGTTCCATGGGGAGGGGAAAGGAAGAATAGAGTAGATGGAACATAGGGCATTTTTAGGGCATTGGAATTGTTCTGCATGATCTTGCAATAATGGATACAGGCCATGTTAAATTTTGTCAGGACCTATAAATGTAAACCGTAACGCAAACCATTGACGATTGGTAGCAATGCTTCAGTATTTGTACATCAATTGTAAGAAATGTACCGTTCACTTGTAAAATGTTATTAATAGGACATGGAGAGGGGGAAGGCACTGGGTATATGGGAATCCCCTATATTTTCTATGTTACTTTTCTGTAACCTAAAGCATCTTAAAGATAAAGTGAAAAAAATAAGACACTGGGGTAACATACAGAAGAAACTGTCACTGTACATAAAAGATAACAGATCTTACAGTGAAGAAAGACATAATGTAAAAAAAAATTATTTTTTTTCTTAATTTATATTTTTGTATTTTATTTGTTATTTTTTATTATTATTTTATTTTCTTAATTTTATTTGGTTATTTTTTTAGCTCTGCTTTGGGGGAGGTTTTGGATTGCAGAAGGGTCACAACTGTGGCAGAGAAGGATCACTAGTGCACTGTGTCGGTGATAGGGAGATGTGTGAGGAGGGATGAAACTGGGGCATGCCTCTAAGGCATATGAATACATTCAAGTATTCATGAGGCATTGTCTCGGTGGGTGGAGAACCACGCAATAACCAAAAGAACATTGAATTCCCATCTTGGGCAGTCCTGCTACATTCTCTAATAGAGCAGCAAGAATCCCTCAAGTACATGGGCAGTGTCTAGCGAAGGAGGACAGCTCATTACACCAAGCCCTTGATATTGATGATTGTGCTTATAACCCTTTTCTTGTGAAATTGAAACTTGGCCTAGTATGATATATTGCCTAAGAGTTACCTCCTGAAAGCCTCCTTGATACTCAAACGTGGCCTCTCTAAGCCAAACTCAGCATATAAATGCACTGCCTTCCCCCAAGGCATGGGACATGAATCCCAAGGATGAGCCTCCCTAGCACTGATGGATTATTATCAAGCACCTACTAGTGATGCATTTGGAAAAAGACCTAGAGGGGAAATATTAAATACAAATGAGTTTTTATGGGTAAGAGGTTTCAAAGTGAGTCGGGAGGTCATTCTAGAGGTTCGCTTATGCACATCTCAGGAGGATCTTATTGACTGCCACAGTAAACAGTACCTCAAGCAAGGGGGCTCATGAGGGCTCTAGAGACATCTAGATACTAGATACAGACAATCTCAGGAATTTGGCACCCAGTCAGTGGGCTTTACTTTGGAATTTATGCTCTCCAATGTAACAGAGTTCAACTCTTTTATAGTTTCCCTACACATGGCTTTTCTGCCCCTTTTATTTGAACCTATAATTAGCACTATAGTTGTTAAATATATGTCCTGGAGACAAATCTTCAGTCTGTTCATGTGCCAGTTGAGCCGTGAATCTCAGCAGTGTTGCAATACTGACTCTCCAGTTCATCGGACTCAACCAGGACAACTAGCAAGGGGATGATGAAGGACAACATCCATCCCAGGAAACAGACAGTATCTACAACTACAGGCAGGACAGTTCCATCCATTTTCCCCATGGGGTCTAAGCCTCCTCTCAATTAGAAACAGAGTGGTCATCACTATCCCCAAATCCTCAAGATTGGAGAATGAACAATGGACTAAAATAGACTTATTATTATTATATTATATTATATTATATTATATTATATTATATTATATTATATTATATTATATTATATTATATTATATTATTATATTATACTATATTATGTTATATTATAGACATTATTATTCTAGCAATGGAAGAACTTGTATCATTGCTATAAAGCAGTGGCCACCAGAAGTTCTGAGGGAAGGGAGAGGGAAGAATGGGTGTAACATGGGAGCATTTTCGGGACATTGAAATTGTCCTGCATGACATTGCAATGATGGATACAGGCCATTATATGTTTTGTCAAAACCTATAAAATTGTGCAGGACAAAGTGTAAACTATAATGTAAACTATAATCCATAGTTAGTGGCAATGCTTCTGTATGTGTTCATCAACTGTAACAAATATGCCACACTAATGAAAGATGTTGTTAATGTGGGACAGTGTGGGAGAGGGAGGGGATAGGATATGTGGAATCCCCTATATTTTTTATATAACATTTATGTAATCTAAAGCTTCTTTAAAAATTAAAAAAAAATAAAATAAGAAAGTATAGGGGGACACAATTCCAATGTCCCCAAAATGCCCCATGTTATTCTTCCCTCTCCCTCCCCTCAAAACCTCCGGTGACCACTGCCTTTATATCAGTGTTACAAGTTCATAGAAGAACATTCTATGAACTAGCACAAATGTACATCACTATTACAAGGCCATAAGTACATGGTGATGCATGGGGAAAATACAATTAATGTAACTTATGGACTATAGCTAACAGCAATATTGTAATATTCTTGCATCACTGTCAAAGAAGGTACTATATCAATTCTAAGGTCAATAAAAGGGGGGTATGGGATTTTTTCTTTTGGGCTAAGAAAAACGTTCAAAATTTTACTGAGGCAGGATTGTGGGAAGATGGTGATGGACAAACAGGCAGAGCTGAATGCTCTCACAAAAACAACAGAGAAAGAGTCAAAAGTTGTCCAAGGGACCTTCTTTGGGGGGTCAGCAGACCAGGACAGTGCTGTACAACTCCCAGGAGGGTGAGGGACAGAGAGTAGAAGAAGCTGAAACGACAAGCGTGAGTTACCAAGCCCCCATGGAGGCCAGGAAGAGCTTCCCTCCCCCACCCCAAAGATATTAAGCTGGGGTAAAACACCTGACTCGCTGCAGCCACCTGAGAGGGGAACAGACATCTTCCTCCCTGTCAGCTGTTTCAAGGAAAAAGGAAGGGGAGATTGGGGTGCTTTTCTTCAGTGAATTCAGCCAGCAGAGCCCATTTTGAATCTCCAATCTAGAGATCCAACACAGGAACACAGGAAAACCCAGACTGAGACGCCTCTGTGGAAACGTGCGCTGACTAGCCACATCTTCTGGCTGGTCTGGAAATTGCACAAAGTCTGTTCTCTGTCTGTATCCAAACCCTGGGAGAAAATCTGTGCCCCACTAGTAAGTCCCTGGCCTGGTTTTGAAAACTTAAGTTAGGCAATTTTAAAGACACCTACTATTCAGAATGACAAATATCAGAGATAAAGGATTCTGAAAGCAGCAAGAGAAAAGCAAAGTGTCACATACAAGGGAAACTCGATAAGATTAAATGCCAACCTCTTATTAGAAAACATGGAGGAAAGAAGAAAGTGGTATGATGTATTTAACATACTGAAAGAGAAAAACTGCCAACCACGAATTCTGTATCCAGCAAAGCTGTCCTTCAAAAATGAAGGTGAGTTCAAAATCTCAGAAAAACAAAAACTGATAAAATGTGTTACCAAAAGACCAGAATTGCAAGAGATACTAAAGGGGTGCTGCAGCCTGAAAGAAAAAAAAGAGGGCAAGAGATTTGGAGAAGAGTTGAGAAATGAAGATTATTAGGTAGGGTAAACCAAAGGATAAAAAGCCAGTCAATAGAACGATATGACAAGAGAGATGAAGGACAAAATGGATGAAGTAAGTAATGCCTTTACAGTAATAAGACTGAATGTTAATGGATTGAATTCCCCAATCAAAAGACATACTGATCGAATGGATAATATATATATATATATATATATATATGAGCTGTCTATATGTTTTCTACAAGAGACCCACCTCAGATGTAAGGACACAACCAGGTTAAAAGTGAAAGGCTGGAAAAAAGTATTCCATACAAACAGTAACCAAAAAAGAGTTGGAGTAGGCAACATAAATGTAAAATAACATTATAATCTGTGAATAATAATTACTCAGTGCCACTGGCAAATTGTTCCTGTGATCAGTATTCTGTAATTTTTTTCATACAAAATAAACACTTGCTTTTAATTGAGGAAAAATATTATACATTAGTTGGGGAAAATAATAACAAGATTATCTGCCCATAAAAGCCTTCTCTTTTTTTTTTTTTTTTTTTAATTTATTTATTTACTTTATCCATTTTAAACACCCCCCTTCCCCATTTGCTGTTTTGTGTCCATTCACTGGGCAATTCTCTGTATCTGTTTCCTGCCATCTCTTCTCATCCTCCTCCTCCAGTCTTCACCAGGATTCAATCCTGGAGACCTCTGATGTAGGAGAGAGGTGTTCTGCCACCTGCACCACCTCAGTTCCTGGCTTCAGGAGCTTTCGGAGCATCTCATCTTGTCTCTCCCCTGTTACGTCATCATCCTGCTGCATGGCTCCTGGGGCCTAGCAGCTCACCAGCACACACAGCCTGGCAGCCCATGCGCCTTCTATACATATATATATTTTTTTATTTTACCGGGAGGTCCCGGGGATCAACCCAGGTCTCTCCATATGGCAGACGGACGCCCAACCATTTGAGCCACATCCGCCCCCCAAAGCCTTCTTTTAAATGACTAGTTAATTCATTTTGCATCTTCTCTCATTTTTGTCAGTCTAAAGGTTTTTCAATTTTGCTTATCTTTTCAAATAGCCAACTTTGGTTTTGGTAATTCTCTCTGTTTTTCTATTCTCTATTTTATCTCTGCATTTTATTATTAATAATAAGTATTTTTCATTATTTTCTTCCTTCTGCTGTTTTGGGGAATGGATTGTTCTTTTCTAATTGCTAAATGTATATAGTAAGGTTGTCAGTTTGAGCTGTTTCTTCTTTTTTAATATAGGTGCTTAACACCTATAAATTTCACTCTAAGATTCTTTTTAAAAAAAGAAAAAAGAAAGAAAATAAACACACACACAAAAGATTCTTTCAGTGAAGAATTTCATATGCTTTGGTATGATGTGTGTGTGTGTATGTGTATGATTAACATATCTCAAAGTATTTCCTAATTTCTCTAGTGATTTCTTCTTTGCCCATTGCCTGTTTGTTTGTTGTTTAATTTCCATGTCTTTGCTAATATTCCAGTTTCATTCTGTTATTGATTTCTAGTTTCATTACATTGTGGTCAGATAAGATAATTTTGTGCTTTCAATCTTCTTAAATGTATAGAGAAGTGCTATATGGCATAATATATGGTCTATCTTGGAGGATATTCCATGTGAACTTGAAAAGAATGAGGAGCCTGCTGATGTTGGGCAGAGTGTTCTGTAAATGTATGTTAGGTCTAGTTGGTTTATATCGTTGTTTAGGTCCTCTGTTTTCTTACTGACCGTCTGCCTAGACAATCTATCCGCTATTGAAAGTCAAGTATTGAATTCTCCAACTATTATTGTAGAACTATTTTGTCCCTTCAGTTCTGTCATCACATATTTTCGAGCTCTGTTGTTTAGGATGTACATGTTTATAACTGTTATATCTTATTGATTTGACACATTCTCTGTCTCTTGTAACAATGTTTTGCTTAAAATCTATTTTATCTAAGATTTATATAGCCACTTCACCTCTTTTTGTAATTATTTACATGGAACATCTTTTTCAAACCATCCACCTTCAAAATAGTGTGTCTACATGGATAAACCTGGAGGTAATTATATTGAGTGAAGCAAGCCAGACACAAAAGGACAAATACTGTATGGTTGTGCTATTATGCACTAAATACATTGTGTAAGCCCATAGAGTTAATAGTTAGAATATAGGTCACCAGAAAATAGGAGGGTAGAGAATGGAAAGCTAAGGGTTAATCTGTGCAGAATTGGTAAAAAGGTTGTTTGTAAATCTTTGGAAATGATTAGAAATGATTGAAGCAGATCATGGTGTTTGTAACTAGCAGTACTATTGTATGGGTATGACAGTGGTTGAAAGGGAAAGTCTAAGGTCATGTATATCACTAGAAGGAAAGCTAAAAGCTATAACATGAGACTCTATAAGATAGTAAAACCTCATGTAAAACATGAATATGAGAGATATTGCATATATAAGACTGTTTTTTACAAAATATATATACAAATATACTAGATGGTGCAGTGATGCTATTGGGTTGGGCAGTGCTGGCCTGTGAGGGGGGGTAGGGTGGGGGTGTTGCACTGTCCATGGAACTGCGGGGAGGGTTGGGGGAGGGAGCAGATGAACTATGGGGATTTGCAATATGTGGTTGAAACTACAATGTTGGAAAAATTTTTTGGTAAATACAGCAGGGGAGGGTTACTGGTTTCAGGTGTTGGATGTGGGTGACATGTGGGACAGGGTGAACCTGGGGCAGGCTTCCAGGGAGTATGTGAGTGTCCATCTTGTCAAAATGCATTGTATCAATGGGTGGTGACCCACACAATGAATGGGAAGGTGTTGGACTCCCTCCTGGGGAGTCCTGCGATGTTCTCAAATAGAGGGATGGGAGTCTCTCGAGAGCATAGGCAGTGTTTAATAGGGGAGGACAGACAATATGTCAAGCCCTCAATGTTGTTGCAAGTAACTATGAATCTTGTTCTTCAAGGAGTGAAGCTTGGTGGTTTCTGTGGATCCTGAGGGGAGGAGGAGGGAGGAATAGAATACATGGAACATGGAGCATTTAGGGGGTGTTGGAATTGTTCTACGTTCCATTGTATCCTTGCAATGATGGATACAGGCCATGTTAAATTTCATCAAAATTTATAAAAGTGTATGGTCCAAAATGTAAACTATAATGTAAATCATTGACCATGGTTAGTAGCAATGCTTCAATATTTGTACATCGGTTGTAATAAATGCACCACCCACATGTAAAATGTTATTAATAGCAGAAAGGGGAAAAGACAGAGGATGTTGGGGATATGGAAATCCCCTATAGTTTGTACGTGACTTTTCTGTATCCTAAAGCTTCTTTGAAGATAAAATGAAAAAAATAAGATACTGGGGGAAGCAGCTGTGGCTCAATTGGTTGGGCTCCTGTTTACCATATGGGAGGCCCCGGGGTTCAATTCCCAGGGCCTCCTGGTGAAGGCAAGCTGGCCCGTGCCACGCAGTGAGCTGGCACACCAAGATGATGCAACAGAAGGAGACAAGCAGACACAGGAAAAAAAAAATGCAAAGCAAATGGACACAGCGAGCACAAGCAGCAAGGGGGGAATAAATAAATAAAAATAAATCTTTAAAAAAGAAATATGATACTGGGGGAATAAATGGAAGAAAATATCTCTGTACATACAAGACAACAGATCTTACAATGATGAAAGACACAATGTCAAAATTTATTTTTTTAATTTTATTTTTTATTATTTAAAATTTTTGTATTTTTGTCATTTTTTAAACTATCATTATTATTTCATTTTCTTATTAATTTTATTCAGTTATTTGTTGGCTTCATTTGTGAAGAAGTTTTGGATAACAGAAGGGTTATGACTGTGGCAGGGGAGGATCATTTGTGTGGAATGTCAGTGATGGGGGATGCATGGGAGGAGGTTCACCTGGGGCACACCGATTAAGCATATGAAAGAGTTCAAGTGTTCATGGGGCATGGTCACGTAGGTAGAGATCCACACAATAACTAAAAGAATGTGCAATTCCCATTCTGGGAAATTCTGCCACATTCTCTAATAGGACAACAAGAATCCCCCAAGTACAGGGGCAGTCACTAGTGAAGACAGATGAACCATTGGTGGGCCCTTGATATTGATCACTGTATTTAGGAACCTTTTCTTTTGAAATTGAAACTTAGCCTAGTACTAAAGGTTGTCTAAGAGTTACTTCCTGATAGCCTCCTTCTTGCTCAAATGTGGCCTCTCTCTAAGCTGAACTGAGCATATAAATGCACTGCCCTACCCCCAGCGTGGGACATGACTCCCAAGGATGAGCCTCCCTGGCACCAAGAGATTACTACCAAGCACCAACTAGCAATGCAACTGGAAAAAGACCTTGGCCAGAAAGGGGAAAGAGTAAAGACAAATGAGTTTATATAGCTAAGAGAATTCAAAGTGAGTCAGGAGGTCATTCCAGGAGCTCATTGACTACCACAGTAAATATTGTCTCAATTAGCGGGGTTCCTGAGGGCTCTGGAGACATCCAGACACTTTAGGCAGGGCTGATAGCTCAGGAGTTTGGCACCCTGTCAGTGGGCCCTACTTTGGAATTTATGCTTCCCAGTGTGACAGAGTTGGACTCAGTTGTGGTTTCCCTGCACATGGCTCTTCTGCCACTTACATTTGAACCTATAGTTAGTACTAAAGTTGATAAGTTTATGTCCAAGAGACTTAAATCTTTGGGCTTTCCATGTGCCAGTCAGGCCCTGAATCTTAACAGAGTTGCAACACCTACTTTCCAGTTCATTGGACTCACCCAGGACAATGACCAAGGAAATGATGGTGGACAACAGCCATCCCAAGGAACAGAGAGAGTCTACAACTGCAAGCAAGATAGTCCCATTCATCTGCCCCATGGGATCTAAGCCCCCTCTCAATTAAAGGCAGAGTGGGCATCACCATCCCAGAATCCTCAGGATTGGAGAATGAATGATGGACTAGAGTAGACTTACCATTATTCTACTATAAACTTATAGTTATTCTAGTAATGGAAGAACTTTTATCACTGATGTAGAGGCAGTGACCACCAGAGGTTCTGAGAGGAGGGAGAAGGGGGAAATAGGTGTAATATGGGGGCATTTTCAGGACATTGGAATTGTCTTGAATGATGTTGCAATGACAGGTACTGGCCATTATATATCTTGTCATAACTTACAAAATTGTGCAAGAGAGAGTTTATAATGTAAACTATAATCCACACTTAGTGGCAATGCTCCAATACAATTGTAACAAATGTACCACACTAATGAAGGATGTTGTTAGTGTGGGAAAGTGTGTGGGGGGGGAAGGGTAATGCTTAGGGCATATGGGAATCCCCTATGTTTTTTATGTACCATTTATGTAATCTAAGTATCTTTTAAAAAAGTTTTTTTTTTTAATTTTTTTAAACACAAATATACTAGAGAGAAGGAAAAAGAATAACAGCTATGTACAGCAGGGGAAGCATAGAGATATTGAAAGGTGATGAGTTTTGGTTGTTTGCTTGTTTGTTTTTTATTTATTATTATTATTGGAATAATGAAAGTGCTGTAAGTGACTGAGGTGATGAATATAAAAATATGTGATTTCACCAAATACCATCGATTGTAAACTTTGGATAGATTTATGCTTTATTAATATGCATCAATAAAATTGATTTAAGAAAAAATTTTTTTAATTTACTGAGGCAATGAAAATACAACTCTGTGATGGAAGTGAGAGCCACTGAGTATATGCTTTGGATGGATTGTACAAGACATGGGACCGTATAACACAGTGAACCATGTGGTGGATGATGGACTGTGGTTAACAGTACAAATATGAGAGTGTTCTGTCATGAACTATGAAAATGTACAATACTAATACATGGTGTTAATAGTGGGGGTGGGGGAGCATGTATAAGAAATATACCAAATGTAAGCTATAGACCATAGTTAGTGGCAATATTTTGATGATGTTCTTTTATAGTCTGTAACAAATGTTCCACAACAATGCAAGGTGTTGCTGGAGGGGTGATGTATGGGAATACTGTACATTATGCGTAATTGCTTTGTAAGCTCACAATTTTTCTAATATTTATAAATTCTGAGAGAAAATTATTTCCAAACTATGAGGAAAGAAGTAAGCCATTTTAAGACATGCAAGGTCACCAAGAACTGCCTCTCATATACCCTTTGTGCTTTACCAAAACAGGAGTAAACAAAGAAAAGTAAGAATGAGAACTAATAGTAGGGATTGGAGACTCCAAGACAAAAGCCATATAAGAGGCATAGAGAGTCGCCAGACTATTCCAGAACAGGAGGACTGAGGATTCCAAGAGGGATATCTCAAAAGGATAAAATTGCTAGACTATTACAATAGTCTTCAAACAAATGTATGCCCACCATTTCTAATACTATCTAACACTGTGTTGAAGTATTATCCAATGCTTTTAGAAAGGAGAAAGCAATAAGAGTCCTAAGAATTATAAAGAAAAAGGGGAAACTATCTCTCTTTGTAGGTGATATCTGAAAAACTTAATAGAATACATATTAAACTATAACAAGCAATACAAGAATTTAGTAAAGTAACAAATTATAAAGTCAACAAACAGAAATCAACAGTCTTCACATATACAAACAGTTTAAAGATATAATGGAAGAGAAAAGCAATATACAATATCAAAATAAATACTTGTGGCTATTTTTTCCAAAATAGAGGGATAAAGACCAGATTTATTCTCCCACCAAAAATTGGGAAAAAATATGAAACAATGGTTAATAAGACATGGTACATTAGGCAATGAATGACAGCGATCCCTGAGATATAGGAAACAAATGAGATGAGCCCTGTGATTGTCCCACTCTACACTCTAGAGAAAATTTCCAGGTCACCATGCAGGAAGGGAGAACTGAAGTGGAGCCTGGAGGTCTCACTTAGTTGAAGAAAAAAGCTGGCAATCCAGAAAGACCAAGGTGGTTAGAATTTTCAGAGTAGAGCAGGGGTTCTTAACCAAGGGGTCCGTGGAAAGATTTCAGGGGGTCCATGAGCTTGAATTGAAAATTCAAAAAAACACAATTCTTGTGGGGATGTGTTGGTGCAGGTGTGATATATTTATTAAATAATACCCAGTATAGTGTGGACTTAGTCTGATTTTTATTTTGATATAGCGTGTTCTGAGTGCAGTGGATAACTGCCTGCAAAAAGCTTGGTAAGAATAGCGGAGAATGGTTTCATGATGCCATGGGAAAACTCGAATTTCTAAATGTTTGCCAAAAAGGCCATTTGAACAGATGTTGAACTGTGTTAGGTTATCAGGTACTGAAATTATGAAAGTTGTAAAAAGTAATTTTGAATAACCCTAAAATTTAATTTAAAGACATGCCAATGTTGAGTGTCAAAAAACTATCAGCCGCTATATTCTGAGAAGGAGTCTGTGGTTTTCATGTGACTGGCAAAGAGGTCTGTGAAACAAAAAAAGGGTAAGAACCCTTGGGGTAGAGCAACAAAGATGAAAGAGCTTCACAGACAGAAAACTCCAAAGATCCGCAAACAGTCCACCTCAAGTATTCAGCTGAATCCTGAAAAATGTATACATGGGAGAAAACTGTCTGAGGTCAGGGAAAAGCCCTGGATCACACACAGGGACAAAAATAGTGCCTATTCCCACCAACCTGAATGAAAAACTTCATAATTCATGGTTTATCTGGTAGAGTACTCAGAAGAGTGCTGCCTCAGCAGAGAGGGGAAAAATTAGCCCTAAACTAAACGATGCTGAGGCCCTGCCTAATAAAGCTTAAATGCAAGACATGAAAAGATCAAACTGTTTCCAAAAAACTTATCCATATGCCAAAACAAACCTTAAGAATATTTATAGGAATACAAAATACCCAACATTCAATAAAGTAAAATATACAATGTGTGACATACAATAAAAAATTACCAGGCATGCAAAGAAACAGGAAAATAGTATTTATAATGAGAAAAATAAATATTTGAAACCTAACCAGAGAAGGCTCAGGTGACACAATTAATATATAAGGATACTAAAGTTATTATAAGTATGCATATACTTTCTTTTTTTTTTTTTTTTTTTTTTACCGGGAGGTCCCGGGGATCGAACCTGGGTCCCTCCATATGGCAGACGGATGCCCAACCATTTGAGCCACATCCGCCCCCCTGCATATACTTTCGAGAAGCTAAAGGAAAGATTTAGCATGTAAAGCAGAGGCATGGGAAATATTTAAAAGATCTATATTGAACTTCTAGAAATGAAAATGGCAATCTCTAAGATAAAAAGATCAACTCAGTGGAACTAATGGCAGAAAAGACATTAAAGAAAAAACATTAATGAACCTGAAGACAAAGCAAAAGAAACAATCCAAAATGACACACACAGAGAAAAAGACAAAACAAACAAACAAACAACAACAACAAAAAAAAAAACAGAGCATCATGAGCTGTGGGAAAACTTCAAGCAACCTAATAAGCATGTGTTGGAGACCCCAAAGGGAGGGGTGGTAAGAAAGAATATTTGAAGAAATAATTTTCTAATATATTCCAAATATGGAGGAAAACTATAAATCCATGTATCCAAAAACTTTGGTATACCCCAAGCACAAGAAACAGGAAGAAAACTACATCAAGTTATATCATAATCAAATTACATAAAATCAATAAAGAGAGATCTAAGTGCAGCCAAAGAAAAAGGAAACATTACATGCAGTTAAAATAAAACATTAGACAATAAACTCTTATTATTAACATAAACTCATGTATGTGAGTTTATTTGAGCAGTTCATGATTCATGAATCAGGTAGCATGCAAACTACATGTGGAAAGGAGCTCCACTGGGAGAGGGGATTGTGAAATGGTCAAGCTGATTCAGGGTAAATGCTGAAACAAATAAGAGGTTCTGATTAGCTAACAACTAAGTTTCTGTTTCTATTGTGGTTCTAACTTTCATTTATCTAATGACTAATGATGTTGAACATCTTTTCATGTGTTTATTAGCCATGTGTATATCTTCTTTGGAGAAATGTCTATTCATGTCCTTTCCCATTTTCTGGGTTGTTTGTCTTTTTGTTATTGCATATAAAAGTTCATCATATATTCTGGATATTAAACCCTTTTCCAGTACATGGTTTAAAACTATTTTCTCCCATTCTGTATGTTGTCTTTTCACTTTCTTGATAATTTCCGTCGATGCACAAAAGTTTTTAATTTTATTGACATCAAATTTATCTATTGTTTCTTTTATTGTTAATGCTTTTTATGTCATATCTAAGAATCCATTGCTAAATCCCAGGTCATGAAGATTTGTCCCTATGTCTTCTTCTAAGAGTTTTATCATTTTAACTCTTATATTTAGGTCCTTGATCCATTTTGAGTTGATTTTTGTATGTGGTGCTAACACTAATTTTTTTAAAGCTAGAGTGTCTATATTAATATCAAAGTAGATTTAGAATAAATAATTTACCAGGGATAAAAGGATCATTTCATAGTGATAAAGTGGTCAGTTAATCAAGATGTTTATGCACATAATAATAAATTTTCAAAATACTTGACACAGGAAGGCAGGAGCACCCCACAAGATGGTGGCTTCCATGTGCAACATGTTCTCCTTCTGCATAGATGTGGCAGGCCCAGCCTAGGTCACTGCAGAAGTCCACTTTGTGAGCAGCACCAAGGTTCAGTTCTCTTTCAGCTTGATGATATAAATTAGAGGAGAGCAGATGTGGCTCAAGCAGTTGAGCGTCCACCTCCCACATGGGAGGTCCTGGGTTTGGTTCCCAGTGCCTCCTAAAGAAAAAAACAGACAACGAGCAGACAGTGAGCAAAAACAACAAGCAGGCAACAAGCAAAAAGAATGAGCAAACAACAAGAGAGAAAAATGAAGAAGCAGGGAGCAGCTGTGGTTCAAGCATTTGAGCGCCCACCTCCCACAAGGGGGGTCCCAGGTTCAGTTCCTGGTGCACCCTAAAGAAAACAAACAGACAATGAACAAAAATAATGAGCAGATAACAAGCAAAAACAATGAGCAGACAATGAGCAAAAAAAACAACGAGCAGACTAGAATAAAACGAGCAAAAACAGTGAGCAGACAGCAAGCAAAAACAATGAGCAGACAATGAGCAAAAACAAATGAGCAAAACGAGCAAACATGTAAGGGAGCAACTCAGAGGAGCAAAAATAAAATAAGTAAATAAATATTAAAAAATAAAAATACATAACACAAAAACTTAGAGAATTGCAAGGAGAAAGTCAAATCTATAATTATAATCTGAGATTTCAACATCCTTTTCTCAATAATTGGTAGAACAAGTATGTAGAAAATCAATAAATATGTAGCAGACTGCAACAACTCTGTAAACCAATTTGAGCTATTTGGCAGTTTTTAAATATTCCTACCAAAACAACAGAACATATATTCTTTTCAAGTGCACATGAAACATTTACCAAGATAGATCATATTCTTGGCCATAAAATTAAGCCTCAGTAAATTTAAAATGAGTCAAGTCATACAAAGTATGTGCCTTGACCACAATGGAATTAAATTAATAATTAACAACCAAAAAATCTCTAGAATAATCCCAAAATATTTGTAAACTAAATAACACATTTCTGGATAACACATGATCAAAGAATAAATCGAAAGAGAAATTAGAAATATTTTAAACTGAGTGAAAAGGAAAATAAAACATGTCAAAATTTGTGGGATGCAGCTCAAGCAATAGTTAGGGGGAAATTTACAGTACTAAGTGCCTCAATTAGGACAGAAGAAAGGTTTCAATTCAGTGAAAAACTAGAAAAGAATGAGTGAAACCCAAACTAAACAGAAGAAAGGAAATAATAAACAATAAAGCATAAATCAAATTTTAAAAACCACAAAAAAAACTACAGAGAAAATCAATGAAACCAAAAGTTGGTTCTTTGAGAAGAGCAATAAAATTGATTTATGGCTAGCCAGAAAAAAAAAGGAAAAAAAGAGAAAATATAAAAATTACCAATATTATGATGAGAAAGGTGATACCACTACAGATTCCACAGATATTAAAAACATCATAAAGGAATTTTATGAAAAACTTTTTACAAATAAATTCGAAAACTTAGATGAAATGAACAATTTCCTTGAAAGACAAATTCCTACCACAGTTCACTCAAAAAGAAATGAATAGCCTTCTCATCCTTATGTTATGGAAGAAATTGAATTTGTAATTTAAGAAACTTCTAGGGGTCGGATGTGGCTCAACTGGTTGGGCGTCCGTCTCCCATATGGAGGGACCCGGGTTCGATCCCCAGGACCTCCCGGTAAAAAAAAAAAAAAAAAAAAAAAAAATAAGAAACTTCTCACAAGTGGCCCCTGTGGCTCCCTCCTAGGTTTGGATCCCACCTGAGGTGAGAGCCTGGGGCTTGGACTCATCCCTTTTCCTACCTTCTAGATGCGTCAGAATCCTGAGGAGTAGTTAGAGAACCTTTCTGGAAGAGTCCTCGTTATCTGATATGCCCCCACCACTCTTTCAATTTTGAAATCTTCACAGGATGTGTGACCAAAACCAAGAACAGCCATGAAGTGAGATCATGCGAAGTGGCAGATAAAACAGGCAGTATCACCATTTCTGTGTGGGATGAGATCAGAGGTCTTATACAGCCAGGGATATTATTCGGTTGATCAGAGGGTATGCATCCATGTGGAAAGGATATCTGACATTTTATATTGAAAGGGGTGGTGAACTTCAAAAAATTGGGGAATTTTGTGTTTATTCAGAAGTGCCAAATTTCAGTGAGCCCAACCCAGATTATCAAGGACAACAGAAGAAAAGGGCACACAGTGAACAGAAAAATAATTCCACAAATAGTAATATGGGTACAGGTACATTTGGACCACTGGGAAATGGTGTACAAACCAGCCCTGAGTCAAGAGGATACCAATTTTCATATAGAGGCAATGGCCGAGGACCTATCAGTCCACAGTACGAGGAACAGCTAATAATCAGTTATGACTGCAATAAGTAATGTCAGGGACACTCGAAGAGCCTTTATAAGATGACCTATGCTAAATACTCACATGTAGTTTTGCACTTTTATTTATTGTTAACTGTGAAAAGTATGTCCTTTTTTGGTTTCCTGTTACATATTTGTTTGTTAGGAAAACTTTGTTAAGCTGCTCAAGTCTCCTATTGAAAAATGGGAACATTCTGAAAAGTAGGGGCATTCATTTTTAGAGCAAAAAGATGCTTGGATATCCTCTTAAAAATCTTGCACTCATTTCATGGGTGAGTTACTTAAGACATCAGCTTTATAGCCTCTATGAGTCTATCTTCTGTATATATTTTATAATATTTAAAATAAGACTTAGAGGGAGATGTTCTTTTGTCTTAAATTTAGATACTGCCAACTTAAATCAATAACCACCAAAACAAAACAAAAACAACGTGATCAATGTCACAGAAATTTTTGAGTGTGACTCCAGGAATGACTGACTTCTTCACTGAGTGACTGCATTAAGATTTTCCAAGAAATGAATCATCTTAAATTCTCGCTTTATTTCCAAAAAAAACCACAAAAAAACAAAAAAGATTTTTTATCCAAATTATAGACTAGAATGTGATCTGTATTGTAACAAGTAATTTTTAGAAGAAAGCTACATTTATTTTGGGGTAGTACTCTTAACATTTGTTATCAACTTTGTGGATTTCACTGAAGGAAAATTTTAAACTGATGCCTGGAATATTTTTTCAAACTACCATGTTAAATATTAAAGTATAATTTAAGGGCATTATAAGGTCATAGTAAACATTGAGCTAATTATTTTCAAAAATAATTATGGCAGATAAACATTACAGAGGTGATTCAAATTGAATTCACGAAGAAACATGCAGCCTTTAAGTTACATGGTCCTAGGCACTTAGTACTCAGCCTGGAGTGAAAATCCTAAGTACTTTTGTGTGTGCGGATGTGTGTGCATGCTGTCAGCGTTTTTGAACACAACTCAAATATCCTTATTAACAGAAGTTAAGAAATGGCTCTCTCAAAGAAGTAAATACAACTTTATGCAGAAATGTAAAGGTGGAATTTGTGTGTTGTAAATGGTACCCAGATCCATCTTTTGCTGTAAAGTGGATTACTGGTAAAAATTTTCCTTTGTTAGAAGTTAACTCTTCTTGAATATTATCCCTTAAACAAAAGTTGAATTAATGTTAACAGAAAAAGAAAGCTTCTCACAAAGAAAATTCCAGGAGCAGATGACTTTTTATAATGGAGAATTCTACCAAACATTTTAAAAAGAAATACTTCCAATTCTACACAAATTCTTCCAGAAAATTGAAGAGGAAGGAATTTTTACAGCTCATTCTATGAGGCCACCATTACTTTGATAACAAAACCAAGTTAAGATATTAAAGAAAAACTATATCCCAATAGCCCTCATGAATACAAAAGTATTGTAAAGCTACAGTAATCATACAGTGTGGTATTGGCATCAAGACAGACAAATAGATCGATGGAACAAAAAAGAGGTTTCAGAAATAGACCCATACATATATGGTAAATTGGTTTTCAAATAAGGTGGGAAGATATTTCAGCAGTGTATGGAGTCTTTTCCACAATGGTACTGGATCAACTGGAGCATTAGTACATAGATGAACTGATGGAACAGAATAGAAAATCCAGAAGTGACCCACTTCCTCCCACCATACACCAGAATGAATTCCAAATGAATTAGAAATGTAAACTGTGAAACCACACAGGTACTAGAGAAAAGCAAGAGTGAGTTCTTGTAAAGCTTGGAAGAGGGGAAAACTTTCTCAGCTTTAATTCAAAATGCAGAAGCAATAAGAGGAAAAAATGGATAATTTTGACTACATTGTTTAAAAAAAAACTTGTACATGAATGTGTGTGTATAATATTTTGCAACTTATAATACAAAGAATTACCCATAATAAAGAGCTTCTAACTTTTTAGAATAAAAAGATAAGCAATGTTATAGAAATACGCACAGTAGATATAAAAAGATAATTTACAGAAACTGAAATATGAATGTCTGGTAAACATGTAAAAAGATGCTCCACCTCCCTCATATTGAGAAATATGCTAATTAAAACTACACTAGGGACATAATTTCTCACCTATACTCTTGGCCAAAACCTCAAACATTTCGCAAAACACTGCTACAGAGAAACAGGCATATTCATATTTTGCTGGTGGCAATAAAAATTATATAACTCAATGTGAATATTCTTGTTGTCCTGATTTTGTGATAATCAGGGTAGGCTAAACATTCGCTATATTAGAAACCATGCATGTGTCCCCAGACCTAGTTTTTCTCCCTAGGTCTGGTTTTTAGAATGCTGGTGATAAACTAAGCCTGATTTATTATATGACCATCCTGTATGGGAAAAGACTGTAACTTTGAGTATCTTTGGTCAACCTTAAGAGATATAGCAGGGAGACAGATGTGGCTCAGGTGGTTGGACATCCATCTTCCATATGGAGGGACCTGGGTTAGATCCCCGGGATCTCCCGGTAAAAATGAAAAAAAGAAAATTATAGAAGGTGTGCGGGCCACCAGGCCCTGTGTGCGGGTGTGCCGCCAGTCCCTGCAAGCCACGCAGCAAGAAGATGGCATAACAGGAGAGTGACACAAGGGAGAGCCAAGGCGAGACGCACTGAAAAACCAGGAACTGAGGTGGCGCAGGCGGTAGGACGCCTCTCTCCCACATCGGAGGTTCCAAGGATTGAATCCCAGTGAAGACAGAAGGAGAAAGATGAGAAGAGAGGGCAAGAAACGGACACAGAGAGTTGCCCAGCGAATGGACACAGAAACAGCAAGAATTGGGGGGGGGGGTGCTAAAAATGGATAAAGGTAAATGAATAAATCCTTAAAATAAATGTTTAGGGGAGGAAGATTTGGACTATAGTTAGTAATATTACTTTGACGATGCTCTTTCATGATTTGTTAGCAGGTATTTCACAGCAATGCAGGATGTTTGTCGGGGGCTGATGTGTGGGAGCCCTGTATGATGCTATGCATGTTTGTTTTGTAAGTTCATGATGTTTACTGAACACTTATAGTTTATGTATGTTCATGTATGAATGATATACTTCAGTAAGTTGTTTAAAAATAAATAAATAATCATATAACTCATAAGGTAGTGAATTTGGCAATATGTGGAAAAATTACATATTTGTTTACCCTATGGCCCAACAATACCACTTGCTGGCATTTACCCCAAAGATATACTAACATAACTGCAAGATGACTTACACTCAAGTTGGGCAGCTAAATAAATTATGGTACAGTTGCAAAAAGGTTTACTATGCAGCTTCAAAAGGGAATGTGAAAGAGCTCAGCACACTGCTCCAAAGTGACCCACAGGATATGGTTAAACAAGAAAAGTAATATGTAGAACAGTGAATAAAACACACTACCTTTTATGCTAAAAATAGGAAATACAAACATATACTATTTGTTTATTTTATTTTTATTTTATTTTATTTTTTAATTTTTACCGGGAGGTCCCAGGGATCAAACCCAGGTCCCTCCATATGGGAGACGGACCATTTGAGCCACATCCTCCCCTCTTTAAATTTTTAAAAATAAAAATCTAATTACTAAGTTACCAACAAGTGAAAGAAAGGAACAGGATGGAGGGGACTGAGATAGAAGCTAAATTTCTCTGAGTGTGCTTTATTGTAGGTTTTTAATTTTGAAAACACATGAATGCTTTAAATAATTCAGAAACAAAAATAAAGTTAAAAAAAAAATTTCCTAAAAGATTTGAGTGAAATGACTAAATTTAAAATGAAGCCAATTTACTATGTTAATGGCTTAAGCAGACAAAGAAGAATGATTTCAAGGGGCTTCGGAACATAGGGTTTTAGCTTGGGTTTAGCCAGAAGCAGATTCTGCAGCAAGTATTTGGGTGCAAGGAGCCTCTGTAGGGGAGTGATGAAGTGAGACAGTTAATAAAGGGTGTGTTATCCAGCCAGCTGTGACTATGGGCAACAGGAGCTTAATCCAGTTGGGAAACTATGGGAAATGGTACAGAACAGGAGCCTCGGAGTTAGCCCTCTTGTGTTATTTATGTACTGACTCCCTCTCAGTGGATGATTGAGAGCTGCTCCCAGAGGGCGTTCGATCCCCAGCACTTCAGTGTTCCAGGTGCAGAGGAAACCTTCCACAGCTTTGAAGAAAACTTTCAGGCAAAAACAGACATTTATGAGACAAGTAGAGGAATTTGAATGTTGAAAAATATTAGGTGATATTAAGGAACTATTTTTAAGTGTGATAATGTTATTTTGATTATGTTTTAAAATAGACTTCTTAGACATACAGGCTGAAATAGTTATGAGTGAAATGATAGCACATTTAGTATTTGCTTTAAAATAATTGAGTGGGTGGTGGGAGAAGTGTAGATGAAACAATTCTGGCTATTTGTTGGTAATTGTTGAAATACTGTGATGAGTACTCTCTCTATATTTTTATGTATGTTTACAAATTACCATAATAAAAAAGTTTTGTTAATCTAAATCTGTATACTCTCCTGAACAGGAAGCACACTCCCAGTCATGTACCCCAAATTGAAGTCCATTTTCATACTTCAAGTTTCAAACATACTCAAAGGAGTTTTACCCATCTGGCAGAAATTTAGGGGATGAATTTGTCATAGGTTCATAGAATAAGCAAATAAAACAAACTGGGAAAACAGAAAGCTGTACGAGAGAGTAAATATAATAATGATATATTACCTGACCCAGTTGTGAACAATGTTTAGTTGGTCATAACATAAATGCTAAAAACCAATCTAATAATAATTTGTGATGTGTCTATGGTAGGAGGGTGTAAGAAGGGGAAGTGTGGGTGGCAGGTGGAGGGAATTGTAAGAGAGCTAAATCATCAGCTTCCATAGTAGTAGGGCTAACCATAATATATAAAACTGGAAAATCAATAATAGTATAAGCACATTATTTAGAAATGTGGGGGGCGATGCCCAAAGAATCAGGTAAAATAGGTAAAAAGTGGCTGGTCTGTAATTCTTGCAGGGAGGAAGGAGAAGCTAAGAGACTGCTGTTTTCCATAAAGTGCCTTATAGAGCACTTTGATTTTAAAACAATGTACTCTGATTTTAAGAGAAAGAGAGAGGAGAGAGAGAAAAAAGAAAGAAAGAGAGGAAGGGAGAGGGGGAGAATGAATGAACAAGGAAATGAATTGTGTGTGTGTGTGTGCGCGCGTGCGTATTTTAGCAAGATTACCAGGTGTGGTTTCACAGTGTGAGACTGAAATGAAAATTGTGAAGAGAAAACTGGAGATGAGAGTGACATGGAAATTTGAGTGGGATGAGCCATGAGGGCAGGTATTATACTAGAGAATAACTTGCTGTCTTCGTTTCTCTCCCCTGCCCCCATCTCTCTCTGTCTCTCTGTCTCTGTTTGTGTGTCTGTCTATCTGTCTCTCTCCACCCTTACCTTGACCAAAGCTAAGCCCTCTCTTCCAAAGATTTTTGGACCCTCCAACAGGGCCAGCCCGGGCCAAGTAGTGAATCTCACCTGCATATCAACAGGCTTCTTTCCCAGAATGGTAACTCTGAAATGGCTTGAAAATGACCTGGAGTTTCCCGCTGTTCATACCCTAGTCCTGCCGCAGGGGAGGGCTTCCTCCTACACCGTCAGGAGCACCACCGAGGTGACTCTTGCCCTCTCCTCACTCTACTCCCAAGTCACCTGCCAAGTGTCTCATAGTGAATTGCAGAGCCCCCTCCGTGGGAAAGTGAACATCTCTCAATTCCTCCGAGGTAAGGGCTCCTCCCAGCTACCCCATCCCCAAGGCCAACCCTCGTGACCACCACAGCTTCTGTTTGGGGGCACTTCAGCTGCAACCTGCTGTTCATTCCCCATGCGGTGAGGTTGGTATAAAGATCCCTATTTTCTACAGGTGTCCTCTTACCACGTATTGCCACAGTCAGGTCCCTGCCTTTCAGAGCTCCCTTCCATCTAGTGTCTATGGGAGGTAGAGTTTCATTCATTCATTCAACAAGTGTTTATGGAGCAGCTGCTGTGTGGTGGCATTGTTCTAGTGCTGGGGATTCCATGGAAAAAAGAGAACAAACTTTGATCTGCCACACTGAGTCCATAGTCATGGGGGGAAACAGACATCAACCAGGAATATAAGCAAACAACTAAAAGGTTATGAACTGGGAGGCGGATGTGGCTCAACTGGTTGGGCGTCCGTCTCCCATATGGAGGGACCTGGGTTCGATCCCCGGGACCTCCTGGTAAATTTAAAAAAAAAAAGGTTATGAACTGCAATATTTTCTAGGAGGGGAAAGAACCGAGTGTTGGATTAGATGAAAACAGGAGAAATCTTGTTTACTCAAGAAAGCTCTTTTTGAAGAAATGGTATCATTGTAAAGAAGACTTTAACTCCTCATTACTCAAATACTTCCATCCCAGAACAGGAATCTGGCTTTGCTTAACCAAGAGGTACCACAAGAGAGCTCCAATTTCCAGTATGGAAATTAAATCCTAGCCTCCACCTCGAGCATCCCAAAGAAAGTTCCAGGCAGCTTTGAAATAATAGTGTGTCCCTGCTTTATGCACATGAGGAAACTGAGGCCTGGAGAGGGAAAGTGACTTGCATCAAGTCGTATGGCTCTTGAGTGAGCAGGTCATGTCTCTTCTTTGCTTAAAACCATTCAGTAGCTCACCACTGCTCTTAGGTAAAAGACCAAAATCCTCCCAGGGTTTTTAACAGTGATGTTCAAGTATTTCTATTCATGTACCCCCTAAAAATAATAATTTAAACAAATATAAATAAGCTCTTCTCTAATAATCAAAACTTCATATCATTCCTTTTTCTTCTAAAACTTGTTATTTCTATTCTAAATTCCATGGTAAACCTTACCCTAATATATTTTATACTTGAAAGTCTTATATTGACCACAATATCATGCATAAACATATCATAGAGAACTATGAGAACATAGAGAATGACAACAAAAATATGTATATAAACTGAAATTTTTAAAAAAATTATGTCTTATGACTATAAGGCTCTAAATGCTTAAAAAGTAGTTTGGATTGAATTACACAATTGATCAAAACAATCTAAATGTATGACAAATATTGATAAATAATTACTGAAATGTTGGAAATGCATCTCAGTGAGGTAGATGGGGGTGTTTATGATGTTTTGATTAAAAGAAGTTTCCTGGGCAGCAGTATTTTGAATTGTCCCTTTATTTTGTGTCCCAAAGTCTTTATACCAAGGGCAATTCACCACAGTTAGGTTCAGAATGTGCGGGAGCAAGGCCTTTCTTTTGTAAAGTAGGAGAAGGAGAAGTAAGAAGCAGGAGGTAGGAGAAGAACACGACCTTGTTGCTCATTCTCAAGCAGATCAATTTTAAGAGTCATATGAGGATTGAGGACATCAACTGTATTAACACTAGCAATGCCTGCACTCCTTAGGATGTCTTCCTGTGACCCCAGGGGTAAGTGCACTGCAGTTTGAAGACTGGCTATGAATTCTGCTCCCTCTCGCCTACACTCCCCCTCGCTCACTTGGGTCTTCTTTCTACGTTTGGAATGGGCTAAGCTTCACCACAGGGCCCCTGCCCAGGCTCCTCCCTTCACTGGAGAGGCACTTCCCCAAGCCAAGCCTCTCCCACTGCCCCCTTCCTCTGGGCCTCCTCCAACCCCTTCTGCCTAATGTTCCAGTCACTAGGGCTGGGGAACAAATTATTCCCAAACTTAGATGTAGGAAACAACCATTTATTACACTCACAGATTCTGTGGGACAGGAATTCAAACAAGGCACAGCAGCTTGTCGCTGCTCCATGGTGCCTGGAACCTCAGCTAGACGATTCCAAGGCTGGAATCACTTGAAGGCTTATTGGATAACGTCTGGTCATTAATGCTGGCTGTGGGCTTGGGGCCTCATTTCCTCTTGACATGGGCCTCTCCTTGTTGTCTTTCCATGTAGGACAGCTTGATGCCTGTGTTTCAAGAGAGAGCATCCCAAGACAGACCAAGCCAGATGGAAGCCATATTTATCAAGGCAGTCACAAAGTCCCACCCAGGTTCAAGGGGAGCAGAAATAGACTCCTCCTCTGATGGGGAGTGGCAAGGTTGTGGGAGAGCATGTAGGGCTGCTTGTGGCCATTTTTGGAAAATCCTGCCCCACCCCAAGACCAGGTCAGGTATCCTGCTATAGGTTCTCAAGATCCCTGTAGGGGTCTTATGACTGCCATATAGTTAACTCTTTTTTTTTTTATTTCAAAATTTTAAAGAACAATTATGCGAACCATACTGGATTCCCATACATCACCCCACCACCAACACCTTACATTATGGAGACACCTTTGTTACAAATGATGAACATCGTCATAATATCACTGCTATCTATAACCATAGATATAGCCATATAGTTAACTCTTATTTTTTATCTTTCATATTTCTGCTTAAAGGACACTTCCTCCAGAAACACTTCCTTAACCTGCCCCCAAGACCATGTCAGGTGCCCTGCTGTAGGTTCTTAGTATCACTGTAGGGGTCTTATGACTTTATTTACCCTCTGTCCTGCCCACCAGAGTGGGAGCTCCATGAGACAGGTTCCATGTCTGTCTTGTTGACTGATGTATCCCGAGAACCAAGCACTATGCCTAGAAGGGAGAGGCTGCTCTTTGAGCATATTTTGCATGAAGGAGGGAACTAACAAAAGAAGCGTTGTTGTTTCAGTCGTGCCCACAGTGAGTGTGTCAGCACACCCAGTCTCAGGCCTGCAGGTGGCCATCTTCATCTGCCATGTGCAAAGGTTTTACCCCGAAGGCACCAACATCAGCTGGCTGGAGAGGAACCAAGACTCCAAGATCTGTGATGCTCTTGCCTCCACCAAGAACCAAGATGGCACATTCAGCCAAGACTATCTTCTCCTAGTCAACACTCCAGAGCAGGAGGACAAGAGGTCTTTTACCTGCCAAGTGTGGCACGATGCCCAGGCACCGGTCCAGGCCAGCATGCAGCTGAGCGAGTTTAGAGAAGAGGAGCAAGCAAGTTTGGGTGAGTAGAGGTGAAATAACTAAGCAGTTAAAGGCTCAGACTTGGAGTCAGGATGGGTGGGTTCAGCTGCTGACTCTGCCAGGCTGATTGTGTGACCTTGGAAAAGTCACTTCAACTTTCTGAGATCCCAAATCTTTATCTATAAAATGGGACAGCAATTATAGCAACCTCTTCAGAGTGTTATGCCTTAGGTACCAAATAGTAGTAAGTGCTATTATTATCACACAACTGGATCCTGACGATGTATCCATTTTACCAGCTATGCCTGGGAACAACTAAGTTAATATGAAACATCTTTTCCCAATTCCCACTTCACAAATCATTCAGTTTCAATGATTACTGAGCACGATTAGATACTTTACATGAGTGCTACCATTTGATAACTTTCTAAAGTAGGTGTTAGCCCATTTTAAGAATAAAGAAACTGAGGCTCAGAGAGGTGAAGTGACTCCCTCCAAGGCCAAGGGTAGTCTTGGCACCTGAATTAGGAGTAGAGCTGAACCTTCCCAGGGGTCAAATGATGGAAGGTCTTCATTGACAGGTGCCAGAGCATTGAATGCTCTCTATGGGACCCTCCTCCTTGGCTGGAAGTTGTTTCTTCTGACTGCAGTTTCAGTCCTCTATGTTCTCAAGATGAGACTCTTTTCCAGGTAAGGGTGGACTCCATATAGGGGCTGGGCTCCCAGGGATGGCACTCTAGGCCAACAGGGGATCCTAGATAGGGGGATACCTTTTCTCCTCCGTCTTGAAGGGGTGTTGAATCCAGAGAGTCCCTGAAAGTTGCCCTCCAGTTCTTTCAACCTTCCTCTCCACTTCTCATGGCCCCAGTCTGAGGATGCACAAAAGATACGGGTTCCCCTCATCTGGGCAGGGAGAGTATTAAGGGAGGGGGAGAATGAGGGAGTTCAGAATGGTGAAAAGACCCTCTAGGTGGTCCCTGAGGAGAGGTCTGAGATGAACAGGTGCCTCACCCCAGCTCCCAGCCTCTCTATAGGTTGCAGCACTGCAAGGGCCTCCCCAGTGACACGGGGCCCTCGGTCCCCTCCTGTCTTATTCAGGACTGGCCCAAGAGAGGGGCTTGCCATGATGCCTGTAGCTGCAACCCCAGCTTCTCCTGCCTCGTCAGCCTCCTGAGACCTGTCCAGCCCTGGCCATCCCTCCCGACTCCCAATCCTCACTTCCTGTAGCCCCGGTGGAGGTGAAATCCTGGACCAAGCAGTAGTGAGAGGAGGGCTCTCACACCCTTCCCAAGAACTAAGCTTCTGTGGGGATTCTGGGCACTAAGGCCACGACCCTGACCCAGAAACCCAGAAGGGGCAGGACAAGCTCCAGACCAGAGGGAAACATGCACCTCCAACTCAGACAGCCCCTTCCTGACTCCTCAAGGAAAACCCAATGAGAGCGTCCAAACTCTGCCAGGAAACCTTTCCAGGCCCACCACTAAAATGAGCTTTAAGGAAACATTTAAGGCCAATAAATACATGAAGAGACGTCCAACTACATTAGTAATCAAGGAAAGCCAAGTTGACACCACACTGAGATGCCAACTTGTTCCCGTTCAAATAGCAAAAAATAAAAAAGCAACTGACACTCTCTTTCATTGCTGGTTGGCACATAAATTGGCACAGCTGCTTTGGAAAACAGTTTGGAAATTTGTATTGAGTTGACATTCACATTCCCTATAACTTGGCATTTCCACTCTTGGGTTACATGCAAAAGAAACTCCTCCATATGTGCACCAGGAGATATGTGCAAAAATGTGCATAGTAGCAGTGTTTGAAATTAGTGAAACCTGAAAACTATCCAACTGCCCATCTATAGGATGATGGGTAAATAATTGTAGCATAATCACACAATGGAATTTCAAACAGCAGTAAAACTGATGAACTACAGCAACATACAATAATATGGATAAATCTTAGCTATAAAATATTGGGGGTTAGTGAACTCCCCAACATTTCATACAGCATGATATTCTTTTTATAAGGCTAAAAACAGCTAACATTAAATAGTTTTTAGGAATACATATCAATATGATAAAACCATATTTTTGAGAAAGGAACAATCAACTTAAGATTCAGGACAGTAGTTACACTGGGGGTAGGGGTGGGGCAGAGGAATGGAAGGGTGTGTAAACATAGGTAGGCAAGCAAGGTGCCTAGGGCACAGATTTTAAGGGAGCACTCATTCTCAGGATCCAGCATGCACAGTGTCAGCACTTACACAAGCATGTCTCCTTAACTTTTGTGCCCAGGTGCCTCTTTGCCTCACCCAAGTCTAACTTGTCTCCAAGTCTCCAAATCCCATCAATTCTGTCCTCTCAACAGACCTCATGGGCACTTACCTAGATGGCTCCAACAGCTTCCTCACAAGCCTTGCCTCTGTATATCTCTAATCCATCCACTGCACAGACGACAGAACAGTCTTTTAAAAACATTTACTCGAAAACTTTAGTTCCTCACTCCCCAAATTATACCTCAGGAAGGATACAGAAGCTGTCCCAGGTGCTGCACACCTTGAAAGCAGAGGGGAAATGAAGCAGCCAAGAGACCCTACTTGGACATGAAGATTCCTTACCTGTTTAAGGAAACAGCTTGCATCCCAGGCAAGCCCAGCCCAGAGCTTCCAGACAAACAACTACTCATTACAAAGGAGGCTCTGCCTTCATTTATTCCACAAATATTACTGAACACACACTACATATAAGGCACTGTGTTAGAAAACCAAGGAAACATTGAGGAACCTTGGTAAAGGTGGTCCCTGACTTGATGGAGCTGAAAGTCTGATGAAGAAAGAAAGAGAAAAAGACAGGGAGAGGGGGAGGGGGAGGGAGAAAGAATTAAAAAGCGTGATGAGTGCCCTGAAGCAAATATGAGAGTACACATACTAATAGCAGTTGCAATGATAGATCTTCACAGGGGCCAGGAATCAAGTGGCTGCTAGCTAGAAAGAATGGTAGAGGAAGCCTTTCTCAAAAGGGAACATTTGCACTGGTAGTATCTGAAAGTTGCGAAGAGCCCAGGGAAATACATTCTTGTTAGAGGGAACCTGTGGAGCCAAGACCTGAAGTATGAGTGAATTTGGAATGTTCAAGGAAGAGGAAAGAAGCCAGTGGGGCTGGAGTGTGTGAGTATTGGAAGAGAAGGGCACAAGCCAGATATCACAGGGCTACAGGCCATGGCAGAGTTTGGATTTTATTCAAAGGAGAATGGGAAGAAAGGTTTAATCCACAGAGTAAATTACAAGATCTGATTTCCATTTTTAGACATCACCATGCTTCCTGTGGAGTAAGGAGATCAGAGGAAAGCAGATAATTCAGATGTGAGATTATGGCAGTTAACCAGAAAGCAGTGATGGTGGCTTGAGCTGTGGCAGTGCCAAGGGAGATGGAAAGAAATGAACTAATGGGAAGTATATTTATAGATGGAAATGGCAGGACTTACTTGGGGACTGAAAATGAAAGGTAATGGAGAGGGAGGAATTGGGGGTGGCGTCCCAGATAGGTTGAGAAATGGATACAGTGGTGTCATTTATGGAGACAGGGAAGACAGGTGGAAAAACAGGTTTGGGGATGGGAATTAAGAGTTCAGCTTTGAACATACTGTTTGCTCATCATCCAAACGGAGATGTTGAGTAGGTAGATGGGCATATACGTCTGGAGTTCAGGAGAAGGGTCTGAGCTAGAGAGATATTTTTGGAGTCATCAGGCTGGTTGCTAGGGCAGCCAATCATCAGTGCTAAAATACCCAGAATTTCATTTTCCATCCTTCTAGCCTCCCCAAAGTCCTTGGATACAATGCAGTCTCCAGGTTCTAGTACAAAAAGGGTACTTACATGGGCATAGGTTGGAGAAAGAAGCAGAAAAAGTAAATACTTCCATTTATCAGGATGGTATGATTACAGATATACTTTTCATTTTCATTTTCATATCAAATGAGAGTCATCGGCATGTTTCTGCAACAAATCAATTTTAAAATAATTAAATATGGTCTGAATTAAATATCAAAAAAAAAATTGATCGTTGCAGAGGTTGGGAATGTCCCCCTTGTTCCTATCACCCTGTGCCATCCTGGCAATTCTCAGCAGCCCCACTGGAGCCCAGGACAAGGATGTATAGAGTGACAGATATGGAAAACGGTCACAAATGGGCAGCAAAACATCTGAGTGATGCTGTGACTTTCACATCATCATCAACCTGAACTGCAAAAATTCTTGATACCACCTAATCTAACCTTTCCTCCCAGCCCCAGTTTACAGATGGAGAAATTGTGTCCTGGAGAGATGTAATTCTCGGGCCACCATTCCAGGTGTTCGAAAATTATTACTTTTTAAATTTTTTTCCATAATTGAACATAATTTCTATTTTAAGCACCCTTTCCATTGACTTAATCTTGGTCAATTCAGGATCTGCTCCATCAAATCAGGGAGCATGCTCTACTCTCTCCATCCCCAGTGGTACCCAAGGTGCCCTTGTGACATCCAGCCATCGAGCCATCTGCTGAGATGTCCATCACCCTGTGCACCATGTACAGCCACACAGATGCCCATAGCACTCACTTCCTCATTGCAGGACTTCTCCACATCACTGGCTTCCAGCTCTGCTCACAAGCCCCTTAAGCACGCTGGAAATTCTGGCTACTCTGCAAGGTGGTCTCAGGCCTCTCTGTCTAGGCAGAATATGCAGCTAGGTCTGCTATCCTATTGTCAGGGGATGGCAGGAACCTCACAACCCATGTCATGAGAAAAGAACATCCCTCAAAATTTGACCTAGGTTTTGGAGGAGCAGACTGCAGTGCTGTTTCCTTCCAGCTCCCCTCCTCTCTCTCAAAAATCGGGCTAGTCCCAGCAGGTAACTGAGGTGGGTAGAACAGTAGAGAGGAAGAGACTGGCTCTTTAAGAGCCCATATTTTTCCAAATTTTTCCATATTACATCTGTATCTTAGCTTTGGAAACTCAAAGATGCATTTATTCCCTGTTTCTGCGGTGACAGCCTCCCTTGAGGCAGATGCATTACATTTATCTGCTGCCTAATTTGGTCACAGTGAAACACTTAACAGCGAAGGGAAGGCATTGGCTAAAACTGGGCTACAGAGCTCTGCAGTGACATGAGCAGGCACATTTTATAAGAACATGTCAGAAGCCTATCCACTCTTTAAGATCCAGTGCATCCAATGGGTAGAGATTCACACAATAATAACCAAAAGAATATTGAATTCCCATCCTGAGGACCTCTGCCACATTCTCTAATGGAACAGCAACAATCCCCCAAGTATAGGAGCAATGACTGGTGAAAAAGGATGGTCCATTGATGGACCCTTGATATTGACGACTGTACTTATGAGCCTTTGCTCTTGAAATTGCAACTTAGCCTAGTGTTGTAGGGTGCCTAAGAGTTACATCCTGAGAGCCTCCATGTTGCTCAAATGTGGCCTCTCTCTAAGCGAAACTCAGCAAATAAATGCATTACCTTCCCCCCCAGTGTGGGACATGACTCCCAATTTGAGCCTCCCTGGCACCAAGGGATTACTACCAAGCACCAGCTGGTGATACAACTGGAAAATGACCTTGAATAAAAGGGGGGAAAGGTAAAGACAAATGAGTTTATATGGCTAAGAGACTTCAAAGTGAGTCAGGAGGTCATCAGAGATGTAACGCTTATGCACATCTCAGCAGGATCTCATAGACTGCCAAAGCAGATTCTACCCCAAATAGTGGGGCTCCTGAGGGCTCTGGAGACATCCAAGTCCTAAGGTCATGGCAGATAGCTCCAGAGTTTGGTACCTTGCCAGTGGGCCCTACTTTGGAGTCTGTGCTCCCGAGTATGACAGAGTTGGACTCAGTTGTGACTTCTCTACACATGCCTCTTCTGTACCTTCTATTTGAAACTATAGTTGGTGCTGGAGTTGGTAGGTGTATGTCCAAGAGATTTGAATCTCTGGGCTGTCCATGTGCCAGCTGGGCCCTGAGCCTCAGCAGAGTTGCAACACCTACTCTCCAGTTCATTGGACTCACCCAGGACAACTAGCAAGGAGGTAAGGATGGACAACCACCACACCAAGGAACTGAAAGAATCTAAAACTGCAAGCAAGAGAGTCCCATCCATCAGCCTTATGAGATCGAAGCCCCCCTCTCAATTAGAGGTAGAGTGGGCATCACCATCCCAGAATCCTCAGGATTGGGGAATAAAATGTGTACTAGAGTGGACTTACTGATATTCTACTATAGATTTATTGTGATTCTAGCAATGGAAGAAACTATATCATTGATGTGGAGACAGTGGCCACTGGAGGCTGAAGTCAGGGAGAGGGAAAAGAGATGTAATATGGGGGCATTTTCTGGACTTGGAATTGTCCTGAATGACATTGCAATGACAGATACAGGCCATTATATATCCTGCCATAACCTACAGAACTGAATGGGAGAGAGTGGAAACTACAATGTAAACTATAATCCATGCTTAGTGGCATTGCTCCAAAATGTGTTCATCAATTGCAATGAATGTACCACACTAATGAAAGAAATTATTAATGCAGGGAAAAGTGGGAAGTGTGGGGAGTGGGGCATATGGGAATCCCTTATATTTTTTTATGTTACATTTTATGTAATCTAAGTATTTTTAAAAAATAAATAAAAAACATATTTTAAAAAAAGATCCAGTGCATCCCAACTCTGACTATACTTAAAGCCATTGAATTGCACACTTTACGTGGGTGAATTGTATGACATGTGAACTATATCTTAATAAAGCTATTAAAAAGATGCAGAAATTATTACAATGTGGGGATACTGTAGAGTTATTTGATTTTTTGTTTGTTTTTTTAATAAAAACTAATTTGAGGGAAAAGCAGTTGTAATACAGGGGCTTTTTCAGGACTTGGGAATTGTCCTGAGTGACATTGCAATGACAGATACAGGCCATTTTATGTCATCATATAACATGCAGAACTGTGTGGGACAGAATATGGTCTACATGTGAACTATGGTCCATGCTTAGTGGCAAAGCCCCAAGATGTGTATGTCTATTGCAGGTGATGTGCCACACTAATGAAAGATGTTTATGTGGGAGGTTGTGGGAGGTGTGGGAGGTGTGGGAGGTGGGGCATATGGGAATCCCTATAATTTTTGTGTAACATTTATGTAATCTAAGTATCTTTTTCAAAATAAAAAAAAAATTAAAAAAATAAATTAAAAATAAATAAATTGACTTTTGAGAAAAAAATTTAATGCATACAACCACACAAAACACCAATTCCTTACATGCCTTATGCCTACAAATTTCCAACACTCCTCCACTAGTAAACTGTAGGAAGAGGGGAAATAAAGAAAGAGGTTATGAAAAACATTTGGAGCCATCCTTTCTTTCCCAGATTCTCTGATAGAATACATCCCAGGCTTGGCACGATGAAGCAAAAAGTCTTATAGAGGGCAAGTTCAGACAGGACGATGTAATACCTGGTTCTTGAAATCTAGAGCTCTGGATCTCCTGCCTGGTTTCCATGATGCTTTAATAAAGTTAAGCATTGGATTCATCCACTTAGAGATCTTTTTCCACATCTAGAGTCTGTGTACAACGGCAGAGAGAGAGTGGACTTTTCTTTCCCAGAAGCCTCCAACAAACTTCCCTTCACATTGACTGGCCAGAATCTCAACATATGTCCCACCCTCAACCAATCACTCATCCAAGCACTGGCCAGGGGGTGGGGCTACCATAAAGGGCTTGGACTAATGAAGAGCAATCTCCTAGGCAACGTGTAGGCAATTTATTCATAAATGGTTCTGGAAGATAATAATTCTTTGTCCTATACTTGAAATTTTCTGTAAGATTGAGATTGTTTCAAAATTTTAATTTAAGGGATGTTTCTCATTCTTCAAGTGTCATGGAGTAATTCATACCTGTTGCAAAATAAACAGGTAATGTTTCTATGTGCCAGACTCTATTCTGAGTACTTTACACCTATGAACTTGTTTATCTTCACAACAACCAATTGGGGAATAGCCTGTAATTATCCTCATTTTGCAAATGAGGAAACTGGGGCACAAGAAATGTTCAATTACTTGTCACAGTCATACAAATGGTAAGTGGCTGGCTGGAATTTGAACCCAGGCAGTCTGGTTCAGAGTCCCTTGCTCTTAACCAACACATGCACCCCTTTGTGTTCTTGTCCAGACCAATTGTCTTAAATACCATCGATAACCCAAAGACTCCTAACTTTATATCTCCAGCTGGAATCTTCTCCTTGAATCTTATATCCAACTGCCTTCTCAGAATCTCTACTTGATGCCCAATAATATCTTAAACTTAACTGTCCCTTCACTCCAACTGAGCTTCCCCTCAAAACCTGCCCCACCCACAACACTTTCCCATTTCAGTTGATGGGAACCCCATCCCTCCAATTGTCTGGGCCAGAAACCTAGGAGGTATCTTTTCTCATCCCACATTCCTTCTATCAGGAAATCATGTCGGCTCTTCCTTAATATCTATCCAGAATCTGACCACTTCCCACCATCTGCGCTGCTGGATTCACTCACCATCCTCTCTTTCCTGGATTGCTGCAGTCAGCTTCTTACCAGTCTCTCTATTTTGGTCCTTGCCTCCCTCAAACATTCTCAACCCAGCCAGCAGAGGGATCCTTTATATATATATATATATATATTTTTTTTAAGATTCTTAGATTGCATAAATGTTACACAAAAATTACAGGGATTTCCATGTTCCCCACCTCCCACAGCTCCCATAACATCCCACATAAACATCTTTCCTTAGTGTGGCTTATCACCTGCAATGGATATACACATTCTGGGGCTTTGCCACTAAGCATGGACCATAGTTCACATTGTAGACCACACTCTCTCCCACACAGTTCTGCATGTGATAAGTCAGATCATATCCTTCCTCCGCTCAAAACCCTGTTATACCTTTGATTAGACTAGGTTAGTTAAGGTCCATTTGAATAATTGCTCCAATAGGGCGTTACCCAGGGTAGGTCTTGATCCTCTTATTGGAGTCCTTTATAAACAGAGGAATAAGAAGACACAGACACAGAAAAAGCCTCAGAGACAGACAGAAACCCCGAGAAGCTGAGAGACATGTCTCAGAGGCTGGAGGCTTCAATCAGTGAAGCACAAAGGCATGGAAAGTGGCCCCAGAGAGGCTGAGAGAGAAGGCCCACAGAGAGCCAGATGCTGAAAGCAACACGGCCAGTAAGAGAAGGCAGGGACCAGCAGAGTGATCATTGTGCCCTACATGGCAGGGGTCCAGGATTGCCAGGTAGCCAACTTTTGGGGAGAGAGCTTTGCCTGATGCCTTGGTTTAGACATTGTCCTGTCTTGGAACTGTGAGCTTTTTGCCTAATAAATCCCATTGTAAAAGCAAAAAAATAAAACAAACAAACACACACAAAAAAAACCCTGCAATAACTGCTTATCTCACAGACAGTAAAAGCTAAAATCCTTTCCCTGGTCCACACAGCCCCTCACCGCCAGCTCACCTCATCCCTCTTTCTCTATTCTATGTTTTTTTCATAGGACTTATCACTTTCTAACATACTATATCATTTACTTATTTGTTTTATTTCTTATTTATTATGTATTGCCTGCCTCCCTGCACTGGAAGGTAAACTCCACAAAGGCAGCGAGTTTTGTCTGCTTTGCTCAAGCTGATGTGTCCTAAGCCCTGAGAACAGTGCTTGGCACATAGTGGGTGCTCACTATTCCTTCTCAGGTTGGGGGAGAGAAGAAATGAAAAGACAATGAATGGACGGCAGGAGGCAGAAGAGGAGGGAGAGGGCGTCCCAAGATCTAGGATCATGGAGGAAATCCCTTTGTCCTACTGACTCTAACAGCTGACACATGATCTGTGGCCAGAACTCTCAAAGTTTCTAGATAAAACTAGAAGAGGGGTTTGTGAGATAGTCCTCAGCTCTACTTCATCAGGTTCTGTTATTTCCAACGTCTGGTTACCAAAAGACAAATTCTCAGATATGGGACATTATCTTGCCATCATCAGGCTCCCAGCAAGGAAAATGCAGAAGCAGCAGTTCCTTAATTCACCTCTTCTGAAGGGTGGAGCTGAAATCCCTCCCTCTTCCCTTCTCTAGCCCTGGGGACTCTCCTGCCCTGCCCCTTCCTTCTTAGGCCAGAGGCTGGGTTGATCTTCTGGTTAACAGAGCAGGGGGATCTCAGGCACCCTGCCAGCCCACCCAGCCCTCCTGCACCAAAGCGCCTGGCCACCTCTGCTGCTGACCCTCTTCATAGGACAGCTTCCCCTATGATCTGATAGAGGGCAAGAAGAAAAAGAGGAGGTGGAGTCAGGAGTTGAGATGCTAGGGTTCCACAACCCCATGATTGTAGGGGTGGTATGGGAATAGAGTAGGAGAGAACCCCCCCAGGTATGTTTAGGGATTCTCAGAGCAGAGGTGAAAATGACCTGGCTTCCCAGGGTGTCCAGAAGGCCACAGGCCTCACAAAGGGAATGTGTCCAGCCTGGCTCCCAAGCAGTAGGTCAGAAATGGTTGAGGAATTGAATATCTCCAGAAAGATACACATGAAACTGGTGATTACAGTTAATTCTAAGGAAGGTAGCAATATGTCTGGGAGCTCTATAAAGGACACTTTGAATCCTGTGAATTTTGAACCCTGTGGCTGCCTGTGGTAGATCAATTATGAAAATGTCCACAATGTCTTACTCTCTCCCCCTATCCATACCCTTTGCAATATGACTTTGCAGCAACTCCCAGCCAGAGATGAAATCTATTTTCCCATCCTTTGAATCTAGTCTGGTCTTTGGCCAACAGAACGTGGCAGAAGTGACATTGTGACTTGCAGCATTCCCTCTCTCTCAAAACTCTGCCACACGCATGTGGACAGGCCCAGGCTGGCCTGGAGGATGAGAGGATGGAAGTGACCTGAGGCACCCCAGTTGATAGTTGACTGACTCCAGAAGCAGAGCCACCGAGCCAATCTGCAACTGACTTCAAGCACATGAGCAATCTCAGTTAAAATTAGCTGTGATGTGGAGAACCACTGAGCTGAGCTCCAACTAAATTGTCAGCCCACAGAATCATGAATTAAATAAATGGTTATTGTTTTAAGACACTAAATTTGGGGTGATTTGTTAGGCAGCAGCAGCTAACTGATACACTGCCTTACCTGGTAAAATAAGTAAAATATTTTTTAGAAAAATATTTTTAAGTAACATTTAAGAAGAAAAGAAATAGCTGAGAATGAACCCCTAAGAGGAGTAAGTGATTGTGAAGTTCCCCTGTGCAGGTAACATGGAGGTGCTGCTGGTCTGGTGGAATTGTCTAGACCTGAGGTCACTTCAAAGAGACTGATTTAATATACATGTTTTCTCAACAGGAGAACAAGTACAGGGGGCAATGGAATTTAGCAGTAATGCCAACGGAAAGGCCCCAAAAGGCCAGAAAGGATTGGTCACAGCTTAGCAGACCCAAGGCAAAGTTCTCAGGGACCAGGCCAGACCAGTCTCCTCCTGACCAACACCAAACCCCGAGGACCCAGGGGCAGCATGCAGACCAGGCCTGCCATCCTGCCCCAGGAGGCAGCTTCTGCTCCCTCTACACCTAGGAGCCATATGGAAAAAGGAAGAAGGGAAACACTGAAATCCTGAGTTGTTTCATTTTTTTTCTGGAAAAGACTGAGTTAACCTAAAAGAGAATGTTGGTGACATATACAATGCTCACACTGCACCTTACATGCAACCATATTTTATTCCTTGTTTACAGATCAGGAAACTGAAGCACAAAGGCTTAAATGATTGCCCCAAGGCCCCACAGCCAGATCAAGGGAAAGCCGAGATTTGAACCCAAACAGAGTGGCTAAAGAAGTTGTCTGAAGCTGGAAAAGCCTATTATAGCAAGATAGGGGCTCCTTAAAAAGCTTAGATCAGTTACAGAAAATTAAGATGCCACAAACAAATTTTTGTACAATCTGGCTGTGTTGTTTGGATCCCAAAAAATGGAGATTTAGAGAGTTGCCCACAATTATACAGCTAGGAACCTCCAAGGACAGTGCCTTCCCTGTACGGCCAAAAAAAGGCTTCCGTGGGGCTTACTTTACAATAAATCCTCCTTCTTAAGCAAACATTACCTCCTCTATTTCCTACATGTTTTGAAATATGATGGTAAATATGCTGAGCATTACATTGTGCTGAGTCCTCACACACATTACCACATATAATCTGCACCCCACCTTTCTGAGGTGGGGATTATTACTGTCCTCATTTTGCAGATGAGGACACAAAGGCCCAGAGATGGTGATGACTCTGCAAGTTCACACAGCCAGGAATATGCAGACCCAATGCTTGATCCAAAGTCCAGCTGACCCCAGAGTGTGCTCTCTTATAGCCGTGGCCTTCTCCCTCCTACAGGGCCTAAGACAGTGTGGCAAACTCTGGAAAAACTAAGAGGAGAAATAAATGCCTCTACAATTATAGCAGAGGACTTCAACACACCACTATCATCATTAGACAGAACATCTGGGCAGAGAATCAATAAAGAAACTAAGGCACTCAACAATACATTAGAAGACTACAGAACACTACACCCAAATACAGCGGGATTTACATTCTTCTCGAGTGCACATGGAACATACTCCAAAATAGACCACATGCTAGGCCACAAAACAACACTCAATGAATTCAGAAAGATTGAGATTATACAAAGTAATTTCTCTGACCACAACGGAATGAAGTTGGAAATCACTAAGGCCAGAGAAACAGGTTAGGCACAAGGATATGGAAGTTAAACAACACACTCTTAGACAAACAGTGGGTCAAAGAGGAAATTTCAAAAGAAATCAGTAACTACCTTGAAACTAATGAAAACGACAACACAACATATCAAAACCTATGGGATGCAGCGAAAGCAGTCCTGAGAGGGAAGTTCATAGCCATAAATTCATATATAAAAAAAGAAGAAAGAGCTAAAATTGAAGACTTAACTGCACACTTGGAGGAATTGGAAAAACAAAACAAACTAAACCTAAAGGAAGTAGAAAGAAGGAAATAACAAAGATTAGAGCAGAACTAAATGAAATAGAGAATAAGAAAGCACTGGAAACAATAAACAAAACCAAAAGCTGATTCTTCAAGAATATCAACAAAATTGACAAACCCTTAGCCAGACTAACAAAGAAAAAGAGAGAACAGATGCAAATACATAAAATAAGGAATGAGCAAGGTGATATCACTACTGACCCCACAGAAATAAAGAGTATCATAAGAGGATACTTTGAAAAATTATATGCCAACAAGAATGACAATTTAGAGGAAATGGACAAGTTTCTAGAAACCCACAAACAGCCGACATTGATGAAAGAAGAAATAGATGAACTCAACAGTCCAATTACAAGTAAAGAGATAGACTCGGTCATTAAAAACTCCCCAACTAAGAAGAGTCCAGGACCAGATGGCTTCACAGCTGAATTCTACCAAACATTCCGGAAAAAGCTAACACCAATTCTACTTAAGCTCTTCCAAAAAATAGAAGTAGAAGGAATATTACCTAACTCATTCTATGCCAACATTACCCTAATATCAAAACCAAATAAAGATACCACAAGAAAGGAAAATTACAGACCAATTTCTCTAATGAAACTAGATGCTAAAATCCTTAACAAAATACTTGCTAATCGCATTCAACAACATATCAAAAGGATTATACACCATGACCAAGTGGGTTTAATCCCGAGTATGCAAGGATGGTTCAATATAAGAAAATCAATCAATGTAATACACCACATAAACAGATTGAAAGAAAAAAATCACATGATCATCTCTATAGATGCCGAAAAAGCATTCGACGAAATACAGCACTCTTTCCTCATAAAAACACTACAAAAGATAGGAATAGATGGAAACTTTCTGAAAATGATAAAGGGTATATATGAAAAACCCAAAGCTGACATCATTTTCAATGGTGAAATCCTAAAAGCCTTCCCTCTGAGATCGGGAACAAGACAAGGATGCCCACTATCACCGCTCCTATTTAACATTGTCTTAGAAGTACTTGCACGAGCACTGAGACAAGAAAAGGACATAAAAGGCATCCAGATTGGAAAAGAAGAAGTAAAAATTTCATTATTTGCAGATGACATGATCCTATACATAGAAAGCCCTGAGAAATCTACAACAAGGCTTCTAGAACTTATAAAGGAGTTCAGTAATGTTGCAGGCTATAAGATCAACGCTCAAAAATCAGTAGCATTTCTGTACACCAATAACCAGCAAACTGAGGAGGAAATCAGGAAAAAAATACCATTTACAATAGTAAACAAAAGAATCAAATACCTAGGAATAAATTTAACTAAAGATGTAAAGGACTTATATACAGAAAACTACACAACACTGTTAAAGGAAATCAAAGAAGACTTAAATAAATGGAAAAATATTCCCTGTTCATGGATGGGAAGATTAAACATCATCAAGATGTCTATCCTACCCAAACTAATCTACAGATTTAATGCAATCCCAATAAAAGTCAACACTGTATTTTTTAAGGAACTGGAAAAACTAACCACAAAATATATTTGGAGAGGCAAGAGGCCCCGAATTGCCAAAGATATATTGAAAAAGAAAAATGAAGTTGGAGGTATCACATTACCTGACTTTAAAACATACTACAAAGCTACAGTGATCAAAACTGCGTGGTATTGGCACAAGGATAGACCTACTGACCAATGGAACCGGATTGAGAGTTCTGATATAGATCCTCGCATATACAGTCATCTGATATTTGACAAGGCCACGAAACCCACTCAGCTGGGAGAGAGTGGCCTCTTTAACAAGTGGTGCTTGGAGAACTGGATATCCATATCCAAAAGAATGAGAGAAGAATACCATCTCACACCTTATACAAAAATCAACTCAAGATGGATCAAAGATCTAAATATAAGAGCCAAAACCATAAAAACCTTGGAAGATAATGTAGGGAAGCATCTACAGGACCTTGTAATAGGAAATGGTTTCATGAATTTCACACCCAAAGCACGAGCAGCAAGAGAAAAAATTGATAAATGGGATCTCCTCAAAATTAAAAACTTCTGCACCTCTAAGGATGTTATTAAGAAAATAAAAAGGCAACCTACCCAATGGGAAAAAATATTCGGCAACCATGTATCTGATAGGAGCCTAATATCCTGCATATATAAAGAAATCCTTCACCTCGAAAATAAAAGGACAAACAACCCATATAAAAAATGGGCAAGTGACCTGAAAAGACACTTCTCCAAGGAAGAAATACAAATGGCTAAAAAGCACATGAAAAAATGCTCAACATCACTTGCTATCAGGGAAATGCAAATCAAAACTACAATGAGATACCATCTTACACCCATCAGAATGGCAGCTATTAAAAAAACAGGAGACACTAAATGTTGGAGAGGATGTGGAGGAATAGGAACCCTCATCCACTGCTGGTGGGACTGCGGTATGGTCCAGCCACTGTGGAGGACAGTTTGGCGGTTCCTCAGAAAACTAACAATAGATCTTCCATATGATCCAGCAATTCCACTGCTGGGTATATACCCAGAAGAACTGAAAGCAAAGACACAAACAGATATATGCACACCAATGTTCATAGTGGCATTGTTCACCATTGCTAAAAGTTGGAATCAGCCCCAGTGCCCATCAACAGACAAATGGATAAGCAAAATGTGCTACATACATACAATGGAATATTACTCAGCTGCAAGAAGGAACAAAGTGCTAACACATGGAATAACGTGGATGAATCTTGAAGACTTTATGTTGAGTGAAGCAAGCCAGGCACTGAAGGATGAACAGTGACCTCACTGATCTGAACTGAGGAAAGTGAGCAGTCTCTGAGAACCATTGTCTGAAAGATAAGTTAACAAAGGAGAGTAAGAGAAGAGCAGGCTTTGAGCCATCACCCATATGGACATAATCTATGGTAAAGGGATAGAGTGTGGTTGCATGTTGGGGGATGGGGCACATGAGTGGTGGTGTTCCTGGGTTTGGTGGTGCAGCACTGGCGGGTGGGTGGATTAGGAAGGGCAGGTTCAAATCCCCAGGGCATGTAACTTTGAATCTTGACATTCCATGGGTAGGGAGAGGGTGGTATCAGGGGCCCTGGGGGGCTGGGGAGAAGGGAACAGTCGAGATCTAATGGGGTGTTTGGTGGTCATGGGGAAGGTTTTTCATTATCTTACAGTAATGGACACAGGACATGGTAAATATCATCAAAATTATTAAACTGTATCATCTAAATTGTAAACTATACTGTAAATCATTGACAATGTTTAGTTGCTATATTTTGCTATCTGTATAACAGCTATAACAATGCTAACACTCAAAAAAAGGGGGGAGTGGTTAATATGGGGTGGGGAAGGGGGGTGGTTTTGTATCTGGGAGTCTCCGGCACTCTGTGTGTGACTTTGCTGTGACCTAAAACTTCTTTGAAAATCAAATGAAAAATTGGGAGACAATGGGGATTGAGAGGGGGAAGGTGTCACGGCACACCAAACATCCGATAACACAATGATAAAAGGAAGGAAAGGAAAAAAAAAGAGAAAGGAAAAAAAATGAATATATATATATATATATATTTTTTTTTAAAGGCATTTCCTTTGCCTTTTTGCCCATTTTTTTAATGTCCCAATCCGCTAATTATATTTTATTTTGTTTTGTTTTTTGTTTATTTGGTTTTTTTCCTTCTCTTTTCTTCCCCCCCCCCCCACCGAGTTTCCTTATGTTTGTCTCTTGCATGTAAGCTTATCATACTTGTTTCTTTTTCCTAGTAAGTGTATTTGATTATTTTTTTGGACTACATGTTCACGGAGGATCACAGAAGGGTTACAATGGGTACTGCAGGGGATTATTGGTGGGGGGTGTCAGGGAGGGGGGTTTCATGGGAATTAGTTCATCCGAATATACATGAAAGATATACAAAATCGTTCAAAATATCAAAAGATGGGGCATGGTCACGATGGGTGGACAATCACACAATAAATGAGGGAATCTGAATTCCTAGCCTGGAGAGCTCTGCCACAGTCTCCAAGGGAGCAGCAATAGTTCTCTGAGTGCAGGGACAGTGTCTGTCAAAAGAGGATGACCCACTGATGTGTTCTTTTTATTGATGACTACCCTTGTGAGTCTTTGCTCTTGTAACTGAGACTTAGCCTGCAGTTGTGGGGTGCCTAAGGGTTGCCACCTGGGAGTCTCCTTGTTGCTCAAATATGGCCTCTCTCTAAGTCAAACTCAGCATATGATTGCATTACCTTCGCCCCAACGTGGGACATGACTCCTGGGGATGAGCCGCCCTGGCAACGAGGGATTAATACCAAGTGCCAACTGGCAACACAACTGGAAAAAGACCTTGAATTAAAGAGGGAAAAGGTAAAGACAAATGAGTTCAAGTGGCTAAGAGACTTCAAAGAGAGTCGGGAGGTCATCCCAGAGGTAACTCTTACACACACCTCAATAGGAGCTCATAGAACATCTAAGTGCCTATCACCCCACACAGAGGGGCTCCTGAGAGCTCTGGAGACACCCAGGTCTTATATAAGTGGGGATAGACCCAGAGACTGATGCCTTATCAGTGGGCCCTATTTTGGAATCTGTGCTCCTGAGAGTGACAGAATTGGACTCAAATAAGTCCTCCCTGCACATGGTTCATCAGTCCCTTCTATTCAAACCTATATGTGAGGCTGAAGTTTTTAGTTATACTTCCAGAGACTGGAGCCTCTGGCCTACCTATGTGCCAGGTGTGCATGGAATCTCGGTGGAGCTGCAACTCCTACCCTACGGCTCAATGGACTCATCCAAGTCACCTGGTGAGGAGACAACGATGGGCAATGGCCATCCCAGGGAATGGAGAGGGCCTGCATCTGCAGGCAGGATCATCCCACCCACCATATTCATGGGATATAAGCCCTCTCTCACTTGGAGGTGGAGTGGACATCACCATCCCAGTCCCCTCAGGATTGGGGGAAGAACTATGGACTAGAGTGGACTTGATGGTATTCTGTTGTTCACATATGGTGATTCTAGCAATGGAAGAAATTATAACAATGAGGTGGAGCCAGTGGCCACTTGACACTTTTGGGGCAGGGAGGGGACGAACAGTTGAAATACAGGGGCTTCTTTGGGATTTGGAGGTTGTCCTGAGTACCTTTGTGGCAACGGATGTAGGCCATTTTAAATCAGCACACACCACTCAGAACTGTGTGGGAGAGAGTGTGGTCTACAGTGTGAACTGTGGTCTATGGTTGTTGGCAAGGCCCCAGGATGTGTAAGTCCATTGAGGGTTGTGGGCCACACTTGTGGGAGATGTTTGTGTGGGATGTGGTGGGAGGTGTGGGAGGTGGGCAACATGGGAATCCCAGTGGGTTCCGTGTAATATTTTGGGTATCTAAGCACCTCTTAAAATATATTTATATATAAACATAAATAACATTTTTGTAAGCAAATGCACATATATGCATATATATTTATATATCATTTTGCAAATGTTGGTATGTATTGTGAAAATTTTGATTTTTACCCACAATAAAAAAAAAGGACTGTGGGTCTGAGAAAGCCAAGAACACTGGGCTGGCCCACCTCCCAAGCTGAGGCCCAGAAAAGGCGAGGGACCAGTGTTGTCAGGTTGTACTTGGCTCACAATCGAGATGAACATGACAGTGGTTTTGTGGCCACTTCATGTTTGTGGGCCTGAGGGTCCAGGCCATTTCTACTCAGAACAAAGGTACCCATTTTACAGAAATCATGAAGTTGGGTTGCGTCCTACAGTCGGCTCAACACCCTCAGGGCTCAGGTGCCTCCCTGTATCCCGTCCTCAGATACTCAGCTCCACATTTCTCCCCTGGATGTGCAAATACTCCGCAAGCCATTTGTTCACTCCTTTATAAATTCAATAAAGAGTCACGATGTGGCTATTTAATGCCCACGACTGTGCAGGTCACACACAAATAATAGTGACAGCTAACATTTGCTGAGGACTTCCTAAATGCCAGGCATTGCTCTCAGCACTTTACGTTGAATCTTCACACATCCCTCTGAGGTAGGTAATGTTAGAAGCCCCATTTTACAGATCAGGAAATGGAGGCTTAGAGAGAGAATCTGCCCAAGGTCACATAAGCAGTAAGATCTGGGTTTCAACAGCAAGCTGAGTCCAGAGCCTGTGCTCTGAACCATATTGTGTTGGACATACATAGCAACTGAGACAGGCAAGGCCCCTGTCACAGGGATCCTGGCCACCTGGAGGAGGCAAACAGTTAACATGGCATCACAGGGTGTGTACAGGGAACCGCCTGCCAGAGCCTGGGGACCTAGGAAGGCCTCCTTGAGAAGGGGACCCCTAAGCTGAGAACTGAAGGATGAGCAGGAGCTGGTAAAGGGAGGAGAAAGGGAGGAGCTTCCCAAGCAGAGCAACAGGAGGCATGAGGGGAAAGAACCTGCGAACCTGAAAGGCAGGATTGTGTCTGAGAAGGTGCCCTTCAAAATAGACCTGAAGAGAATGAGGGAGCACCTCACCAATGGTGGAGGGAGCAGCACATGCAAAGTCTCCAAGGCAAATGCATGCCTGGCACTGTCCAGGAACAGCAAAGTGGCCAATCTGGCTACGGCCAGGAGATGCCCTGGAGGGTAATTAGGTGGTGGGCAGGCCAAGGGACTTCGGCTTTTACACGGAAATAAATGGGAGACCAAAGAAGGGTTCTGAGCAGAGGAGTTGCATGTTGTTCAAAGCCTATTTATTTATTTATTTATTTGTCCATAACTTAATTATTTATTTATTTATTTCTAATGTATTTTTTTTTAATTATGGGTAAAAATCAAAATTCTCACAATACATACAAACATTTGCAAAATGATATATAAATATATATGCATATATGTGTATTTGCTTACAAAAATGTTGTTTTTATATATATATATTTTTTTTAAGAGGTGCTTAGATTACCCAAAACCTATTTATTATTTACTTATTTGTTCTTAGAACGTGAGCAAAATGAGGACAGGGACTTTGTTTTGTTTGCTGCCATATCTCAGGCCTGGAAGAGCACCGAGAGCTTTTTAGCACAAAAAATATTTGATCAAGTAAATGAATGAATGAATAAATCAATGAAATGGGGTGTTACAGTATTCCTTCTGTATGTATGCAAATTTTTTTTTTTTTTTAAGATTTATTTGTTTACTTTATCCATTTTAAACCCCTCCTTCCCCATTTGCTGTTTTGTGTCCATTCGCTGGGCAATTCTCTGTGTCTGCTTCCTGCCATCTCTTCTCATCATCCTCCTCCAGTCTTCACCAGGATTCAATCCTGAGACCTCCTATGTAGGAGAGACCCGTTCTGTGACCTGCGCCACCTCGGTTCCTGGTTTTCAGAGCTTTCGGAGCATCTCGTCTTGTCTTGTCTTGTCTCTCCCCTGTTGGGGCATCATCTCGCTGCATGTCTCCTGGGGCCTGGCGGCACACAGAGCCTGGCAGCCCATGCGCCTTCTATATATCTATATCTATATCTATATCTATATATTTTTTTTAACTGGGAGGTCCTGGGGGTCGAACCCAGGTCCCTCCATATGGCAGGCAGACGCCCAACCATTTGAGCCACATCCGCCCCCTGTATGCAATTCTGAAATTGACTTCTTCAGGGATCCTTCATCTCCCAAGGACGTGAAAGAGAAGCCCCGCCTCTCCTTCCGCGACCCCCACAACCCTCACCCCAACACCTCGCCACCCACACCGCCCCCGGCCCCACTCCCGCCTTTAGGCTGCGGGTCTACACACCGCGGCCGCCAGAGGGCGCAGAGCGACGGCGTTTCCTGTACGGAGGATTTTGCGTGGTGCACCGCACCGGGCGGGGCCTGCGGTGAGCACCTAGCTGCTGGGCCGGGCCAACCGGCGGACGGAACGCGGCGGCGGGTCTGGGGCTGTGCGGCAGCGGCCGGAGCGGTTTGGGCAGCACACGGGGCGAAGATGGCGGCGGAGCGGCAGGACGCGCTGAGGGAGTTTGTGGCGGTGACTGGCGCCGAGGAGGACCGGGCTCGCTTCTTCCTCGAGTCTGCCGGTTGGGACCTTCAGGTAGCGCTGCGGGTCGGGTCGCATCGGGCCAGCCTGCTGGTCCGGGGTGTGGACGCCGGGTACCGTATGCCCGCGGCGGCCGAAGCGCACAGTCATCCCCTCCCGGCCGTGGCCCGAGCTCCGGCCGGGTCTCGACACCCTGGCCTTAGGGTCCCGCGGCCTTTTGCCTCGTCTCGCCGGCCTGGGCGTGCGGGGACGCGGGCCAGCCCGGGGCCGGACCTGTTCTGCCAAGTCTCAGTTTCCCCCGCGCGGGTCAACGAGGTTTTGGGCACGGCCGAGGCCGGCGAGGAGACAGGCCGCCTGGGGGCGTGGTTGCCGCGTCGCAGCTGGAGGCCGGCGGGGCGGAATGACCAGCTCGCTGTTGGAGCAGCCCTTGGGACGCGGTGGTCCCTCATTTCCATTGCTGTAGCTGGGCTGCGGGTGGAGGGAGGAAGCCGTCCCGGGGTTAGCCCACGCCCCCTCCCCTTCCTGCCAATTTTGTGGGAGACACTGGTGCTGGCAAAAGGTTGGAGCTTTTTCACCTTTCTTAGCTTCGTTAACTCATCTGTAAAATGAGAGTTCCTTGGAGTTTACCTTCTAGTTCACTGGCACGTTCTGAGTACTCACTAAATACTTGAGTAATTAAGAAGACATAAAGTTCCACAAAGCAGGGGTTTCTGTATTTTGTTTAATCTCCAGTGCCTACCAGAAACAATACCTGGACACAATAAGCACTCAGTAATTAATTGTGCAAAGAATTGCATGAATGTTCTTGGCCAGCCTACATCTTAGGTAGATGATGAAGATGACTAATACTTGAGTGCCTACCATGGCGTCAGGTGCTATTCTAACTGCTTTATGTGGCTTGTGTCATTAACCTTCCTTTGCTTTTGCAGCTGAAGCTTAGGGAGGTTGAGTAACTTGCTTAAGACCTCACTAGCCACCAGGTGGAAGAGGTAGGATTAGTACCCTGTTTCTGTCTGATTCTAGAGCCCACGTTCTTAACTACCCTGAGCCAGGCACTTTACGTATGGTAATTCATTTAATCCTTACAATAACACTGTGAAGTAAAGATTAGTCCCACCTCATAGATGAGGAATTGAATGCTCCAAGGGCAAGTGACATGCCTAAGGTCACACAGCCAGTAAGTTGTGGGGTTGGGATTTGAACTGGGTCTCCTGACTCCACCATTCTACCTTGCTTCCCAAACGTAAAAAAGATAGGTAAAGGACCATACCCTGTACGTACACACGAGAAGTGTGTTAGCCCCTGTGTTGGACAGAAATAGAAAATGTGGTTTCTGTTTGAGAGACTTAGAAGCACAAAGCATTGTGGCTGGCAAGTCAGCAAGCCCACTCTCCTCACTTTATAGATGGGGAAGCTAAGGCCCCTGCATGTGACATGACTTCCCTGACCGGTCTAGGATTTGAATGTAGGCTGCCTGAATCCCAGTTCAGTGCATGTCCCACAACAGCACACTGCCTCCTATGAGGCTGGTTATATCTGGTGACAGTGCACCGCCTCCTAACAAGTTGGTGACCTTGAGGACAGGAGACATATCTTCTTCATCTCTGTAGACCTCAGTGCTCTTTCTTATTTCTTTGTGCAAAGTGAGTGATTAGTAAGTGCCTGTTGAATGAGTAGGTGAGATACATACAATCACAAATGGCCAAAGGACTCCAGTATTCCTTCTGTATGTATAGAGCTAAGATATGGCTATGCTTAATTCTTAATGGATCGTCTCCAATGTGCAGAGTTGGTACAGGTGTCCCCATTTCATAGATTAGGAAACTGTGCCTAAGAGAGAAAGTAAAAGTAGCAATCTGGCGGAACCCAGAGTTCCTGACTCCTGGCTATAACATAATTGCTAAAAATAGGCAAACTGTGTGGGATCGAATCCCAGCCCCTCATTACCAACTGTGTAATTTTGGGTACTTTACTTAGCTTCTCAGTACTTCTGTAACAATTATAATAATGAGATGATAATGCTATTCATTATATAGGGTTCTGTGAGGATTAAATGAGTTAACAAATGTAGAGTACTCAGAATAACCTGACACATAAATCCTCGATAAATGTACACTGTTCTTACTGGATCACATTTGCTAATAAAAATGAGAATGAAAGTGTCTTCCAGTCCAACCTTCCTTTTTGCCTTCTTTTCCCCTTAGTAGTGGAATTTGTTTCAGATGATCTGAAAACTAGTAACAATTGGGCTGCTACCTCTTGGTCTAATTTTCTGTGTTGGATACAGACCACTTTGTAAGTGTAGGCCATGTCTTTGTGTCTTTTCAAACCCTTTGTGCTTAAAAGAGATGTGTTTTAGGTGAAGGACTATTTAAGGGTCCCAAGTATTGCCTCTCTATTTCAGATCGCCCTAGCAAGCTTTTATGAGGACGGAGGGGATGAAGATATTGTGACCATTTCACAGGCAACCCCCAGTTCAGTGTCCAGAGGCACAGCCCCCAGGTAAGGGCCAATTTCAATTACTGCTACATAAGTGTACTTCCAGCAGTGACGAGGAGCTATTTTCTGACTTGTCAGTGTTCAGGCCTGGGGGTATGGACTAGTGAGTTTGAGTGAGAAAGTTGGAGTGAGTTGTGGTTACTAATTACCTACAAGATTCATTCGTTTCCTGTAAAGATATGCTTTACTCTTACCTGAGTCATTTAAGTGTATGGCTTTTGGTTCAAACCTGGGGGAAACCACAGAACCTACTTTTAAGAATTTTGAGGGTCTTTTATTTATGAAATGTGAAGATGACCTTTCTCTGGAAATTATTTAGAAAGGCCAAAGGATTTTCTTTCAGGGCTGTTGAAGAGGTAAAAGGTTAGACAAGGTGACTTTAAAAGGGGCTCTTCTAATGTTTTTAGGATGCCCATTACCTATTACAAGCCCAAAGAAGTCTTGTAGAAAATGAATATGTAACCCATCCTTTCCCAAATTGATTAGGGACACCTTATTAGGTGAAATTGTTTTAGCCTTTGTGATCCCCTTTGGAATCTTCTGTCTTGGCCTCCCTGGTTCTCAGGGCAGATCAGTGCTGTAGTATTTACAGAGTGGGACCGTGCTGGTCTTCTAGGAGGCAGGCAGGGCCTCTTTCTGCAAATGTATAGATTTGCTTCTAATTTCTGGTATGTGTTTTAGTCAGAAAAGTTTGTTTGGTTTCAACTCACCCCCAGAATATAGGTATAGTATTTCTTAGCCAGTGAAGTGGCATTTTGTTTCTCTTCAAGGGCATCTGAGTTTTAAAGCTACATTTCCTCCCTTTGAAGGAGTACCAACCCTAGACCTCATTGCTTCCTTTAACTTCTTCCCCTACCTCCCATCTCCAGAGAAAAGAGGTAGTAGGCAAGTGATCTTGCACTTATTTGCAGGTGTCAGCCTGTGAGGTATTGGTGATGGCACATTGGGATGTTAATGCTTGGGACAGGGTTTTTAGGGTAATGGCTAATAACTCTTGCAGCTGCTGGTAGAGGCAGCTGATTTCCTAGAGTGAGTCTTTTACAGCCACCCCATTGGGGTGTTAGCATGTCAGAAGGAAGGAGTTGGAGAGGGTTGAAACTTAGCCTCTATGTCCATCATATATTCACTCCTCTCTTCTCCAGGAGTCCCAAAGTCCTTTAAAGGCAGTGCTTTATTAGAGCATGGATTCAGGAGCCCAGCTGCCTAGGTTCAAATCTCAGCCCTGCCCCTTATGAGCTTTGTGACCTTGGGCAGGTTGCTTAACATGTCAGCCCCTTTGTTTTCCTCACCTGTCAAATGGGACTGATAGAGTGCTACCACATGAGAGATTAAAACACAGTAAATGTTAGCTGCTATTATGTCATGTTATTACTAACTTTCATTCTTATCTTCCCCATCCTTTACTTATGTGTTCCCTGTCTCATTCCACAACAAGCACATATATTAAAAAATAGACATAAAAGTAAAATAATCAAGGAAATAAGAGTTTAACATTAAGACTGAGGGGAGTAAAAGGACATAAATGCAGGCTGTGAGCCCTTGCCTTGTTGCTTTGGTTAAACCTCAGGCTTGGTACTAGGCTTAGGTGAAGCCAACAGAAAAGAAAAGGGAGGGCAGTATGCTACATCGTTGTTCTTGTCCTAGAGGAAAAAGCTGACTGCATTCTCAGGAGAGGTCGAACTTATGCTGTTGCAGGAGACTTAGCCTGCTGCTGGGTGCTCCGTATTCTTTCCACCATCATCTTCTTAAATACATCTTCATGTAATCACTGTTGCCACATAACAATCAGTGAGTTCCCCTTTGACTCTAGAAGAGAAAGGCTCTTAATGTAGGATCCCTGAACCCCTATGGGGGAATCTATGGAATGGCATTGAGAAGGTCTGTAAATTACAAAATTGTAGGCAAAAGTTTGAATGTATGTTGGGACGTATCGTTCCTGGCAAGAGAGTCCATAGGTTTTATCAGCTCCACAAATGGGCTCTAAGACAGGGGTTCTTAACCTTTTTTGTTCCACGGACCTTTTGCCAGTCAGGTGAAAAAACATGGACCTGTTACTAAGTCCACACTATACTGTGTATTATTTAATAAGACTATCACACTCATACCAACATGTCCCCACAAGAATTATATTTTTTTAAATTACAATTCAAGCTCATGAATCCCTGCTCTAAGATATAAAAAGGCTGACCATTGTTATAGGGGGAAAGTCTAAATTCCTCAGTAATAACAGCTGTCATTTATTAAGCATTTAATAGGTTCCAGGCACTGGGTTAAGCCCTAAGTTCTCTATAGTCCTCACAACAACCCTAGGAGGTGGATTCTGTTATTATCCCTATTTTACAGATGAAGACACTGAAGCTGGGCATCTTCTTAAGATCGCACAGCTGGTAAAACAAGGATTTAAGTGCAGGTCTGTTTCTGATTCCAGCATCTCATCTCCCAGACAGAACTATGTGCTACCTCTCCTTGTGGACATTCAGGGTTTTCCAGAGTTTGCCCTGAACCTACACCTTCCTAATCTTACCCTCCTCCCCTTTCCTTGTTTCTTAAATCCCTTTGTTCCAATGAAACTGTTTTCTCTTATATCCCCGTTCTGTCTCCATTTTTGGCTCCTGGTTTTGTTTGAACCTCTCACCTGACTGGACTTGCCTGCTCTCTTGCTCTCTGTCTATCCAAATTCCTGTGTATCTTTTCAGGGTCATCTCCATCTACTTCTTCCACGGAGCATTTTCTACCAATCCCTGACTAGGCAGCATATCACAGTCTTGTTCCTCAAAACTCCAGTCACAACTATAATTCATTCACTTTTTTGACTCATATTCATGACAACTCTCCTGTGTTGTCCTGAACACTTTCCCTGATGTTTAATTAATTTTTCTCCCTAAATAGTTTGTAAGTTCTTGGAAAGCGGGGGAGAGGGATGCTAATATTTCAGGAACACCTGCCATCTGTCTACCTCTGCCCGATATTCTCACCTACATTCTGTTCTTTAAACCTCTCAGCAGCTTTGGAAGTAGGTAGGGTGCTTACCATTTCACAGGTAAGGATGCTGAGTCTTAGAAAGGTTGAATAACAGCTGCCATTATAGAAGATTCAAGCCCAAGTCTGTCTAAATCCAAAACTGCTTCTACTGCCACATGCTACCTTCCTGTCCAGCATTCCCCATCCTCTACCTAGCACAGAGTTGAACAGAAAGTTGCTCTTAATTTCTTCTCTCTCTCTCTTTTTTTTACTTCTTTCATCCAACAAAAGCTATAGTTTCTTAGAATTTTAGGGCTCACCATTGTCTGATTCTCTAGAATAACATTATCCAGCAGGTGGCCATTAGCCTCATGCGGCTATTTAAATTACTTAAAATTAAATGAAACATTGAGTAATTAATTTGCACTAGCCATATTTCAGGTGCTAAGTAGCCACATGTGGCTAGTGGCCTCTATATAGCATTTCTATCACTAAAGAAAGGTGCTGCCATGGAGCAAAAATGACCAGGTTAAAAGCAGAACGTGTCATCTGACGAAGGACTTTTGTGCCACTTCAGGGTGCCAGGGGAGCCTGGGAGATATAGCTATGATGCTGGAAAATTGGAATCTCTGAAACATTTTGCCAGTTTATGAGAACTATATAAGACAAAATATTTTTATATTGGCAGTGTTTCTAACACATCCAAGCCATAAGTCAACCTGAGAGCATTACTCCAGTGCAGTGGTTCTCAAACTTGAGCATGCAACAGAATTACCTGGAGAGCGCCATAAAACACAGATTGCTGGGGTCTTGCCCCAGAGTTTCTGATTCAGGAGATCTGAGGTGAGGCCTGAGAATTTTTTTTTCTCATAAGTTTCCAGGTAATGCTGCTCCTCCTGGTCCAAAGACCACACTTTGAGAACCACTGCTCAAGAGGAGTACTTTAGTGTGCCACACACTGTGCAAATGCATTGTCTGCATTACTGTACTGACTGCTCACAGAAAGCCCAAGAGGTGGGTGCTATGATTGTCTCCATTTACACATGAGGAAATGAAGGCTTAGAGAACTTAAATAACATGCCCAGGGTCCCAGGTTAGGAGGCAGAATTAGGATTAAAACCAGGCACTTGGACACCAGAGTCTGTATTAGACACTGTCGGATTCTGGAATTTATGAGGGGAAAAAGCAAACTTATAGTCAGAGCAGGTGGTTTGCTCAAGCAAGGGTGTTTTGTGTATTTGAAGATGTTTAACAATAAGGAGATAGGATTTTTTTCCATAGGTGCTCAGCCTAATTCAGTCATTTGAAAAGACTAGGTTAGGCTGATCATTTATGGAAAATGCCCTCTGGAAAGATTACTGAGTGAAATTAGCCTCTCAGAGCACTGGTACATAGCTCAGCACTTGGATCCTTTGGAACCATGTCAAATGGAGTGTCAAGGAATGCCCAAGAGGTTGCCTTCAGCTAATTTGTACGGGGAATATATTGGCCACATCGATCAGTCTTTGTCCTCTCATTTCTAATTGATGGGACCACAAACCTCTTCTGTCCCCTGAGCATCTCCTTGAAATAAATCTTTATTCAAGACCGAGGTAGAGACTTTCTTCCTAGTAAACAGCTCTTTCTCTGTCTAGTCTCACTAGTTCTTTATTATTTCCTCCCCCCATATTATGGGGAAGCTACTTTTTTTCCCTAAGAAATATAGAAAAAATTATTTTTTATCTTTATAAAACTTGTGTTTAATCATCCTTTAAAAGCTAAGATTTTTCTAGATTAGGAAATAAGTGGCATTGGAAGACAATGTCAGAGGAGGGGAGTTAACCCGAACCTTTCTCAAACCCATTTTTAGTTGTGCTAAAAACTAACCTACCCTGTATGATAACTACTTTTTCCCTGAATATGAATACTTTTTCTTGACTAATCTATTGTAAAAGCAGATGGGACCCCCTCTCCTACATGCTGTCACCCACGTATTTCATCTCTACCTCTTGACTACTTGTCCTCCTAACGTGTTATTCTCTTTGTCTCTGTGCATTCACAAATGCTGCTTTCCTGTAACCTTCCACTGATCCCTTTATCCTGCCAGCTTTGCCACTCTATCCACCCAATAGACTGTCCACCAGTTCTTTGGCACTCAGTTCAAATGTGTTCTTCTGGGAGGCCACCCCCCAGTCAGAGCAAGAGGCTCTATTCTCACCTGACCTCTTTGTGCTCCCCTCTGTCACAGTCCCTATTGCATGGCATTTAGTGGATGGTTTCCTGGCCTTTTTGTGCCACTAGCCTATAAGCTGCTCAAGGATAAAAACTGTGTCCAGTCATCTCTGTAGGCCTAGCATTCAGTTCAGTGCCTGCACACAGGCATTCTCTCAGTATTTAAAAAAATAAATAACAAGAGGAGCTATTTGTTGATAAATTGTTAAGCTAGTACAGACCCAGCCCTCCCCTCAAGGAGAGCTTAAATTGGATTCCTTTATCTCAAAATAGCACCTTCTAATTTTTCTCAATCCTATATGACTTGAAGAAGAAAAACAAAAGCCACAATATTTTGAACATAAACTTGGGGCAGGGTAGCCTTCTTCCATATACATCCTCTTTCCACCCCGCCAAAAAAATTACCTCTAGTGTCTTCAACTCCTTAGCAGCTGACAGTGGGAGTATCTTTTCTTTAACCCACCCCCTGAGATCATTTTATTCCTTTGTGTCTCCAGCGATAGTAGGGTGACATCCTTCAGAGACCTCATTCACGACCAAGACGAGGAAGAGGAGGAGGAGGAAGGCCAGAGGTGAGTTTTTGACAGGGGGTGCACAGCCCATGGAAAAGTCTACAGTAATGTGTCAGACACCTAGAATAGGAGCTAGTGAATGTGCTAGGCTGATGTTAGCCATCACTGTGGTGGGCTAGTCTGGATGGGTTACATCCTAGGAACAGCCTATTCTCTGTTGCTTAGAAGTGAGCCCTGTCCTGTTAATTTTTGTGGTATTCTGGGCTTGTTTTTGGTTTTGTTTTTTTAATTATTGGGATACAGTATATTATTGAAAACAGTTGGGGGAAAGGAAATATCATTAAGAAAAAAAGTCAGTCATAACAACCCAGAGGTAACCAAGTATCAACAATATTTGGCATATTTCTTTCCAACTTTTATTTTTTAATTGAAAAAGCTATATATCCATGTGATAAACAGGAAAAAAGGCATGTAAATGGATATTCCCCCAATATACATAAACACTGTTCTTTTTCTTAACCTTTCAGAATTTTATATTACAATAAAAGTAATTCATGCCCATTGTGTGAAATACAGAATAGTCTAATGAAAAAGTATAACATTAATCTACCCTTTGGTAACTACAGCTAAAATCTTGGCATATTCCATTCATTCTTTGTTCTGTGTATAAATATATTTTATATTGTATTTTACATGGTGATGGTCATATAATTTTGTTTCTTTTGTGGATTAATGTTGCATCTTAAGTAGTTTTCCATGTCATTGAAATTCTTCATAAACATTTCCAATAACTATAATATCCAGCATATGGAATGTCCAACATTAAAGTTGTTCCAATTTTTTACTGCTGTTAATATGAGGGCTGTGAACATCTTTGTGTATTAGTCTTTGACCACATTTCAGATTTTCTTGGAATAATTTCTAGAAATAGAAATAACAGGTCAAAAGTATGAATATTCTTAAAGAACAGGCTCCTAGTTCTTAAGCCAGGGCTTTGAGATCCCTTAATAAACACTGCCTAGCCCACTGAGCAGAACTTCAGCTGGAGTGAGCAAGAATGAACTGGCTGCAGCCTCATTTCACAGGTTTGATTCTCCATGAGGTCTTCTAAGGAACACTGTATAATATCCATTATGGAAACACAATTACATCATCATGGTCATTCTTTGGGAAGTGGGATGCAAAATTATATGTGTTTTAGTCTCTGTTCTCATCCATATTGTGACTTCACACTACCTCAGAGCCTTCCTTTTAGAGACATGCAAGGTTCAGGGATAATTATCAATTTCAAGTCTTTACACTTGAACCTTACACTCCTTGGGTGAAAGGCAGTCATCAAGAATGTGAATGCTCAGTTCCTGAATGACCTCTTCTTCCTCTTGCCTAGTCACATGACCTTCCTGTGTCTCACACTCCCATTACTTCCTTGGTCCCTTAGCATTTCAGACCTGAAATGATACTGGTGCTGTTGTCTTTGCCAAGGTTTATGACTTGGATTCTATGGAGAATGTTAGGAAATAAGAGGGCTGATACTAATTTTTATAGATCCTCAAAATTCTCCCCACTTGGGGACATGCTATCGACTCAGCTGTGAATAGGAGTGATAAGGAGACAGCTGGTCAGGCTCTGTGATAGTTGGTTTTCAGACTCAGGTTTAAAAAAAGTACTGATTTAATCTCAAGGATGCTTGCCCTGTTGCCCAATGTGGTGTCTTGGGGCTAGTACTTGAGATCCAAGCTTCCTGGCCTTCTCTAGTGCCCCCAATGTCTATCCCAAGAATGGTAATGTGAGGCAAAGCTTGGTTGAGCTCTTGGTGCCATATCATACCACCTTACATGTGTGCATTACTTTGTGCTTGTTCTTTTGCATACATCTGCTGATTTGAACCTCACGGCCCTGACTTAAGGAGCAGGTAGGTAGGGCATGTGGTCCTTCCCTCCCATTTCAAATACAAGGAAAGTGAGAGACAAAATAGTTCACTGGCTTGCCCAGGGCCACACAGTGGCAGACCCAGAACTGGTGCCTGACTGCTTCTAACCACACCACTACTGCCGTTAACCCAGAGCTACTTAGAGGAAGCTGCTTCTAGCTCTGACTATAGTCACCGTCTCCTGGAGAGGTGCTGGCCACCAGATGGATAAATCCCAGCTAGGGTTTGCTCCTGAGGTGACATGCTGTTGTGCATGCCTGGAATGCCCTTTCCTCTGATTTTTTTCACCTGATAAAAACTCATCCTCATCCTCAAGACTCAGCCCAAAAGACACCCCTTCTAGGGAGCCTTGACTATCCTCCCCAGCTCAGTACTCCCAGTGTTTCCCTTACTGACTTCTATAGTTGCTCATGCTGCATTATTCCTGCCTGCCTCCTTACATGTGTCCCCAACTAGACAGTAAGTGCCTTTGTCTCAGTGTGCCCAGCACTTACCTCAAAGCCTGGCACATGCTTGATTCATGTTTTCCTAGTGTATTTGGTGTTAGAGATGTATTTTCTGCACAGGTTTTATGCTGGAGGCTCAGAGAGAAGCGGACAACAGATTGTTGGCCCTCCCAGGAAGAAAAGTCCCAACGAGCTGGTGGATGATCTCTTTAAAGGTGCCAAGGAACATGGCGCCGTAGCTGTGGAGCGTGTGACCAAGAGCCCTGGAGAGACCAGTAAACCGAGAGTGAGCACAGGGAGCTGTTGTCCTACCCACAGGGCTTGGGTTCCAGAGGCAGGGAAGGAGGCCTTCTTCACCCCAGTAGAGACTGGTTTGATTTTGTTTTCATTTGTTTACTTGGTCTTCTATGCCAAAGACCAGTGCAGTTTCTCTCGCCCTTTAACATGAAACCAAGATTTGGGGCAGTTTTCAAACCTGTGGCTATCCTCTGAATTGGTTCCTTCAAACATTCCATGGTCTATCCAGTTTGACCTACTCAGTGTTTTTGCTTTATTTTGTTTTAATTGAATTAATAGCCACTTGTTTTAACACACATTATAGATTTCTGGCTTCTTTGGGAAATTTTTAAAAATCCTTGCTATTACCCTGTTCCCAAATTCCTACCTGGCTACGATTAATTAGACCTGAGTAGCAGCCACCGCCTTTAGTCAGGCACAGCCCCGTCCCCCTCCCCGCCCAGTTCTCCTCATTCATGGTCACTTTAATTCATTTGTATCTGTCTGGTACTGAGTTTGATACTCAGAATCTATCTTGTAGTTAACCAGCTTGATCAGGAGCCCTATTCTTCTTCCACCCACCTAAGATACATCATTTCACCAGCCACCTGGGTTGTGAAATGATTGACCAGCCCTGCAGGTGTTTATGTACTTGTCTTTTGTAGCCATTTGCAGGGGGTGGCTACCGCCTTGGGGCAGCACCAGAGGAAGAGTCTGCTTATGTGGCAGGAGAAAGGAGACGGCATTCCGCTCAAGATGTGAGTATGCATCTGCCTTCCCTCAGGAAGCTCATGGACCGTTCTGTCATTTATCAGAAGGGAATGGTCACGTGTTACACGTGAACCAGTAGCCTCTGAAGGGGAAGCCTGCAGAGACATGCCCTTGCTATGATCCCTGAATGGAAAGGCTTACCTGAGAACGAAAGGCAGCTCTCATCTGGCTGGGTGAGGGAGCTTCTGAAGGTGGGGAGGGACCAGACAAATGAAAGTGTTTCCTGAGCATCCCATGGACCTCAGGCAAAGGGACAGGTATATCCAGGGAGGGCATGGCTAAAGAACTTGGTCTTCAGATCACAGAAGAGGCCTGAAACACAATCTTTTTTTTTTTTAGTTTTCCTTATCATCGTCCAGTACATTTTTCCCCTTGTGCATAGGGCTCCTTGTCCCATAAGTGAAATCATACTATAGAAACAATTCTGAATGTTTTTAAACTTTAATATTGTGCCATAAATATTTTTATGTAGCCTTGTAGCCATTAACCACCTACCTAGTGAGTGGCAAAGTCAAGATGCAAACCCAGATCTCCTTAAAACACGTCATATCACCTTCCTGTTTTGGATTAATACTTATTTGGTTGGTTCATTGATTTGTTTTTGTGTGCATGTATGCATGTGTGTGTCTGTGTTTCAGTAATAGCAAAGATGTGAAATAGTAAAAACCCACTAATTTTTAGGTTTAGATCGGTGCACTTGCCAGGTTCTTATCAATGTACTAAGTATTTATATCCTGCCATCACAGGTTCATGTAGTTTTGAAGCTCTGGAAGAGTGGGTTCAGCCTGGACAATGGTGAACTCAGAAGTTACCAAGACCCATCCAATGCCCAGTTTCTGGAGTCCATCCGCAGAGGGTGAGCAGAAAAGCTCTCTTGCCAGGTCCTATGTCAAGGGGTAAGGTGGCAGATGGGAAAAGAAGAGGCTGAACAGAACGTTATTTTTATTTGAAAAGTATGTTTGTTTTTGTTTTTAAGCAGATTTAGCACAGTTGAGATACAGATTCACAGATCTTAGTCTTTAACAACTTTATTTGTCCATTTTCCCCACTTTGGGCCTGGGGCAGAGCCAAGTGAACAAGAAAGAAATAGGTGTGTGCAGTGACTTTAAGCAGGCAAGAGAGAAGGTGCAGGCAGACAGGAGGCAGACTAGACTAACCACTGCCTATGAAGGCCCAGCAATTTTTACACTTGGAACTGAGAATACTTCTCCCCTCACCTCTGTCACTGTCATTTCCACTCTACTCCACATGGAACCCAGCATTGCCTTTTCTCCTCCAGGGAGGTGCCAGCAGAGCTGCGGAGGTTAGCTCACGGTGGGCAGGTGAACTTGGACATGGAGGACCATCGGGATGAGGACTTTGTGAAACCCAAGGGAGCCTTCAAAGCCTTTACCGGCGAGGGTCAGAAACTGGGCAGGTAAGGAGCAGCACAGGCGGGAGCAGGACTCTGTTAGTCACTTCCCGCCAAGCCCAGGCAGACATGGGGTCTGTCATTCTGTGTAGCACTTTACTGTTCACAAAGCACTTTGAATTCTGTTTTTATTAGAGAAAGAGTGGAGTATGTGGGGGCTTCAGAGTTAACAGACCCAAGTTTAAATCACTGCTTCATCTCTTGCAGGCTATTTGACCTTGAACATACAGGCTGCTTGACCTTGAACATATAGCCTCAGTTTCCTCAACTATAAAACGGGACTGATACCCCATAAGGTTATTGTTGCAAGGAATAAATGAGCCAATGGATATGAAGTACTGTCTACCTAATGAGCAGTCAGGTAGTGACTCAGCAACCTAAGATATTCAGGGAAAGTAATGCTTTCCTTGATGGCCAAAGCCTGTCCCTTGAAATGGGATTCAGAGGGGAATAAAAAAAACTCCACTCTCAAGCAGCCAAGCTACGCAGAAGTGGTGTTCAGACTCCAAGCAAGCTCAAGGGTGTTGTTGCCCCTGTGTAGGCTGGTGCTCCACCATTATGGCAGCTCAGCAGCTCTTATCTCTACTTCTTTGGTCTTACCTGACACTCTCTCACTTCCTGTGACTTTTTCTGCCTTCATTTTTGTACCCACTGTGAAAAGACATTCTCAATTTTGCATTCAGACCCCTGAGAGAGGATCTGACTGGTTAATCTGTTAGCCCTGATAGACGAGTTCTATCAGCAGACTCCTAGCCTGCCCGTAGGCTGCCTTCTCTCATAGACCCACTCAGCTTTGGCCATAGTCATAGAGTCACTTGGTCAGCATTCTTCAGAGGAAACTGTGCACATGTCAGGCACTCAGAGCATAGCAACCCTCCTTGACAGTACAGTCCTGTTTTACAGAGGGGAAAGCTGAGGCTCTTGGATGTTAAAGGGCTTGCCCTTGGACACGTGGCTGGTATGTGGTAGAGCCAGGAGTATAGCACAGACTTCCTAATTGACATTTCTTCCCATACTCCTTGTGCACAGCAAGATGCCCTCTCTGACCTAGATCTGGCAGATTTCAAGCTAGCTTTTGCCCTTGTACCTCACTACCATCTGCAGGGCTCAGAGCTTGGTCACTAGCAGTTGTGCCCTTTGAGTCTCTGGCTGGCCAGCCCCTAGAATTTCCTTCCTCCCTATCAGGCATTCATGCTTCATCAGGAGCAGGGGCCAGAGTGAAGGACATTAGAGACCAAGAGGTTGCACTTTACCAGGACCTGGAACAGTTAAGTTAGCCCTGCTCTCATCATTTCATCTACCCCATTAGGGCCTATGGTGAGTCCAGGACAGCCATTCTCAGAGTGTTCCAGCTGTGGCTTCCCTGACAAACATAGTGTGGTTATAGAGCACCTGATAACATTCATTTCTTTTATTATTAAAGTAAAACATGTTCATTAAAAAAAAAAAATGTAAGTAAAGAATAAAAATTACCCCTGATCATAATGCCCAGAAATATCCAGTTAGTATCTAGAGCATATTTTTCTAGTCTTGTTTATGTGTATAATATAACGTGTATGTGTGGTATGTCAATGTGATTATACAAGTTGTTGGTGTGTATATTTTTTTTTTCATAAGCATGCTATTTTTTCTAAATCAATATAGTCTGGCTGTTATATCAATATAGTCTGGCTGTTATTGCATATCAATAAGTATATTTCCACAATTTTAATTCTAATGCTTACATAATTTTCATCCTACAGATACACTGTGATTTTAACCAGTTCCCGCTGTTAAATATTTAGGCTGCTGCCATATTATGAAAAACCTTGTAATGCATAATTCTGTGGTTTAATCTTTATTAATTTTTTTTAACCCTACCAGCAATTAGAAGGGACATCAGGCTGTTTTGCTTTGTTTCATTTCATAATACTAATGGGAAATGCTTCTAAAATGTGAAAGCCTAACTATATTATGTGTTCAGGTGGTCTCTATGTCTCAAAAAAAAATTGAAGTATTTTTAAGGAAGTCTATTTTAGCAGGATGCAAATAAATACATACTATATTAGTGTGGAGGATGAGCTTATCAGTTTGAGATAGTGCTTGTTAATCAGGTGTGATATTTGTCAGCTAAGCAAATGTATGTTGACAGTTACACTTTAATTTTGTTTCAGCTCTTTTTATGAAAACTGAGCTAATAAAATAGTTTTGCACTGCTAAGTGAAATGGAATTTTAGCTTCTCAATTACACCTTATGGGCAGTTTCTTTAGTTTTTCTCATAAATTTTGTTACATATTCCATTGTTTTGTTGTCTGGACAACCAAAAATGATCAGGAGCCAAAGGCTTAAGAAAAGTTTCCCAGCAAATGACTTAAGATCAAGCTGAACAGGAAGGTTGGCCTTGAAAAATCAGTCAGTCCTGGTGTCCCCTCTCCCCCAATTATCTGGAAAAGTACTTCACAGTTAATAAATTGTTCTCAATTCAAAGATTTTAAGAAAATTCTTTGTTATGTGTTTTTTGGTTGTTTTAGGTTTTTCATTAATTTATTTGGGTAGGAGCTAATCTGACAGTTTGGGAAAGACTGATTTTTTTAGTAACAAACTGCCAGGAGTTCACTCTAAGGGTTACTGCTGCTAGAGATGAACTTTGGCTGCTCACTGGCCGCCTGTAGCAGTCGTTTCTGTGAAAGAGATTGCAGAATCTCAGGATTTGTATTATGTGGGAAGGAAGTACCTTAGTGCCCAGTTTATTCCCATGACAAAGGAAAAGAGCAGTCAGGTGATTCAGGCTCTAAATCTGAGTAAGACTCAGATTTCCCTGTAACTCATATGATATTTACAGGAAGACCATAAAGAAGCTCCTGTTTTTATAGGTGTCTTCACATGTTTTCTTCTTTCACTTGGCCATTCCTGGTCCTGGGTGAAAGCTCTTGCTGTTGCAGGTGGGCCAGCCATACTTTGACGAGAATGGCTCAGGTGTTAGCAATTTTCAGGAAGCATCAGTTGGAGGCCATTTCCTTTGAACAGATGCATATGGCTGTAGTAAACAGTAATTAGAGAAGTTTGGAACTGATGCCCTTTTGAGTGTCTTTCTTCACATAAGAATCACAAGGACCAGTGTTGTGGTTTCTAAACTCTCTCCTCCTCCACTTCCCACTCTCCTTGAGGGCAGCATAGACTGGGAGTGCCTCTCAGGTAACCTTCCGCATACATCCCATAGATAGATATTTCTAAGTGATTTTTTTTTTTTTTTTGAGATACCGGAGTCGGGGATTGAACCCGGGACCTTGTACGTGGGAAGCAGATGCTCAAACCACTAAGCCACATCAGCTCCCCTCTAAGTGATTTTGATTCCGAACTTAGGAATTTATAAGTGAGGCAGAACTTTGAAGAATGAGAGTAGTCAGATATTTGAGTGTTTCTGTTGTTTAAGCTGTGTCTAAGCATTTCACTTGTATTATCTCCCTTAATCCTGTTTTGATCCCCATTCTACAAATAATGACACTGAGGCCATCCTGCTAGTCAGTGTAGAGCTCATTATACCACCCTAACTTTCTGTGTTTTTAGGGTGTGTAAGAGAAATGGTCAGTCAGAAGCCACACGGTCAAGTTCTGTGCAGGAGGCTTTCCTCAATCTTCAAATGATAAGCACCATCTCTGTGCAGGAGGCTGTGTGGGAAGGTGGCCAAAAATATCACTTGCTTCCTTGTCTGGAGGACTTCCTAAGTGTCTGGCACTGTGTTGGGCCCTCTGCTCACATTATTGTTTAATCTTTACAACAGAACAGTTCCATGTTTAAACATGAAGATACCAAAGCTCATTGAGTAGCTTGCTCAAAGCTGTACCACTTGTTTAGTTTAGTGGTGGTCTGTGCAACTCCAAAACATGTGCTGTTTCTCCAGCACCACACTGACTCCTAGATAACATTGGCTGCTATTTAATTGTCCACCTACCTTGTAAGATATGCAAGTGGTGGGGATAGTATCCCCATTTTACAGAAAAGGAACTTGTGATGCCAAGACATACAGTAACTTTTTCAGGGTCACACAGCTCATAATTGGGGGTATATCAAATTCTCTGGGAGCAAGGGAATAGTTTAAGAAAAATAGTTTTATTATAAGTAAACCATAGAAAGGAAAGCTTGATGAAGTTTTGGCTGGTGGGAACACATATAAAGGGAGAAAGTTTGTTCATTGCACACGTTTGAAAAACTTTGCTCCATTTTCTCATCTGTAAAACAAATACCTACCTTAAGGGATGGTTGTGTTGATTCAATGAGGCCATGGGTATAAAAGCCCCTGCTTTGTGCAGGTATAAATGTCATTCCTATTTTTTTTCTTCTCCCTTCTACCACCCACCATTGCCTGGACAGATAATGTCAGCTACTTTGGAATTACAGCTTCTCTTTTCTTTTAGGCCTGGTTGAAAATCTGATAGTTCCCTCTCTGGCAGGCAGTAGATTGAATGAGTACCTTTTGTGCATTTGGAATTGTTAGGGATTCGCCTCCAAGTCGCCAAAGAGCGAACACCCCAAACAATCCCGAAGCGCCACCAAAAAAAAGAGGAATTGTTAGGCTGACTACGGTCTCATTGGAGACTTGACCTAACACCCATAAAACTAATGAACAAAACAGTATTTAGTAGATTTTAGGTATCTGTGGGTGTAAGGTTTAACTTTCCATGATTTCCAATCGATTCTTGAGGCCTGTGGAGGTGTAATAATAGCCCACATATGAGTCCCAAGTGCTATGAGCTACTGCATAGCATCTCCTCTCAGCTAGTACATGTGGCCAGCATCACCTCCTCTGAGCTCCTTTTTGTAATTCTCTAAGCCCCTATTTTTCACATATACAGAAAAGAATAAGTTCACTTCTCAGTTTTTTCTTTACTAATGATATGTTCTGGGGTAATGCTTCCCAAACTGTTCTGTGAAGTACTGCTTTTGCAGGTTAACGTACCCTAAATGCTCTATGAAATTCTCCCCTTTAATCCTCACAAAAACTGAGCAAGGCACATGGCCCTATTCCTTATTAAAAATCCTAGTTACTACCCTTTTTGAATGCTATTAAGGGCGCTTAAGTAATTTGCCCAAGGCCACATAGCTAGTGGGTGAATTCAAACCAGAGTTCATCTGGTTCTAAGATTTGAACTCTAAACACTGCTGCAGATATCATGTCCTATGCATCTTTGAATAATTAATCCCTACAGTGCCTGGCATTTTACCTTTGGGAAACCTTGGCCCCTTCCTGGTAGTTGATGCATGAGTATAATATATGCACATGAGTGAGGCTACACTAGGGGTACAGGCCTGAAAATTCCATCACTGGGAGAGATGGAATTCTGTGAGTCCCCTGCAGACTTGGAAAGAATGCCCCCCCCTCCTCATTCCCCCCTCGGCCATTCTCATTAAAGCTAGAGCTCATACTAGTCTGTTGGGCCCTCCAACCTGATGTCCCCATCTCTCCTGCCCAGGCGGTCCTGCCTCCTGCTTTCCTCCCTTCAAGCCCTTGTTCAGGTGAAGACATGAGGAAGGAAGAGGTTAAGTAATGTGCCCAGCTTTGACAACATATGATTCAGGGTTTGGGGTGAATTCTGCTGGACCTTGTAAGTTCCAGGAGGGCAAGGATTCTGTCTCTACTGGTCACTCTTTAAATGAAGAGCACCAAACATAATGCCAGACACATAGCAAATGCTCAAGTCAAAATCTGAAAAGGGATTCCCTTTCTTTTAGGGGTCATGTGTTTGTTCATGTCCTGATGCGATCCTCTCTCCTCAGTACTACCCCCCAGGTGTTGAGTGCCAGCTCTCCAGCCCAACAGGCAGAAAATGAAGCCAAAGCCAGCTCCTCCATCTCAATCAACGAGTCAGAGCCCACCACAAACATCCAAATACGGCTTGCCGATGGTGGGAGGCTGGTACAGAAATTTAACCACAGCCACAGGTACCTTGTGTTGTCTGGCCTAGCTTATTCTAGGAGTGCCCCAGAGGCTCCCACAAATGCATGGGAAGCAGAGAGTTGTTCTTCCTACTAAACACCAGCAGGGACTCCATGCTGTCCCCAAAGGAGGCAGTAGGATGGGAAGGACCGCAATCTGAAGGCTTTGTTCTAGTCCCCACTCTTCCATTAAGTGTACCCAGTGACTGCCCACTTCCTTCCTGTGAGTCTCATTTCCTCATCTGTAAAGTTAGAGGATTGGATTCAGGCAGTGGCCCCCAGTTTTTTTAGCTGCTGAATTCTTTGTTCAAAGGAAATCTCATGCTAAAGCCCAAATGTAGAACAGATAAAATCAGAATTAGTGAGGTTGATGGGGAGTAGAGGGACCCTATCCACGTGGCTTCCTCTACAGCTCCCACCCCCCATAGGGTCCCTCTGTAAACCATTAGGCTATTATGGTTTCTTCTAGATCTGGCTTTGAGAATTCTGGAATTCTCAGATCATGTAGCTGGATCAAGGCAAACCACCCACTTTCCAGTTTTAAAAATGGGGAAGCTGAGGCACAGAGAGATGAGACTAGTGGGGGAGGTACTGGAAGACTGCTGCCAATAAAGGTATTTGGCAGCCCCTTTCTCTAGACCAGGAATGTCTCAATTTCACCAATCATAGGCCAACTTTAACCAGAAGCCACATGTGTGGGCCATTGTTTGACCATCCTTGAGTACTGATAGGGTTTGCCTGTGGATTGAAGTTGTTAAACAAGTCCCCGGTGTGAGCCAGGTGCCTATGGAGCCTTTGTTTAAATGTTTTCTTTTTTAGGAACTCTTCATTATGCTTCAGATGCTTAGTGTTTAAGGGGATTAGCTCAACTCACTGTGATCTAACTTACTTGCTTCAGTTTCATTTCACTTATTAACACCAGCCTTTGGCACAGGCCCAGGTGGGACAGCCTGTCCTGTATACTTACTAACTGGGTAAAAGGTGTTTGTTTGCTAAAAGACTCAGGCCGCCTTGTGTGCCAAATTTTAGATTGCATAGATTTTGAGGGTTTGAGGTGGAAAGAAGCTTCTGTTTAAGCACTTTAGGGAGGAGGATATCTGTTTCCAGGTGACTTCACCAGGCACAGGATACAGCAATATCTGGAGAATGGGATCCTGGTGTTCAGGATGTGCTGTCATTTATTTATTCTTCTGACAGATAATTTGAGTGTGTCCTGTGATACACAGAAGAGACCTAATGTTTTCTGCCCTTGTGGGGTTCACGGTCTGTAGGAAAAAACAGACATTAATCAGATCATCCCAAAATGATCAGTACCATGGGAGGAAGGTCAGGGGACATAGACCAAGAGCTTGGAGAAGGCTCAAGAGGATGTGGTTCAGCCTTCTGTGTGGGTGGGTGGGCAGGCATGGGAGAAGGGCACTTCTCACCTACCTCCCTACTCCTCCAGGATCAGTGACATCAGGCTCTTCATCGTGGATGCCCGGCCGGCCATGGCTGCCACCAGCTTTGTCCTCATGACTACCTTCCCAAACAAAGAGCTGGCAGATGAGAACCAGACCCTGAAGGAAGCCAACCTGCTCAACGCTGTCATCGTGCAGCGGTTAACATAACCACCTAGCTCAGCTGGCTGCCTCGCCTCCCTCCTGTGTCTCCCTACAGCCGTTGGTCATGCCCTGAGTGGATTTGCCCCTTCTGCCCCTCGTGCATACCCAGCAGTCCAGTGCCATGTCTGCCTCCATAGCTCTGGGTTCTTAGATCTCAGTTGGACATTTGTTTTCTTCTTAGTTGCATTTCCTGGGTTTTTGTGACGATCAGTGGACTTTAAAGAAAAAATAAACAACCAAAAAATTTGAAGGAGTATTATCAGCATACTGTATGGAAATTCTCCCACTGAAGTAGACTTCAAATGCTTTAAGATCATATTTATCTCAGGGGCTTGTGGGAGGAACCTTCCTTCTGTCCTCTCTGCATAAAAATTGCTTGTGGCATACAACACCCATCCACTAGTGTATCCCTCCCACTGCCCCCAAAAGACAACAGCATAAAGGATTTCCCCCTTGATAGGGAAGGGGGCAACTTGTGGAAAAGAGGCTTCACAGTCTGTTGTCCCCATAAAATGGCAACAGCAAGAGTGCCCTGGAATGTGAGGTCAAACCTAGATGCACACAACCCCTTCAAGTGAAAACACTTCCCTGTGCTCCTCTCACTCAGACCCCTGGAAAATTCAAGCTCCTCAGGCTTTCGCCAGTTGAGATTCTACACTCCACCTGCCCCAACCCTTTCCTCCTTCACCATCCAGAGTGGCTGTTCTCACCCTGATGATGCTTAGCTGCTCTGTCATTGCTTCATTTACTCCACAGGCAGAAATTCCTGAGTGTACCAAGGATATTTCTTCACTGGGAAACAGCTCACATCAACCCAGATGAGCTGAGAGGTTCTCAGCCGGAAAGAGATGCACAGAATCAAAATGCTACTGAGACATTCACTAGTGATGCGTGGCAAAAATCGATGTTGAGGGAGGAGTGCATTTCCTATACTAGCAGCACACAAGTACCTTTTGCTGTGTATTTGCAAGAGAGGCTTTGTTGGACATTTTAGGGGTGAGTATACCATTAGTGCACAATTGTGGTGGGCAGGTTCTGCTTTAGCTTTGTTCTCTGCTCTGCTGAGTTCTGACTTGCACCAACTTCAACCGAAGTCCCAGTCTGGTAAAGACCCTTCATGCCCACAAGGTTGCTTCCTATACACGTTTAGGAGGGGACGGTCATTGAGTCTTGGGTGGAACCCTTTCCACTTCCCCTATTGAGGGAACCTTAGACCTAAAGTCAACACTGACTGTGAATCTTGGTTTTGAAGCATTATATGCCTTAATCCTTTCTCCAAATAGCTATTGCCAATCACTCTCTTTCCTGCTTTACCCCCTGCAATGAGCCAAAAACCAACACTACACTACTCAGAGCTGGGGAAGGGCTGTGGTTTTGACCAAAGAGACTTGGCTTGGTGCTTCTGACCCCAAGAGCGGGGCTTGCCAGGACCACATTGCCCACAGCATTCCCTTCAGCAAGCAGTTGGAGGTAACTATGGAAGCTAAATGTGGGCCTGGAAAACTCAACTATTCTCACCTTGACCATTAAAAACCAAAATGAGAACAGTGGAGTTTTGTATTTTCTAATGAGTGACTTACAAGGAAATTCTAACAGTCATTGTAAGGGCTTCAGTGCTTCACAACTTTCCCATTTTTGCAGTGCATGAACCTGAAGTCCAGGTCACAGCTGGTAAGTGGTAAGGCACTTCCTATCTGCTCCCAAAGCCCATGCTCTTAACTGTATGTGCACTCTGCCCCGCCTACTTCTCGGGGTTTCTGCTTACATTAGTACGTACTAGAATACACTTAAAAACATCCACCTGGGGAGTGGATGTAGCTCAGGTGGTTGAGCGCCTGCTTCCCATGTACAAGGTCCTAGGTTCAATCCCCAGTACCTCCTAACAACAACAAAAATCCACTTCAGTCTGCTTCTAGAAGAATTTCCAAAGGGCTTGTCATTGGATTTCCACCCCTCCCTGGCAAGTGAGTGATGCTGTTGCTATAAGTGTTGCCCTATTGTTGAGGCAGCCACCACAGACCGACCACGTGTCAGACCCAAGGTTTTGCCAGCCACACACCCAGGGATGAGACTGGTCTGGTTCCAGGTTGAGTAAGGACGTTTGTAACCCCAGATTTCTGTTCTGGGTGGTCCAGATGAAAGGCCCATCCACAGCTTGGTTGGTTAGTTGGTTGGTTTTAAGTATATGCAACAGCCACTGGCTCTGGGGCTTCTGAATTCAGGGCAGTTGCTCTCAGTTGAGGTATTTTGGATTGTCCCAAAAGTTGGTTGGCAAGGAGGGAACCTCCTGGCATTAAATGGGCTGGGCCAAGGATGTCTTGCAATGCATGGGCCATGTCCTGATGAAAAGGTATCCAAGATTCATTGAAGTGAAAAAGGCAAGTTAAGCTGCCATGACAATACCGTTTCTAATGAGTTTCATTAAAGTCAGTTTTTTAAACTCTGCTCTACTGGGGGACATCTGTGGTGTTTCTGTTTGGGCTTATAACCATGGCATGCCCAACAGCCATGTAGGTACGGTTTTGTGCACATCCAATTGCTTCCTCAGGAGATGGCCATTGGAGGAATCAGGCATGTGGAGCAAGAGCTGGACAATCCTTCATGGCTTTGGACGGCATTGCCAAAGTGCCCTCCAGAGGGGCAGTGACCCTTTCTGCCCACCAACACTACAAAACATGTCTTTCCTTGCCAGGAACTCCTGGAAGCTGACTTAGAGCAGATTCAGGGGAGGAAGCTTGTACAGAATTACGGTTCCCTGCTGTTCCCTTTATGCTAACTACTAGCATTTTTAGAAGGAACTGCTGAATTGGGACCTCTCTCCACCTCCCCACCCCCACCTACTTAAGTAAAAGGGCCAAAGAAATGTAGAAGGCCTTTCTTTAAAGTAGATTTTGTGCCTGTGGCTCCATCTCTCCTTTTCCAGGTCCATACTTTCTCCTCAGGCCAGGATGGAGAGGCAAAATAGAAAACACATGGTTGACTTCTAGAGTCCCACTTGGGTCCCAGTTGAGCAAGCTTTTATACTGTGTGACTCCACCTCTCTGCTTCAGTGGCCTTATAACTCACCCCCATATCCAGTCCATCAGCAAACCTAAACTCCATCCCTCCTCTGCTGCCTCCCTGGGCCAGGCTCTATCATCCCTCATGTTGACAACTGCAGTAACCTCCTTATTGGTCCCCTGCTTCTGCCCTTGCCCCCGCAGTCTATTCACATACAGAGGGCTCTTCCTGCAATGGTAACCACATCCAAACACTCCCCTTAAAGCCCTCAGTAGCTTCCAATTACCCCTGGAACAAAACCCCAAGCTTCTTACTAAGCTCTGAAGTACTTTGTATGACCCAGCCCCTGCCCACCACTCTATCCCTGTGCCCAGCTTTATTTTTCTTAGCATATCTCCACCCAGTGTCTCTACTGATGCATTGGTTTGCCTCCTTTTGTCCCTCCACTAGATTATAAGCTCCGCGAGAGCAGGGGTGTGTCATCTTCACCCTTATATCCTGAGCACCTAGCACACAGCCTGACTCATGGTAGGTCCTCAACTAATGACTGATAATTGGTTGAGTGAACCTGTGAAATGGAGACTAGACCTAATGGGTGAAAGGCCACTATGCTTAATTAAAGCACCCCCTATGTAGGAGGGACTTAGTAAACTGCACTCCCTCCCTCCCAGAGTACATCTCATTTCAGCCACAGGTGGCATTCTTCTAAAGAGCATATGTAGCTTGAGGTTCTTCCTACACAAGCCCTAAAGAGGGGAAGCTAAAAACAGGTGTGACTGGGGCTAGGGGTAGCAGGAGTGAAAGGAATGTTGTTCCCCAGCACCTTCTTTGCCTGCCTTGGCTGACTATGAAGTTTATATTAAGGGCCAGTTAGTCTCCATATTGACCATCTGAGACCTTCAATACCCAGACTAGGTCTTCAGCAACTAGTAATAATGGCAGCTGCCATTATTTGAGCATTAGCTCAGATAGTAGATCTGAAAATATTTTATGCTAAGGCCAGCCTCTTCTCTGGGAGTCACATTTATAGTTCAGAGGTCTGCAGGAAGAAAAGAAGTATAATCAAGTTTGGTTAACAAGTTTTTTGTTTTATTTTTGTTTGGGTTTTTTTTTTTGTTTTGTTTTGTTTCTTTGTGTGTGCATGTGGTTTTTGTGGGTTTGTGTTTTTTGGTTTGGTTTGGTTTTTGTTTTTGTTTTTTGTTTTTGTTTTTTTTGTTTTGTTTTGGTTAAGTATTTTGTTTCAATTGAGCAGTGAGGACAAGTTCATCTAATCATTTATGAGGCAAAGCATGGGAATTTGGATGGTCTGTGTCTGACCTTGTCATAGGTAAACACAGGAGCATCCTTGAGTCTTAGATCTAAGTCAAGTGGGGAACAGTGGTTGTTTGCAGTAAGCTGTTTGTGGAATACAAAGGTTGGGGGATTTCTTAACCTTTGTTGTCCAAGATTACGGGGCTCAGGTAAAATTTAACGTTGTCAGACCCCCCTTTGGTTCAAGGCAAATGAAGTTCTGAGTTCAGGGACTGAGTCTGTCTCTTTCAATCTTGTATTCCCAGCATCTAGGGCAGTACATGGCTTAAAGTGATACTCATTAAGAATATATGTACATAATCTATAAATGAATGATTGAATCAAGACGAGAGCACAGGCTTCATGCAGGTGGGTGTAAATACTGACTCCTCCAATGACGAAAATCAGAACTCAGGACTTTTAGCTATTTATTGAATGCTAGCATGGCTACCACGTGTACTCGATGACTTCTCAAAACCATCCTTATTGTAGGATGAGTAACGGTGTACTTAGATGTGCAAACCTACTCAGAGTCGCCCAGTCCGTAACTGGCGACCACCTATTTATTATTCCCATTTCTTAGCTGCCTAAACTAGTAACGGAGATGCCTAGAAGTACAAAGAAAAGCAAGAAGGCGGAAGCTGTACGGCCGCTCAAACAAGGCGGCATCCGGTGGCTTCGGGCTTCCGGTCCCCGCCGCGCGGCGGGGGCTTCCGGGACGCGCGCACTTTATATGGGCGCGCACGCAGGGCAGGGCTTGCGGAGGCGCGCGCGTGCACAGGCGACGCGCGGAGGGAGGAGGCAGAGCCGCGCAGCTGCCGCCAGGTCCGCTGTTGGTCCACGCCGTCCGCCCAGCGTCCGCCGCCGCCATGGGAGTGCAGGTGGAGACCATCTCCCCCGGAGACGGTGAGTAGCCGCGCTCGGCGGTGCCGGAATGCCTTCCGCCGCCGCCGCGCGCAGCCGCTCACCGTGCCTGCCTGTCTGTCTGTCTCCTCAGGGCGCACCTTCCCGAAGCGCGGCCAGACCTGCGTGGTGCACTACACGGGTGAGTCAGGCGAGCCCTCGGGGTGGGGCGCCCCGGTCCGTCGCGGCCGACCGTTCGTTAGGGCTCGAGGATCGGGGTCCGGGGCGTGGCGGCGCCGAGGCCCGCCTGGACTGAGGCTGAGAGGCCTGTGCGGTGGCTGCGCTCGGGAGGGGGTAGCCTCGGGCCTGCCGAGCCCGGGACGGTCTGATCGGGCGCTTGTGAGCTTTGACCGTGGGCCAGACGTTAGCTCGCACATCACTAGCAATTCTCTGCCTTATATGTACCCATTATACCCACTGCAAAGATGGGGAAATTGAGGTTTGGCGAGACGAAGTCTCTTGCCCAAGGTCACACGCTCAGGGATGGGTAGAGCGCTGGCGGAGGACCATTAAAGAAAGATTTGTACCATTTCTGTCATTTCTGTGTCTGGGTTAACACCCAACTCCCGCTTCCGGCCGGTTCAGTGGAGATAAGAAGGCGAGGTAATTTTTGTCTGCGGAGCTACCGCTCTGCCGCGGGTGGGGAAACGTCCCACTTCCTAAGTCGTTGTTTTGGCTCAGCCTGGCCTTGGAGGAAGTAGATCTGCATAGTCTTTTTTCCTCCTCTTACTTTTGAGCCACTTCCACATCCAAACCTCAGGCTGGCGGAAAGCTGCACATGTCGTTTAGCCCTACCCCCATCCCCCGGCGTTTCTAAGAGTTGGAACTTCTCATCCCCATCTTAACGATAAGGTAACTTAAGGCTCGGTGAGGGTAACACACAGTAATGTAAACCCAAGAAAAGTTTAGACTCCCAGCCAGAACTCAAACATCAGAACCTCCTGGGGCCATCTTTTACTCCTTGCCCTTACAAGGTCCTCCTAGGTTGGAGGGGAGGGGGAGGGGAATGACAGGGGATTGAGCAAGTTAAGGCTCTAAGGCTGTGGGCTCTTGGCTCAAGGAAGGGGGGAAGTGATTGACTGGTGCTGCCCCAGTTGTTGATATAACCTTCCCTCTCCCTTGTCCTCCTTTCTCCCTCTTCCCACCCTTCCCCCTTCCTTCCTCTCTCTCTCCTCCTCCGCCTCCTCCTCCAGGGCTAACAGTGCTCTCAGGGATAATCTCTACCCTTCTTTCCCAGATCATGGGGGGGAGCCCACTGTTGATGGAAATGACTTTCTTTGAAAAGAAAAAAAGGAAGGAAATAAAGGCAACTAACACACACACACCCGTGCCCTTTTCTTTCGCTGGCTCTTTTCTTTCTCTGGCCCTTCTCCACGGGTAGAAACGGGGGCAGGGGGCGGAAGGAGTTAAGGACTTTAAGAAGGCTGCCAAAGGAGGAGGTATTGAAACCTATCCTGTAGAGAACAGTCTCGTGGGTGTGAATGAAACTGGAAAGTGGTTTTGGCTTTTTAAGTAGCTTCCTTTGTAGGCCACAGTCAGCACCTGAGCCTAGGAGACCCAATGAGGAAAAGCTTCACTGGGAGCTTTTTTGAAGTCCTTTTGATCACTGGGATGAGAAGGTAAATGTTGGCTTTTACAAGACTCAAACCGTTTGCCACCTCCTGGGCTGAGTGGGCAGTTCACTCAGTTCCCACAGCAGCCACATGGGATGGAGACTAGGGCTCAGAGCAGTGGGATAGTGGCTTCTGTCCCCCTCTTCCCAGTTTGTAAGTACCACAGTAGGTGATTGGCTTCATCTGTCCCACTCCCAAGTCTGTGTCTCTCATTCTTGACTTGCCTATCTCCTGGTATTGCTGGCAGGACTGGACACCAGCACATAGGCAGAACCACATTTCCCTGTGCCTCTTGGTGAAATGCCCCTACACATCATGTCTGGAGCCTTTTCTTAAAAGAACAGATGGTTGTGGGACCCAGAACACCATCAGGGCTCCCAGTGCCTCCAAGTCTGTGTTTTCCTCGCAGGTGGCACCCACCCACATGTTCCCAGAACAGCAGCAGGACCCTGGCATGCATTAGGACAAAAGCTTGCTTTTTATTTCATTTTTGATACTCTCTACAAAGATGCCTTAGTGAGGAGCCAGCTCTGCTGCATGCTCGCAGAATAGGCTGTTCTCGGCAGGCAGGCAGCTTTGTTACCATGGGTCTTTGCCACCAGCCTCCCAGGAAGAACCTGTTTAAGACCTGTGGGGGCGTGAGAGGAGGGGGGGTAGGTACTTTGAGATCTTATCTGTAGCAGTTAAAGCTTTTAAGTCACTGGGAACAGAGTCCATCCTGAGGGAAACTGATGGGGGGGGTGTCTTTCCCACGGCAGAGTCCCAAAAAGAGGAGAAATTTCTTATGATATTCCCAGTTTTCATCTCTTTTTCTCTACCTGGCTGCCTTAGTGGTCTCCTGCTACAGATTTCCATTTTTCTCTGCCCACCTGGTGGATGGTGGAAGTGCTCCCTCACCCCCATGCGTACTTTCTCTGTCTCCTTTTGGGACATACAGACGGCTTGGCTGTGTGTCTCCACTGATTACAATTCCTGGGAGGGAGAATCTGATTGACCCAGGTTCGTATCAGGTGAACGTCCTGGTCAGCTCTGGCCAGGGGTCCCTGTTGCTGATTTGGGCCCATGTCCAAAGAAAGGGATGGAAGTAAGAAGGCCAAATCCCCCCTCAGCCACCAGAAGTACCACAGCACAGGCTGATTGCATCATGTGGACGTTTTAAATGACACTGATGGCTGCCAGTGGCAGCCTTGATGTCACTTTCAAGGCTCCCTGTGGTGCCATCTATGGCCTCTAGCAGAGTACAATGTGAGCAAGGCCTCAGAGGCTACTGCCACTTCTTTGTAGTGCCAGAAGGAAAAAGAAAACTGTCACCAGCCAAGCACCTCCTGGAAGGATGACAGGCATTGAAGTGGGAGGGAGGAGGTGGAAAACTAACCCACCAAATAAGTGCCTTGAGGATCAAGGGGATTCTTCGGCCCCCTCCCTACCTGCAGTAGCATTGACATCTTTACTGGTGAGCTTGTCCTGATGTCAGGCATAGCTAGGCTTATGTCCCTTTTACTTCCAACAGCAAACACTGCACTTTCCATTATGAGAAATTAAAAATGTCTTTTTCAGTCCTCTTAAAAAGTAGCTGGACATCTTGCCCTTGGAGTCAGGTTTAAGTGATCCTTAGCCTCCTGGCTTCTGACTGAGAAAGCCTAATGGTCCCTCAGCTCGGTCTCCCCAGGCAATCCAATTGGAGGAATGCTGAGGCTCTTGGGGCAGGTGTGGCCCCTTTCCAGCTGTTCACCCTCAAGCCCTTTTAGTCTCCCCTCTCAGCTTGATTCCATCTACTCCCCTGCCTGGTGTTTCTTGCTTGATGATCGGTGTCTGGAGGAAATCTCTCTCTCTGTAGAAACTCCTCAGATGGCACACCCCTTCCCCTTTGAGGCAGACAGTCTATAACTTTAACTGTTCAGGCAGGGCTGTGACAGGACCCTTTTTCCTTCCTACAGCTAACATGTTTATGAGCACCAGAACAGGCCAGGCACTGGGGAATTGGCAAAGACCCTCATCTGATGGGGCTTACCTCATATTGAGGAGACTGGTAGCATGAATGTATGACACATTAAGTGGTAAGCAAGTGCTGGGGAGAGATTAAGACAGTGTAAGGGTAGGGGGAGTTGCTGGTTTTAGGGAGGGTAGTTGGAAAAGGCCTTTGATAAAGTGGCATTTTATCAGTTACCCAGAAGAACTTGGAGTGAGCTGTGTGACTGTCTAGAGTATTCCAGGCAGAGGGAACAATTAGTGTTAAGGCCCTGAGGCTAGAGTGTGCTTGGCTTTTAGAGGAAAAGCAAGGAGACCATTGTGGCTGGTGTGAATTGTGTGAGGGGGGAAAATAGTAGGAGACGAGGTGGTGGGCGCCTTGTATGTTATAAGAATGTTGGCTTTTTCTCTGAGTGAAGTAGGTGCCATTGGAGGGTTACAAGCAGAGGAGGATCATGAGCTGACTCAGATTTTAACAGGATGCTTCCTTTCTGACGACTGTGGAGAATGGATTATTGGGGTCAGGGACAGAAACAGGACTCTAGTTGTAACTTAGGTGTGTAGTATGGGTAGACCCTGGCATGTAAGCAGAGGTGGTGCTGGGTGGGCAGTGATCCCCAAAGAGGGTATGGGTCCTTTGCGGTGTCCACCCTGCCTGGATTCCTTAGCAGAGGAAGACTAAGCAGTGAAGCCCTTCCCGCAAGCTATGAGAGCTTGGGTAGATTGCCCCACTCTTCTCAACTTTCATATGCTGTCTGTAAAATGGGAGTGATTGCACCTGCTGTGAGGTGTTGCTGGGGTGTTAGAGCTGGGGGCAAGTGTGTTCCAGGAGTGACAGAGATGCTATGATTGTACATACTATTAAGATTCCCTGTGTCCCAGGCACTGGTGATGTATCACCCCTTGTCTTTTGTCCTGCTGGCACCACCTGTGATACCTAGAATGAGAGGACAGCACTCCAGCTCCCAGGAGTGGCCCAGACTTACATGCTAGGAATACAGTTTAAGATTGTTAGAGTTGGGTGGGGTTGAGGCATCCTTTCCCACTGGGGAAATAGGCTAGAAAAGGAGAAAGGAGATATGGATCTGAGGATTCGTTTTAAAACAGGGTTACACATTAACTATAGAATGCATTGCTTAAGAAAGCTGCAGTTCTCTTAAATTTGGGGGCCAAGGGGGAAGGTTGGGGTTTTTGTTTTGTTTCAAATTTCATTTTGTTGTTTGGTGGGTATGAGGGGCAGGATTGGTCCATATGAGCTTGTGTGTGTGAGCAGGGTAAGGTATCAGTCCTTTCAGTTTCCTTAACATAATGAGATTTTCAAACCTTGAAAATAGCCCTTGTGAAAACATTACTTTCCTATGGGATTGTGATTACCAGAGTACAGAATCATACAGATACTGTTTTCTTCTTCCACAGTTGGAGCAGAAGGTTTGCTTGTGTAAATGAGCCAAAGGCCCATAGCCTTCTTGTATGTATGTGCAGCTCTTCCTTACGAAGTTTTCCGACATACAGAAAAATTGAAATAGAATAATGAATACTCAGGTGCTCCCCACCTAGATTCAACAGTAGTTAACATTTTGTCATATTTGCCCTTTCTGTCTACTTACAGAATATATAAATCTATATGCTTTTTTGCTGAGCCATTTTAAGTTGCAGAAATCATGACACTTTACCTCTAAATACTTGTGTATGACCTAAGAATGAGAATATTAGCCTTATCCTCCTACTTGTCACACTAAGAATTTAAAATTCAGTAGCTCTAAAAACAAATTCATAATTGAAATTACCCCAGTTGTCTCCAAATGTTTTTTTAATAGCTTTTTTTTTTTTTTTTAGGCTTAAATGTATTTTAATAAGTTGATGTTGCATTACTGCTCCATTTCTCAGAAAATCTCCAAATTTCAGGTATCAGAGACAAATCAAACATGGTACACCAATAAAAAATGCACAACATAACTACCCAAGTAGGCAAGGCTAAGAGCTCCTGTCAGACCTTCAGCATACAGCAACCGCTGTTGCCAAGATTGTACTAAGCCTGTCGAGAAGAGCTGTGAACAGCAACAACATAGATGCAGAAGAGCCATTTCTGGGCAGTCCTCACCCAAGAAAAAGATGGATGCAAGTTATGAAAATCTGTGAGAAAATGTCATCTTTAGGACATGAAGGGGTAATATATGGGATATAAAGTGAGGAATTTTTTAATAGTCCTCCCCAGTGGTGGCAAGTGACTTTTTCCTGGTTTATTTCTTCTTAGTATCACTGTAGACTCATATAAACTTTACCTTAATTAGTGATATTCATTATTCTCTTTGCTCAAATTGTCCCAGATTTGACCAGTAGGAGCCTCTGTACACTGGCTCCAGTCTTTCTGACTTCTCCCATTAGTCCTGAATTACTTCCTTGCTTTCACTGCTCTGGGCCTGGCATCAGGCATCTCTCCAAAGAACTCTGGTTCCTTTCAGTGGGTCCCACAGACTTCTGTTTTTAAACAGCTTGATTGGAAATATAATTTACATATCATGTTAAATAAAATTTATGTACCCATTTACTCAGACTTTTAAGCTTCCTTTTGGTGGTTAAACTTTGGTTTTTGTGAGGTGCTAATGGATTTATTGAATCTGGAAACTTGGAATAGTCTGCCTCAATTTTCTTTAAAAATATTATCCTTGCCTGTTATTTCCTGTGGAAAAAGCCAAGGAGGTATTATGGATAACTTAAACATGTACTATCCATTCTCCCTTTGGTGCTTCTGGTGGCATGTGAGGTTTTGCCCCTTTTGCTGAGTTCCTGCATTCCTTCCCCAGCTCCCTTTAATTTCGACCAGGTGAATTCTAGCAATGGAAAAAGAAGGAGGAAAGGAAGAGAGGGGGAGAACTAATCAGCTCCTGGATGCTGCTGTCTCCGATCTCATTACCTTTACTCTTTTTCCCTCTAGGAGCTGGATATGCCCTAGCCTGTGTTTAGTTCCTCAGACACACCAGGCCTTTCCTCCTGGAAGGGTCTCTGCCCCTCTGCCTAGATGCCACCACACTGCCCCCACTCCCCACCACATGGCCTCTTTCCTAGTCTATAGCTCACCTTAAGGCAGGGGTTCTTAACTAGGGGTCTGTGAGCTTGAATTGGAATTCAAAAACACATCATTTTTGTGGGGCTGTGTTGGTGCAGGTGTGATATATTTATTAAATAATACACAGTATAGTGTAGACTTAAGGGTCCTTGGAACAAAAAAGGTTAAGAACCCCTGCCTTAAGTGATTCCTCTTCAAGTGATACCTCCTCTGATCCCTGACTAAAATGGCTCCTCACACATGTGGTATAACAATGGAAAAATCAGAACACTCAACCCCTCTACGCACCTCTGATTCTCTAGCAAGGCACCCATTTGTTTTCCTTTTTAGACCTCATCACAGTGAGGTTCTTTGTAGTTACACCTTCTACCCTGCTCACCAGACTATAGGCTCCAGGGGTAGGCCCACACTGGGGTTTCTCAACAGGGTCTACCTGTCATACCTGGCATGGAGTGGGTATTCAGTGCATGCTTGAGTGGGTGACCAGTTAGAACCTGGCATTAGGCTCTCACTGGGGTTTGGCAGAGCCCACATTTCCTATTGTGACTGGTATCATCTCTTTCCTTTAGGTTAGAATGAGAAAGAAAATATTTACATTTTGGACTTTGCTCAGTCCTTGTAGATTAATCAAATTGTGGCCATTTCTTTCCCTTTCACGCCACTGAACACAGGTCAACACACCAAAACCTTCCCTCAGTCATTCAACAAATGTCCTAGAAGCTGGGGGAAAGCCTCAGCTGTGCCCTCAAGACATTTGAGTGGTCAGTTACAAGGCAAGTGCCTCAAGAGCACCTGGGCTAGAGAAGAGAAGGCTAATTGGAAGAAGTAGCCCCTGGCCTTGGATGTGCATAACTGAGGCAGGAGGGAAAGGGTAGCCACGTACCTCTGATTTTTCTGCAAGTACTTATTGAGCAACCACTGTGTGCACGTTAAGATTTTGGGTATTGAGAATATAGGAGTGAAAAAGATGGTCCCTGCCATCATCGAGCTTACGTTGTAGTGGGAAACAGGCAATAATAAGTAAAAATGTATGTTAATAAGTGCTAAGAAGAAAATTTAAACAGGGAAGGGGCAGGGGGAGGTTGAGATTTTAGATAGGCCAGTGAAAGCCTCAATGAGAAAGTGACATTTGAGCAGACCTAAAAGAGGTGAGGGAGTACTCCATGTAACTATCTTGGCAAGGGATTTTAGGCACAGGGAACAGCAAATGCAAAGGCCCTGGGGTGGGAGTATCCCTAGTGTGTACGTGGAACATAAAGGGACCAGTGTTCTCGGAGTGGAGGAGTAAGGATGAGAGTAATTGGAGATGAGTCAGAGATGGCAGCGGTGACAGAGGAGGAGGATAGCTCTTAGAGGGCCTTGTAGGCTGGCTTCTTTCAAACTATGGGAGGATTTTGAGCTGAGAAGTAATAGGATCTGACTTGTTTTAGAAGATTGTCCTTCTGGCTGCTGTGTCAAGTTTAGATGTCAGGGGCCAAGGGCAGAAGCAGACAACATGGAGAAAACTATAATCTTATCTGGGAGGTATGGCAGCCTAGAACAGGGTAGTAGCTATGGTGGGGTGGTAGCTGATTCTCTTTGCATGGTGTCTTTTAATCCACACAACCCCTGCTGAGAAGCCAGATGCGGCTCCTGGAGGTAAAATATTGTACTGGTTCCGTGGTTGTTTTTGTGGCTCCTGAGGAGGTGGTATGCCACCTTCCCTGCCATTTCTGTAAACACAGCCCACCACAAGCCCATGCAGCTTCCTGGGAGAGGATAGGCATAAAGATAGCTTGTAAGTGGAAGACTGTCAGATATCTGCTCCAGTAAGGCCATGGTTTAGGTCATTTGAACTTGGAATTCGGGGTCAACCTTGCTGTGTAGCTGGTGGACTGTTGACCAAAGGACCCTTTGCCACCACCCTAGAGAAACTCCTGCCCATTCCAGCTTCCAGAGCTACCTTGGTTTCTCAAGCTAGAAGAGGACCGTGCCTGGTGAACTGGAGAACAGTTCACAGGAAGAGCAGATCTGCCCACTCTCCTCCTGGAGGTTATCATGAAGGCTTGAGTGACCTGTGAGGACTTGGAATAATAATGACAGCTAAAATTCATTGAGTGCTTATTATGTCCTGGGAACTAATGCAAGGGCTTTACTATGTAGTATATTTAATCCCTGTGAGTGAGGTTTGCTTACTAGGTTGATTTTACAGATGAGGGAAATAGAGAGGTGAGGCCACTGGCTGTAATCACACAGCTGTTATGTGGTAAAATGAGATTTCAATGTGGGTAACCCAGTTCCAGAACCCTTGCCCCTTGAACTATCGTACCTGATAGCCTCCTACCTCTGTGTTTTCTGGAAAACAGAAAAAAGAGCATGCATATTTCTTCCATTCCCAGATAGCCACTGTTAAATAGTGTTTCCTTCTGTGCATGCTCTCCCCCGCATTGAGACCTAATGTGGCAGTTTTCTTATGTTGTGATAAAATGGAAAGGCACATACACAAGGCATGCTTTTCCCATTGTGGACCATGTCTTTGATAATAAAATCTCTAAAGGGATTTAGCCAAAAGTTAGAAGTGTTTCCAGGTCACAGGTGAGAAATAGGCTCACATTCAGTTTGTGTTCTCAAGAAAATGATGGAAGGGGAGCTTGTACCGTCTTTGGGTGATACTCAGGGGGTCTCCGAACCTCAATTCAGGAATGTCGTGCTGTGACTGCAGCTGGAAATGGAGCAAAGACCCACCTCGGTGCATAGAGTCCCTTTTTACCCATCATGATGGGGTCATGTGGGTAGTTGATAGGCTAATCATAAAAGGGACATGGCTTCCCTAAACATCTTCAAATTCAAACATAAATCATTTGCTAAAGGGCTTTGTGTCTCTTTCTGGGTATGGTTCTGCTAGTGGGAGCTTCCCATCATGGTTCTTGTAAAAACTAATTTTGGCTTCTTTTAAAGTAGAGCAAGAACTAAACCTTTACAGATAAAGATTTTCTTTCTCCACTCATGCAGTGATTGTACCCACACACCATTCACTAGCAGTATTTTTTAGTGGCTTTTGAGTCTTTCTAAACAGTTTGCTAAGACATAGGAACAGCCACTCTTTTTGTCTTTATACTCATATTTCATTGATTTACACACTGTTTAATTACTTCATCCATATACAGTAAGTATAAGTGACATACAAATTTGGGGATAAACACGGCTGACAGAACCGTGGTAAGCATAAAACTCACAAGAACGAAGAAGTGAGGATGAGCTAGAGATGGGAGCATGAGAGGGCTAAGAGAGCTGCTTCTGTATATAATGAGAAGAGAGGAAGGGGAACAGCTAGGCCATTAGGCCTAGGTTGCTATGCCTGTTTGGGAATGTTCCAAGAGGCTTCTAATGCAGATCTGCAGTATAAGGCACCTTTCAGTCTGGCTCCCCTTACCTGCATTCTACCATAGCACTTTTGCACAGAAAACTCACCAGTATGTTGAACACAGAACTCCTTTCTCCCTCCCTCAACTGTAATGGCAAGAACTTTATTTTGTTTTGAAGGTTTGAGGCTCAGGATATTCTGTTATCCTTTTGATGTTTGGCTTAGGTTTGGGCTTTTGGTTTTTTTAATCTTAAACCTCCTTATTTTGATCCCTTTGAAATTCTGCCTATGAAAACCTCCAACAAAGGTTGACCAGCAACTGGAAAACCTCATTGTGAGTCATGAGCTTTAACTACAAGTGCTGAAGTACATTCATTATCAGCATTTTCCCATATCCAGTACAGTCTCTGGGAGCTCTGCCTCCCACAAAGCAGAGGACACTGGAAGTGACTCTGTTTCCAGTGTTTATCAGTGGTTACTGTGGCTCTCCTAATCCTGGCTTTGGGGTCTTAATTTAACCGTTCCTTCTGTGGCTTGGGCCACACACAGTCCAGGGATACTTGTCTACTCAGCAGCTGCTAGCCAAGTCTCCCTCTGCCAGTGCCTTCTAAAATAAGAGCACTCAAACATGAGCAACAGGAAAGAGCAAGCTGCAGTGGGAGGGGCAGGCTTGAACCTTTTAAAGCCTTCTTGCACCCTTTCCAAGGATTTGAGTCTGATTTCCCCCCTTTAAAAAAAAGCTGAACTGTTTGGGAGGAGACCCAGGTGAAGGGGACATCAACTGCCCTACAGCCAGGGCCTACTTTGACAGTCCTACACTCAGCCACAGCTTTTACTGCTTTCATGGTCTTGGGCTTTCAACTGGAGACCTCCAAATTTTCACGTTCTTCTCACTGATTAGTAACTTAATGATGCTGGAAGTTAAGACTGCCATTCTGGGATTACCCTTCAGATTCTTCTTACCATATAAGGAAGAAGGTCTAAATATGGAAGTCTCATACATATCCTGCTGGTTCTTAAGAATCAATTCAAGTGAGACAAATCCAGAACTGCTCATGAGAGCCAGCATTGCCAGTGCCAAGGAATTAGATGAGTGCCACAGGGATGTAGACCTCTTGAGTCCAGGTCTGTGACCTCGAGCTGCACTCAGTCAAGAGACAGGAATCGATACTTGAAATTGAGAACATGGAACTGTCCCAGGCAGTTTCTGGGTCTATACTCAGAAGTGAAATTCTGTGAATAGAAGGTAATGCTGGTGATCTTCTATGCTAAGAAGTAACTTTTGGACCTTAAAGAATGTCAGCTGTTATTCTGTTGCCTCAATTTCAGCAGAGCATGCTTTCTCTAGGAAATATGGCAGGTCCTGGCACAAAGATCTCCAGAGTTAAAATAGGAGCAGCTATTGAGAGATTTAATTTGCTGCCTGCTTTACTTCCTCTTTCCCCCAAACAGGAAGCACCTTTTCCCATTGCCAAGTGGGATGCAGGAGATAAACATAAGTAGAATTTTAGTAAGTCTCATTATCTACTGTTTTTTCCTTTTCCTTTTTAAAAACGTTTATTAGAGCAGTTGTAGGTTTACAGGGGAAAAAGTTCTCATATTCGTCTCATCTTCATTCTATTTGACAGTTATGTTAAGGCATAATTGACATTCAGTAATCTGTGCGTATTTAAAGTGTACAGTTTTATAAGTTTTGATGTTTTTTTTTCTCTTTGTAATTCCTCTCTCCTCTTCCTCTCCAAGCAACCACTTTTGTACTTTTCTGCTCTATAGATTACCTTTCATTTCATAGTTCATTTTTATTGCTGAAGAGTATTCTGTTATATGGATATATGATAATTTATTCACTGGTTGGTGGACATCTGGGTTGTTTGTAGTTTTGTGGTATTACAAATCTATGAACATTTGTGTAAAAGTCTTTATGTGGACATAGGCTGTCGTTTTACTTGGCTAAATAACCAGGAATGGAATGGCTGGGTCATGGGAGGTGTATGTTTAACGTAGACAAGTGGTTATTCCATTTTGCATTCCCACCAGAATTGCCTGAGAATTCTAGTTTCTCCACATCTTTGCCAGTACATGATATGATATTTTATTTTTAGCCATTCTAATCTGTAGTAGCAGTAGTAATAATATATCCTAAGGTTTTTTTGTTTTGTTTTGTTTTTTTTATTTAAGATTGTGGGTTTTTTCTTCCTCCTTTTTTTATACCCCCCCCCCCCCCCCCCGCCATGGTTCTCTCAGTCTGTCTGCTCATTATTTGCTCGCCTTCTCCAGGAGGCACCAAGAACCGAACTGGGACCTCCCACATGAGAGGCAAGTGCCCAACAGCCTGAGCCACATCTGCTCCCTGAGGGCTGCAGCATCTGCTGTCTGCTTGTCTTCTTTTAGAAGGCACCAGGACCCAAACCTTGGACCTCCCATGTGGTAGGCGGGCACCCAATTGGTTGAGCCACATCCACTTTCCTATCCTAAGGTTTTAATTTGCATATCTATAATGACTAATGTTGAATATCTTTTCATGTGCTTACTTTCCATCTGTATATCTTTTTCAGTGAAATATCTGTTCAAGACTTTTACTTTTTTTAAATTACTGGGTTGTTTTCTTGTATTTTGAGAGTTCTTTATAAATTCTGGGTACAAGTCCTTTATCAGATATATGCTTTGCAAAGATTTTTTCACAGTCTGCAGCTTGACTTTTCATTCTCTTAACAGTGTCTTTTTTTTTTTTAACAGTATCTTTTTAAATGTATAGATTTTAAATTTTTTTTTTTAATTTTTTAGTGTTTTTTTTTTTTTTTTTTTTTTTTTTTAAGGAGGTTCCCTGGAACCCGGGATCTCAAACCACTAAGCTACACCCGCTACCCTGTCAGTGTACTTTTATGGCTTGTGCTTTTTGGCATCATACCTAGGAAATATTTGCCTAATCCAGAGTTACAAAGGTTTTGTCCCCTATGTTTTCTTACAGTAGTTTTATAGTTTTAGCTTTTACATCTAGATTTAGGGTCCATTTTTAGTTATTTGATTATGGTGTGACATATAAATCCAAGTTTTTACTTTTTTGCACGTGGACATCCAGTTGTTCTAGCGCCAGTGTGTTTTCCATCTCAGACATTGTAGTTTTTATCTCTGGAGGTTTGATTCGAGTCTTAATGTCCTTCTCAACTAATTCTAACGCCTTTGTCAGTTTTGGGTTGGTTTCAGTTTATTAATTAGTCTCCTTACTTATGGATCATGACTAGAAGCCAGGCGTGGTGAATTTTACCATTTTAGGGTGCTGGATATTTTTTCATTCCTATACATCTTTTTTTTTTTTTTTTTTTTTTTTTTTCTCATTTTTTTTACTTTATTTTGTACATTTAATAATTGAAAATATAAACAATTAAAAACTAAAAAGTAAACACAGATGAATAAGTACATACATTTTTCAATTAAATATACTGGAGACATATACATTATTTTTGAATCAAACAATATGTTACACAATATATTTGGTTCATAATAACACATTCATACAGTATTTGTCCTTTTGTGTCTGGCTTGCTTTACTCAACATAATGTCCTCCAGGTTCATCCATGTTGTCATATGCTTTACGACTTCATTTCTTCTTACAGCTGTATAATATTCCATTGTGTGAATAGATCACAATTTGTTTATTCGTCTGTTGATGGACACCTGGGTTGTTTCCAACTTTTGGCAATGGTGAATAATGTTGCTATGAACATTGGTGTGCAGATGTCTGTTCATGTCACTGCTCTCAGTTCTTCTGGGTATATATACCCAATAGTGGTATTGCAGGGTCACATGGCAAGTCTATATTCAACTTCTTTAGGAACTGCCCAACAGTCCTCCACAGTGGCTGTACCATTCTGCATTCCCACCAACAGTGAATAAGTGTTCTTATCTCTCCACATCCTCTCAGACACTTGTAGTTCTTTGTCTTTTTAATAGTGGCCATTCTGAGAGGTGTGAGATGATATCTCATTGTAGTTTTGATTTGCATTTCCCTAATCATGAGTGATGTTGAGCATTTCTTCATTTGTTTTTGTGCCATTTGTATTTCTTTGTTGGACAAATGTCTATTCAAATCTTTTGCCCGTTTTTTAATTGGGTCGTTTGTCTTTTTATTGTTGAGTTGTAACATCTCTGTATATCCTAGATGTTAAATAAACCCTTATCAGATTTCCAAATATTTTTTCCCATTGAATTGGCTGCCTTTTCACCCTTTTGACAAAGTCCTGTGAGGTGCAAAAGTGTTTAATTTTGAGGAGGTCCCATTTATCTATTTTTTCTTTTGTTGCACATGCTTTGGGTGTAAGGTTCAAGAAACCACCACCCGCTACAAGGTCTTGAAGATGTTTCCTCCATTTTCTTCTGGTAGTTTTATGGTCCTGGCTTTTATATTTAGATCTTTTATCCATTTTGAGTTGACTCCTGTATAGAGGGTGAGATAGGGATCCTCTTTCATTCTTTTGGTTATAGATATCCGGTTCTCCCAGCACCATTTGTTGAAGAGACTGTTTTATCCCATTAACATTAACTTTGTAGGTTTGTCAAAAACCAGTTGACTATATAGGTGAGGGTTTACTTCTGGGTTCTCAATTCTGTTCCACTGATCGATGTGTCTGTCTTTATGCCAGTACCATGCTGGGTTTTTTTTGTTTTGTTTTTGTTTTTTTAAAGATTTTATTTATTTATTCATTTATCCCCCCCTGCTGCCCGTGCTCGCTGGGTCAGCCAACCACGCCACGCGGGCGGGCCTGCCCCCACCAGGAGGCCCCGGGAACCGAACCCGGGGCCTCCCACACGGTAAACGGGAGCCCCACTGATTGAGCCACAGCCGCTTCCCTAGTACCATGCTGTTTTGACCACTGTAGCTTTGTAATATGTTTCAAGGTTAGGCAGTGAAATTCCTTCCATATCACTTTTCTTTTTTAGAATGCTTTTGGCTATTCGGGTGCACTTACCCTTCCAAATGAATTTGGTAATTGCCTTCTCTAATTCTATAAGGTAAGCTGTTGGGATTTTTGTTGGTATTGCATTGAATCTTTAAATCAGTTTGGGTAAGATGGACATCTTTATGATATTTATTCTTCCAATCCTTGAACACAGAATGTCTTTCCATTTGTTTAGGTCTTTTTAAATTTCCTTTAGCATTGTTTTGTAGTTTTCTGCATAAAGGTCCTGTACTTGTTTGGGTAAATTAACTCCTAGGTATTTGAGTCTTTTTGTTGCTATTGAAAATGGAGTTTTTCCCCTGATTTCCTCCTCAGATTGTTCAGTACTAGTGTACAAAAGCATTACTGATTTTTGCGTGTTGATCTTGTATCCTGCCACTTTGCTGAACTCATTTATTAGCTCAAGTAGCTTTGTTGTGGATACATCAGGATTTTCTAAGTACAGGATCATATCATCCACAAACAGTGAGAGTTTTACTTCCTCTTTTCCTATTTGGATGCCGTTGATTTTTTTTTTTTTTTTTTTTTTCTCTTTTCTCGTATAATTGCCCTAGCTAGAACTTCTAATACAATATTGAATAACAACTATACATCATCTTGACCTTTGTCCCAAGAAGCATTTAAGCTACTTGGAAACAATTGGCTCTTTGGGGGCTTGCTTTTATGATTTGTTAGGTCTGGAATACTGCACAGCCTAGGACTGATTATTCCCCACTGCTGAGGCAAGATCTTCCTGAGTTCTGAGCCCTGTGCCTCATGAGCCATGACTTTTCTCCAGTCTGGCTGATGGAAAAGGCATTGATCACAATTCTGTGTAAGCACTGGGTACTGTTCCCTCTAACCGTTTTGGGTGGTCTTTTCCTGGCCTTGAGTATTCTCCTCAGAGACATGCCCTGAACAGAACTCTGCTGAATAGTTAAGGGAACCTGCAGCTCTCTCTCTGCTGGTACTCTGTCCTTTGGACTCTTACCTGCCCTAAGCCCTCCACCTCAGTTCCCTCTTCCTTCATCTCTCCCTGGATACTCCCATGGACATAACACTGGAATGTAGGCTTGCCTTGTTTTCTGTCTCTGAGGGATCACCATCCTTCATTGCCTGATGTATAGTGTCTTAAACTATTGTTTCAACTATTTTCTCTGGGTTTTTGATTTTGGTTTTGGTTTTGGTTTTGGTTGTTTCAGGTGGGGAGAGTATTTCCAATCCCTGTTACTCCATGTTGGCCAGAGATGGAAGTCCCCACTATTTTGACGTTCGGTTTCTCTTACTTTCTGCATTCAGCACTGACCAGCATAATTCCTTCTCCAGAGTCACTGCAGGCGCATTGACTCCTACTTCTTCACAGAAGCTGCCTCTCCTCCTGGGTGATCTCTTCTCCCAGGCTGTCATCTTAGAGCTTTAAATGAGGTGGCCCATTCCTCTTTGTTGGGATACCCTCCTTCTAGCACCCCAGGTCCCTATAGCCTATGCCAATAATGTGACATCCACTTAATTACATTCCACTCTGCCCATCTCTGGGGGATATTGTTTAACTTTTGGATTTAGATTATGGGAAATTTACTCTACCACCCCACCTATAACCGTTGGGGAATTTGATGTAATTATGAGTTCCAAAAATATAATTGGATCATGCTTGTAAACTGATCTGTTAATCTGGGCATGATTAAATTATGATTAGGGCGTTGACTGGGCCACGTCAGTAGGGTGTTGAGCCCCACCCCTTGATGGGTAGGGAATCGAATATAAAAGGCAAGGCAAAAAAGAGAGTTGAAGCAGTTTTTGAGAAGCAGTTTTGATGTTGGAGAAAAGGCCCCAGAAGAAGAAGAGTTCGCCTGATAGTCTGCAGCTGACCTTGTGGAGGAACCAGAAGAGCTAAGCCCAAAGAGAAACACAAGAAGCCTGAACCCTGGCAAACGCCGGCAGCTGTCTTGCTCCAACACGTGGCAGTGAACTTTGGTGAGAAGAAACTTAACGCTTTATGGCCTGGTATCTGTGGACTTCTACCCCAAATAAATACCCTTTATAAAGACCAACCCATTTTTGGTATTTCACATTAGCACCCCTTTGGCTGACTAATACACCACCCAACCCTTCACTGAGATTTCTCTTTCTCCCAGAAAGTAGATGAGATTGACACACTGTGACTGGTCTAAAGTTCTAGAACCAAGGGCTCATAACCCCTTTCCAGGGACAGAAGTTCATCTGAAATAGGGTAGGAAATAAGGATCTTAGGCAAAGCTCCTGCTTAGAGGCTCTTTACTTAGAAATCCTGCTTTCTGGTTTTTATGATTTCCCAAAATAGGGTGATGCCTACCTCTCAATGCTGCAGATGAGATAAAAGAGGTGGAGGTGAACAGACATACAGGGATCCTCATAGCCCCAGTCTGAAGGCTCTGTCTGGTCTTTAGTCCCCCTTGGGCTAAATAAAGCCTTTTGCTAGATCCAGACCCTACTATTCATTATTTCTGTTACAAGCTGCCTGGCAAAGGTGGATGGAAAGTAAAGACTACCTGCCTGGCCAGGGAAAGGACTCTAAGAATCATAACTGTCATTCCCTACTGTTAGCCTTAACTCTGAGTTGAGTTTGTGGGTTAGGTTTAGTGTATGAAGTAGAGCTTGAACTGGGCCAAGGGGAATATGTCCACTGGGTACTATAGAGAGTGGAGACATGTTCCTCTCCTGGTTACTCATTTATTGAAAACTCAAGTCCTGCCATTTGTCGTTTCTTTCATCAGATGGTGATTGTGAATTCTGGTGAAGAGATGAGCCAAATGAACACCTTACCAGTTTTGGGGTTCCAGTTCCTGGATCTGCCCTGACTTGGCTCTTCTCTCCCTGTCCTCAGCTCCAGGCTTCATGCTGCCCCAGGATATCAGTGTTCCCTTCTCTTCTGTTGGAATAACAGCCTGCACTCCTCCCCATTTCCTATTTTGTTCAAGTCCTGATAGTCTGGTGACTGTGATAACAAACTCAGTTGAGCTCCACTTTCTTATCCCACTTAGTGTTGACAGATTTTTAGGTTAGGATTTTGTTGAGATTCCCTCTTCCCTTGAACACACACACACAACAGAACTCTGTTTTGCTGGGTCTTCTGAATAAGGGTTAGGACCATGGTGCCCTCCTACCCCATGTCCCCAGCCTCCAATCAAACCCGTTTGTGATAATTATATTTCATTAACTGGCTGGCCCCCTCCAATCTGGGGTCCTGGTATATGAGAGTTTTCAGGAGATCAGGAGCTATGGTGATTGGCATGGTTTCTGCAACAGCCGGTGCGGACAGTCCCTTTTGATAAGGGAGGTTGCAGGTGTCTAACCCACCTTTTCTCATGCATTTACCCTCTGGGGTCTCCATCCCTGGAATTACCTTTTATTGGTGTTTAGTAATCCCTCGGTACCAGGGATTGTGCCATGATGGCTTGTCCAGCTTCTGGGAAACTGGTGGAGTAGAAAGAAGATGGTGTTTGGATTTATAGTCTATTGTTACTACTAAGGCAAGTTATCTCATTTCTCTCTACCTCAGATTCTGCATGTGAACTGGGAATGGTGCTCTGGGAAGAATTGAATGAGTTCATAGGTCAAAGCACCCAGCCCCTGATTAAACTAGAAGCATTGCTGACAGTTAAATTAGAGTTCTTCCCAGTTCACTGGGTTTATTGAATAAATTCCCTGGGGACAGCCATTTAAATCTCCTCATTACTGCTACTGTTCTCTTAGTCATCGGTCTTAGAAAAGTTAGCTGCAAAAATGACTTTCAGAGGGCTGGGACACCACTGGATAAAACGAATAGGATGAGTGCTGCACAATTTCTGTCATTCATTTCTGATTCCTCCCGGGTCAGTTTTTACTTTTCCCAGGAAGATTATGACAACTCAAGTCAGCCTAAACCCCCAGGTTCCCTATTACATGCAGAATGCTGGCGAACACTTGTTTCACAGCTTTCTCTTACAACACCTGACTGCTGGGTGGGTTCTTCTCTCTGCCCTGTACAGACAAATACCCAATCCCCAATAGCCTGAAGAGCAGCCATGTTTATGGGTCACATTCATTGAGCCCCACAGGAGATACTGGGGTGGCAAATAGGTGACGGGGGGTATCCCTCACTAGGATGCCTGCCCAAAGAGCCTGTTTGCCTTGCTGAAGAATGGAAGAGGAGTATGTAAACACACTTCACACAGGACTTCCAGGGATGAGCCTCCCTGGCACTGAGGGATTACTGCTAGCACCAACTAGTAATGTAATTGAAGAAAGATCTTAACCAAAAGGGGGAGAAGGTAAAGACAAATGAGTTTATATGGCTAAGAGACTTCAAAGTGAGTCAGGAGGTCATTCCAGAGGTTATGCTTATACACATCTCAGCAGGATCTCATTGACTGCCAAAGTAAATACTGCCTCAAATAGCAGGGCTCCTGAGGGCTCTGGAGACATCCAGACACTATAAGTCAGGGCAGATAGCACAGGAGTTTGGTGCCTTGCCAGTGGGCCCTACTTTGGAATTTATGCTCCCTAGTGTGACAGAGTTGGATTCAGTTGTGGTTTCCCTACACATGGCTCTTCTGACCCTTCTGTTTGAACCTATATGATTAGTACTAGAGTTGATAGGTGTACGTCCAGGAGACTTAAATCTTTGGGCTGTCTGTTTGCCAGCGGGGCCCAGAATCTTAACAGAGTTGCAACACCTACTCTCCAGTTCATTGGACTCACCCAGGACGACTAACAATGAGATGATGATGGGCAACGTCCATCTCAAGGAACCGAGAGAGTGTACTACTGCAAGCAGGAGAGTCCTATCCATCTGCCCTATGGAATGGAAGCCCCCTCTCAATTAGAGACAGAGTGGGCATCACCATCCCAGAATACTGGTATTCTGCCATAGACTTATTGTGATTCTAGCAGTGTAAGAACTTATATCATTGATGTGGAGGCCACTGGAGGTTCTAAGGGCAGAGATAGAGAAAAACAGGTGTAATTATGGGGGCATTTTTGGGACTTGGGAATTGTCCTGAATGACATTGCAACGACAGATACAGGCCATTATATATCTTGCCATAACCTACAAAAATTGTGCAGGAGAGATTTTAAACTACATTGTAAACTATAATCCATGCTTAGTGGCAGTGCTTCAAAATGTGTTCATCAGTTGTAACAAATGTACCACACTAATGAAGGATGTTGTTAATGTGGGAAAATGTGGGAGGTGTAGAGAGCGGGGCATATGGGAATCCCCTTTATTTTTTATGTAACATTTATGTAATCTAAGTACCTTTAAAAAATAAAAAATATGTTTAAAAAAGATGTATCAGGGAATTAATATTGCTTCTTATGCGTATGTGACTTTCAGCTGTTGTGTGAGTATTTAAGGGTCCACACCTATTCTCAGTCTGGGAGGAAATTCTCAGGGTACAGAGAAAGTCATAACAGAAGTGAATTTATACTTGCCCATTCTCTAGACCAAGGTAGACTGCTGCCTACTGCTTCTAGGCAGGGTCCTTCTGTAGTCATCTCATGCTCAAGGTCACAGGATCCACCCCAGGTCCTGCAGTTCCTGCTCAGGCTACAACACCCTCCCAGGCCCTTCCTGCTGCCATCTGTGATGGGTCCTCTGCTGCTGGTTTCTGACTTGCCTCATGTTATTACTCCTCGTTGCTCATGTTACAACTGCCCTTTTTCACAGGGATGCTTGAAGATGGAAAGAAATTTGATTCCTCTCGGGACAGAAACAAGCCCTTTAAATTTACGCTAGGCAAGCAGGAGGTGATCCGAGGCTGGGAAGAAGGGGTTGCCCAGGTATGCTCTTGTTTATTTTGTTTTGTTTCCTAGTATCTACTTTTTTTAAAGTTATTTTTAAAGGTGGGACATCCATGTGGTTCAAAAATCCAAAAACGGTGCAAGTGAAAGGTCTCACTCCATTCTGTCCCCATCTGCCCAATCCCCTCACAAGTAATTCCTGTTCTTAGTGTTTTCTTGTATTGTAGTTTCTTTAAACATACTTAGAGATGTGCTTCTCTTTCTCTTGCTTTTATACACATTGTTCTGCACTTTCCTATTTTTTATGTAACATGTTTTAGACACCTTCCACACCTGTACGTAAAGATGAGGATGCTCTCTCCAGCTGCATGGTATTCCCTTAGAGGGGTGTGCTGTAATTTGACTAGTGCCCTGTTGATGAGCATTTGGATTGTTTCCAGTGTTTTTCTATTATAAACAATGTTGCAGTGACTTTATTTTACATGTGTGCAAGTGTTGCCATTGCACACATTCTCAAAAGTGGGATGAGTGGGTCAAAGGCTGTATGTGCTGTATTTTGACAGCTATTGCTAAGTTGCCATCATAGGGATTGCACTGCACTCTAAGAATGCCTCCCAGCAGCATGTGAAGGTGCCTGGCTCCCCACAGCCCTGCCAGCAGCATATGCTGCTAAGCTTTTGGCTTTAGGACAATACCATCAGTGAATATGTGGTGTCTTGGTGTCATTTTAATTTGTGCTTGTCTTACTATTGACCAGGTTGTGTCAGGTCACTTCTGAGAAGTCATATTGGAGGAGAGAGCCATTTTGTCTGTCTTAAGTCTGTTTCCTCATCTCCCCACTTCCCATTTTTGCAAATAGTTTTTGTTCTGCCAACACTGAAATTCCCAAGAGGCAATAGGAAACCCAGGGTTGCCAAATTTCACTTGGATTCTGTCCCAGGAACTTTATCTTGGCACTAACCAGGTAAGGGGAGATTTAGAGCTGCCTGAGACCCAGGGGGTTTTATAATTCAGCCCTGCACAGGGGGTAATTAGTCTATTTCACATTCACCAAGAAGAATTGGAGACTTAACAAAGATTAAGAGAAAGATTTCTTTTTTCCAGAAAACACATTGCATCACTTCCTCTGTAAAATGTTACAGATTTATCTCCAACTAAACTGCTTTACTTTCAGAAACCTTAAGCCATCCACTCACAGGTATCTGGATTTCAGTTCCTGCCGGCCAGGTGGTTGGCAGTCCAAGAAGGAGGGGTTCTTTGTGATTTATGAAAGGTTGCCAACCTTAGCTTTCTGTCCTTTTGCCTCCACCTGGCTGGCTCTTGGGTCTGTAGCCCATCCCCCATCTCCTATACCAACCGTTGTCCATACCACAACCTATCTTCTATGACTGTTGCAGCATTGGAACAATAACTGTTGTGTTTCCCTTCAGATATAGCTGCCATCGAGATAGTGTTATCAGCCCATTTCACAGTCCCAGGCTTAGCGAGACATGATGAGGTGTTGGGGAGATGCCCAAACTCCACCTCAGCTCAGAGAGCTCTGGGGACAATCACATTCATGTCAGTACTGAGAAGTCTGGGTAGTCCCAAGACCTACATAGAACATCGTTTTTTAACACTCCTTCACAGAGAATTTCTTCAGGTGAATAACTTGGGCATCTTTCCATGTTAGTACATTTAAAGCTAATATATTCTTTCTAATGGCAATTGGTGGTATGGATGTTCCTATGCAACCATTCCCCATGTGATGGACATTTAGATTGTCCCAGAATATTCTAGAAATGGAATTGCTGGGTTAGAGGATATATGGTTTTAAATTTTGTTAAAGCCATATTGGTGTGTGATGGGGCGGTGGTAATCTATGCTTTTGAACTGCAGTCCTCTCCTTCCCACCATGGTCCAACATGCCCCAGTTAATTGAAAGTAGCTGTTGGGAAGAAAATATGGCCAAGTTGTAGTAAAGTTTCCTTCCATCTGCAGTTTTCTTCATTCATTATCTTTTGGCTGGATCAGAGACTCAGGAATGCTCAGTAGAGACAAATGAAACAATGGAAATAAGAGAACCTGCTCACTCTTCAGAAAATAGATATTTATACTTTCTGTGTATTTGATTAGAAAATGAAAAAAATATACAGATATATCTTAAAAAGTGAAAACTACTCCACCCTGGCCACCATCTACCTGTTCTTCCCACAGACGCACACTGGTGGCATTGGTGTCCTTTCAGTGTTCTCTTTGTAAACAGGCAGGTACAGATATGTATATATTTTTCTCATAAGTGTTTCTATTTTTCTGAGTATCAAAATAGAAGATGTATAAAGGGAGACTACCCCCTAAATATTGCATGCTTTTTTTTTTTTTTTTCACTTTGTACATTTAATAATTGAAAAATATAAACAATTAAAAACTAAAGAGTAAACACAGAACACAGATGAATAAATATATACATTTCTCAACTAAATGTACTGGATACATATAAAAAAATTTTAAAAGTTTTGATCAGAGTGTATTCCTTTAGAAGACTGTCGATGCCACTTAACATGTCCTTTGAGTGACAGGCCATCAAAGGAACTAAGTGGTTAAGGGTGTTATCATCATCAGGTTAAGACCTGAGTAGAAACTTCTGTGGGCCTGGCCAATTCTGGAAGCCAAGAGGAGTATTTAACCTCCTTTGGGCCCCTTGAAGTGAAGTGCAGGATCACTGACGTGGCCACCAGCCTCCAAGTCCAGGATCCTGCACATGGCTGTGCCTGACAGTGCCTGATGCCCAGGCAGCCGCAGAGTCACTGGAATAATATCTTTGTATCTCCAGCTTAGCCAAGGAATGCCTAGGTAAACAGCTCTGCTGCTTACAGAGACAGTTGGGGGCTGTGTCTAGCTGATTTTTTTTTCTTCTTTATTTTTGCAGATGAGCGTGGGTCAGAGAGCCAAACTGACTATCTCCCCAGACTACGCCTACGGTGCCACTGGGCACCCAGGCATCATCCCACCAAATGCCACTCTCGTCTTTGACGTAGAGCTTCTAAAACTGGAATGACAGGAATGGCCGCCTCCCTCCACTCCCTGTACTCGGGTAAGAGAACTGAATGCCAAAGGCCCCTAACTACCTTTGCTCCTCCCGTTTTTCACCCAGTGTTTGTGTAGCAGAGAGAACAAACAAAAAAAAAAAACAATAAAATGACACAGGGTTTTTTACTTCCTGCATTCTACCTCTGTCAGGAGTTCTTTCAGTTTTGGTTATTAGTGTATACCTTGAATGTGAAAGTTGGTCACCCTGAGGGAAAGGGACAGCATATGCTCTCCAACAAACTCATGGAGATGAAACAGCTGGTGAAGAATACTGTTTAGATGAAGTATTCATCTAAATACTTGAGATTTTACTGATTCTGTTTACCCAAAGGTCTCCAGGTAGTCCGGACCCTCTTTACCTCTTTACTGTTATTTGAGAGCTGTTGTTTGGATGTAAATGTTCTTGAGCCTTGGGGTTTTTCTGGTTCAGAAACAAGCTTTCTGTAAATGTGGTAGGGTGGTGGGAAGGGAGGAAGGAAGGGATCGAGGGTTGACCCTACCAAAGAGCAATTCCAAGCTTCTTGTTAATGGTCCTGAAGGAAAATCTTAAGGACAAACCCAGACAGTTGTAGGTTTGAATGAATGAACAAATAAAGCAGACATTTTCCAAATCTCAACCTACACTGAACATTAAAATCACCTGGGAAACTTTAAAAAAAAAAAAAAAATCTTGATGCCCAGACCACATCCTAGATCAGTTAATTACATTCACTGGGGGTGGGACCCAAATAGTAATATTTTAACAGCCCTCAGGTGATTCAAACATGCAGCCAATTTGGAGACCCAAGATAATGGGCTATACTGCAGCATTGATGGGCCACCCTCTGCTCTCCTCAGTAAGGTCAACTTAAAAAGACCAATTTAAGCAGGAAGAAGGTTGTCACCTGGGAACCCAGCTTGAGCTGACTCTCCCCAGCTATAGCAGGAGTGGCTTGGTCTCAGTGAGACCTCAGCACTGTTAGGGAATGGACTTGGTAGTGGCAGGTGGCAGCGTGGCTCTTCTTATAGCACACACAGGGCTCTGAGATGCTGAAACTCACAGATTTTCTGTCCCCAACAGATCTGCCATGGAGGGATCTGGCGCCTCCAGACACGCGCACGTGAACCCATATGGAGCTTTTCCTGATGTTCCACTATACTTTTTGTATAAACATCTGCCCAGACTGAATGTGTTCTGTCACTCAGCTTTGCTTCCAACATCTCCCATTTCCTCTTCCCCTTTCTCCTCGTATATATTGACTTAAACGATATGCCATAAACCTCAAATTATTCATTTTTTGTTTTGGTTTTGGGGTGGAGATTCAGTTTCACTCTTTTGGATCTAGGTTTCCAGTTAAGTGTATGTTCAGGTATTAACAGCACAAACAATGGGTTAACTTTAGAATAGGAATTGGTGTTGGGGGGGAGGGGGTGCAAGAATCTTTATTTTATTATTTTTGGGGGTGAAATTTTTATCTATTATATATTAAACATTCTTGCTGCTGCGCTGCAAAGCCATAGCAGATTTGAGGCGCTGTTGAGGGCTGAATCTCCAAGTTGAGAGATGCCCTTGCGTTGCATTAAAAGCCCTACCCAAAACTGAAGTGGAAAAGGGGAGAGCCTTTGCCTCCACCAGCCCCACTCGATCCTCCCCTCAAACCCTCTGCCTTTTGAAAGCAGATAGTTTTCACTGCGGTGTTGGACACTACAGGGATCTGTCCCCGGGCCAGCAGGGACCTCTGAAGCCTTTTCCATGGCCTGGTTTTTTTGTTTTTTGTTTTTTGTTTTTTTTCCTCCATACTGTGGTTTTTCTAATGGATTTTCAGGACTTTTGTACTCTTCTCATAGCTGTCAAAGCTCCACCACTTCCTAAATTTTAAGAACTTTTAATTGAAAGTTTCAATTGAAGGTGCTGTTTGTAGACACTTACCACCCAATGAAAGCCCAGCCGTCTGATAAATCCTTGAGTGTTCTCTTAAGAAAATGATGCTGGTCATCGCAGCTTCAGCATCTCCTGTTTTTTTGATGCTCAGCTCCCGCTGCTGATCTCCCAAGTATCCTGGCTTTTCTTTCTCCCTCTCACCCCTTTGCTGACCTGTGTAGTGATTTGGTGAGAGAAACTGTTGCTGCCCCACCCTCCCATCTCCCACACCACATATGAGTTTGACTTATTGCAATAAAAGTGCTTTATGCTGGCTTTTCTCATCTCTGTGTGATGATGGTTACTTCCAAGTGCCTCCCTCTACCATTCAGTGCTCACTGACAGGCATGGGGAGGGTGGCAGGTGGTGGTTTAGGTTGTCTTGACAGAAGGACTGCAGCACTGAGCATCCTTGCCACTTGCCTCTGGGGGAGGAGAAGGGATAGGTTTGCATCTGCGCCTATAGCCCCATCTGCCATCAAAGGAACTGCCTTGAGGTCAGGCTAAGATAGGGATCAAATGCCACCCCCATCATCAAATGTTTATTAAACATGTATTCTGGGTAGAGCACTGAGTTTTCTGAGCTTACAAGGAGATGGGTGATGGAACAGATCCTTAAGAAATGAGTCGCAGTCCAGTCGGAGACATGAGCTACAAGCAAATTGAAGATTTACGAAAGGAAGATTTTGGGTTTAAGTTGGTGTTCCTTAAGGGAGGTTTACTTGGCATTTGGTGTGGAAAGATTGTCATGTGGACAAGCCAGGCTTTGCAGAGTAGCTTCCCTGGCCAGCAGGACGCCACACACTTCTCCCTCCCAATTATTGTAGCCACCAAAATCCTCCCACACCTTTACAAACAACTTCCAGAATTCTCCTGCCTTATAGCCACTCATTTTAAGTAGAGGTTGTTCAAGGACTTGCTTAATGATTTTCTAAATTCTTTCCTTTTTTTTTTTTTTAAAGGAGGTACTGGAGATTGAACCCAGGACCTTGTACATGGGAAGCAAGTACTCAACCATTGAGCTACATCTTCTCCACATCCTTCCCTTTATTAATGTAGGTCACTGAAGTAACATTCCAGGATGATCATTTTTCCCAGTATTCTTTCATAGAAATTGTTAAAAGAATTTCATGGTGAGCCACCCAAATATACGCCACCTAAATTCTATCATAAACCTATTACTATATGTCACGTCAGTCCCTATCAACCCATGCTTTTTTTGTTACATTTCATAGTAAATGACAGAAGTACAATTTCCCCTCAATACATATTTGAGTTCAGTATTTTACACCATTGTGCCCCCAAATCCTATCAACATATAAAACATCACCATTATCCCAGAGAGTTCCCTTAGCCCTTTCCCAGTCTCACTCCACCCCCAGGGGCAATAATTTTGATATTTTTTTCCACCATAGATCAGTGTTGCTTGTTCTGCAATTTCATTTAAATGGAATACTATTGTATGAGGTCTTGGGTTCAATTCCTGGTACTCCTAAGAATGAATGAATGAATGAATGAATTCATCCATCCAATCTACTCTTGCACTCAGCACCCAGCATTGTGTAGCAACTTTTTTTTTACTCAGGCACGTAGGGAAGCTGTTGGTTCTCATTGAACTTACTATTAAGAGAAATCCTCTGGGTTGGGAGTGGGGGCCTGTGGTAAGCAGAAAAATGACCCCCAAAGATGACTACATTCTAGTCCATGGAAGTTGTGAATGTTACCTTAATGGCAAAGGGAACTTTTCAGACATTAAATCAAGAACCCTGAAATGGAGAGATTATCCTAGACTATCTGGGTCCAGGTCTAATGTAGTCACAAGGGTCCTTAAGAGAGGATGGAGAGAGATTATGAAGATGCTGTGCTGCTGGCTTTGAAGGTGGAGGAAAGGACCATGAGGCAAGGAATGCAGGCAGCTTCTAGAAGATAGAAAAGGCAGGAAATGGATTCTCCCGTAGAGCTTCTTAAAGAAACAGCCCTGCTGACAGAGTTTAGCCTAGTCTGACTAAATTTGTGGTTGCTACAGGAGCAGTAGGAAACTAATAACAGGCCTTTGTTTCTTTTAATTTTAATGTATAACAGAACACAGTATCAAATCAGAACTTTCTAAAACTTTATCCAAGGTCCTACCACCCTAACAAATCAGATTTTAATTTTTTCTCCCTCTTCCCTTCTAGTTTCTGCTCTAGACACTTAGAAATTTTAGTTTGAATCACAGTATGTTACAAATTTTGCATTCTGCCTTTTTCCCCAGTGTTTTATCAGGTCTTTTTTAAACCAGGAGTTCTGGGGATCGAACCCAGGTCCCTCCAGGTGGGAGTCGGACACCCAACCATTTGAGCCACATCCAACCCCCTTTTATCAGGTCTTTGTCCATGTTGCTATATGGTCTTTATAACCAAAAGGGCTATCAGTAAGTTGTATTCAGTGAATAGATTGAATTTGTTTAACCATTCACCTTGTTAAAGGATAAATTTTTAAAGATAAGATCATGAAGTGAGCATGTGTTAAAGATTTTAGTTAATTCAATTAATGAGGGAACCAGTAAGATGTAACAGCTGGTTCAAAGGAGAATCCAAAAAGCAAATAGATAAACCCAATAGGAGTGCTGAAATGAATTTGCTTAATAGGTACAAAACTGGCAAAATTGGTCAATATCCACAGAACTATAATCAGTTATATTCCATTGGATACAAATTGCATTTCTATGGACAAGAATCATCTGCATTATAAGCTTTCCTCAATTGAGTTTTAAAGTAGCTCAAGGACAGTGAAAGATGGAGACAACCCAGAAGAGTACTATAGAAGGAACACCCAGTAATTGGGGAGGAGGACCTATTTCAAAGACTTCCACAATGTTTCCTGACACTATGGGATACTTGGTGTGATGGCTTGGCATTATCTACCCCAGAAAAAACATTTTTAATCCACTCCTGTGGTGTGAAGTCATTGATAAATAGGACCTTTTGATGAGGTTACTTCAGTTAAGGTGTGGCCCAGCTTGAAACAAGATGGGTCTTTTTTTTTTTTTTCTTCAATTTTAAAGTTTAGATTACATCAATGTTACATAAAAAATATAGGGAATTCCCATATGCCCCACTCCTTCCTCCTCCCACACTTTCCCACATTAACAACATTTGTTACAATTGTTGAACACATTGAAGCATTGTCACTAACTGTGAATTATAGTTTACATTGTAGTTTATACTCTGTCCCGTGCAATTTTGTAAGTTTTGACAAAATATATTATGGCCTGTATCTGTCATTACAACATCATGTAGGACAATTCCAGTGTCCCAAAAATGCCACCATATTACACCTATTTTTCCCTCTCCTCACAACTCCATTGGCCACTGCCTCCACGTCAATGATAAAAGTTTTTCCATTGCTAGAATCACTATAAGTCTATAGTAGAATAGTAGTCTACTTTAGTCCATTGTTTTTTCCCCAATCTTGAGGATTTGGGGTTGGTGATGCCCATTCGGCCTTTAATTGAAAGGGGGCTTAGATCCCATGAGTCGGATGGATGGAACTAAATTGCTTGCAGTTGCAGACACACACTGTTCCTTGGGATAGGTGTTGTCCATCATTATCACCTCATGAGTTGTCCTGGGTGAGTCCAGTGAACTGGAGAGTAGGTGTTGCAACTGCAGAGATTCAAGGCCCAACTGGCACATGGACGAACCCAAAGATTTAAGTCTTTTGGACATACACCTATCAAGTATAGTACTAACTATAGGTTCAAATAATTGGGGCAGAAGAGCCATTGTGTAGGTAATCCACAAATGAGTCCAACTGTGTCACACTGGGATTAATAAATTCCAAGGTAAGGCCCGCTGGCAGGGTGCCAAACTCCTGAGCTGTCTGCCCTGCCTGTAGTGTCTGGATGCCTCTGCTATTTGAGGCAGTATTTACTGTGGCAGTCAGTGAGATCCTGCTGAGATGTGCATAAGCATAACCTCTGGAATGACCTCCAGACTCACTTTGAAATCTCAGGATGAGTCTTAATCCTATTACTGGAGGCTTTATAGAAAAGACCACTGAGAGAGAGAGAGCCACAGGAAGCATCCAGAAGCTGGAAGTCAGTGAAGCCCAGAAGAGAAGATTTGTCATTTGCATTGCCATGTGACAGAAAAAACAAGGAACCCTGAAGATTGCCAGTCGGCCAAACCCCAGAAAGAAGCAAGTCTACTAGCCTCTGAGCCAATTAAATTCCTGTTAAGTCAACCCACTGTATGGTATTTGTTTTGGCAACCAGGAAACTAAACCACTTGGGTTATTTCCAACTCTTTGCTTTTGTTAAAACAATAAAGCCAATACATCTTTGCACTTGTAATTTTTTTCTTTCCTAAATGCCTAGATTCTATGGAATAAAATACTAGAAGAGAAATTATAGGATCAAAAGAGATTCTAGGGAAGGATGTGGCTCAAGTGATTGGGCTCCTGTCTACTATATAGGAGGTCCAGAGTTCGATTCCCAGGGCCTCCTGGTGAAAGACAAGCTGGCCCGCGTGGCAAGTTGGTCTAAGTGGAGTACTGGCCTGCTAAGTGCTGGCCTATGCAGAGAGCTGGTGCAGCAAGATGATGCAACAAAAAGAGACACAGAGGAGAGACAATAAGAGACACAGCAGACAAGGAAGCTGAGGTGGCACAAGAGTTTGAGTGTCTCGCCCACTCTGGAAGGTCCCAGGATTGATTCCCGGTGCCACCTAAAGAGAAGACAAGCAGACACAGGAGAACACACAGAGAGCAGACAGCAAGCTCAGAACAACGAGGGGGCCAAGGGGGTAGAAATAAATAAATCTTTGAAAAAAAAAAAAAAAAAAAGATTCTATGACTTGATACATGTTGCCAAGTTGTTAAGACAAGTGTTGTACAAGCCTTTCCCACACAACAAAAGGATTTTTGTTTCCTGTCCCGTGACAGGGAATGGGCTATCCCACTCCATGGGTATCCTAAAGTAAAACTAAAAAAAATTTTTTTTGCTCATCGGCCACAGTTGAATCACGTTCAGTTCTCTGTGGCAAATTGACTAACCTGGACTGGTCAGGACCCACCCTCTCGGCTGGGGAAGGGCCCAGACTCCCTGAAGCCCAGAGGACATGAACATAATCCAGTTTCTGTTATTTTTAAAGTAGGGGACATGGTTGTGGGCAAGCCCTCCTAAAACTGGGTTATATTTCTACTTAACTATATTTTCAATTTTATCTTTTTTGTTTTGTTTTTGAGAAGCATAAGGGTTACATTTATGATCCTACGATTCAGGAAACCTTGTTTCTTATTCTGTTTCTAACTGTTGAATTATGAACAACATAATTCAAGGCTTAGACATTGAATTACCCTGTGTCTGAATTTTTCTGTTTATTAAATGGACTTGGGGTGGGGGAGGGATTGTGGGTGGTAGGCCAGAGTGACCAGATGAGCTTTAAGATATTTTCCAACTCTAAAATTTTAATTATTGGAAATTTGGTGATCCATGTGAGAAACTTCTTGCCATGGAAGCCATCCCCCATAAAGACGGTAATGAGAGTTTGACTGCAAAAAAGCATCCCATCAAACCCCATTTGTTCCAGCAAATGTCTGGTCACAGACAACCCTCCCCTGCTAACATTGAACAATCCTTCCTCTTTTGAAATGTCCCCAAACTGCTCACTTGCCCCTTGCAGCCAACCAAGGACTGCCAAATAAATGTGCCTGAAGACCAGTTAGTGTTTGCTTCACTACCACAAATCGTGCTCTGATATGTTTGCCAATCAGACACTCTCAGTATTGTTTTATTTTTACTCTATAAAATGTACTCCCAACACTTTGAACCCCTGTTGAAAGTGACAGCAGATGGGTTGGTTCCCTTGGTCACATTTAGGAATAAACAGCCTTTGTTAATTTTGCCTTGGACTTTGACACATGTAGGGTGTGTGTAAGAATTCTGCCCTTAACACTCACCTCATGCTTCCTGGGTGATTGTGGGTTCACTTTGGTTGGCAAACATATGGACTACTCAGGGTTCTTGAGGAGCCATCAAGAAGCTATAGTTTGGGGATTCTCATTTTGACCTGTAATTAAATTCAGTGAATTAATGAGGGGCAGGTGGCACCAAACATAGATTAAAATTAAAATGCCAAGGGCAGCATTCCCCTGACTTCTGCCCAGAGTGTCTGATGAGTTCATCCGATTTCCCTGAGTTCTGTGCATGCATAGGACAGATCATTACAGACCCATTAGAGGTTGGACTTGGCACAGCAGCTGTCCTGTAGAGCACACAGGAAAACAGCTGTCAGCTTTTAGTAGGAAGAAATATATGCCAGTGGGTATGTAGGCCTGGTGTATTATTGGATCTGCTGATTATTACCACCTAGTTTTTCCTATTTTAAAATTAATTTGCATTTTTTATATAATTGTATAAAGTAGTACATGCCCAAGATTTAGAAAAAACTTCAGTTAACAGGAAAATATGGTGTACCATCCCTGTGGTCAATGCTGTTCTAGGTGCTGGCAATATAATAAAAGAGGACGCTTCTGCCCACAAAGACCTTCTATTCTACTGAAAGGGACCCAAAGCAAATGAGCAAATAAATGTCAGGTATCTGGAGCCTGAATTAGGGCTGGCCTTGTGATTATTTTGACCATTAGAAGGCAGTAGAAAGGAAGTTCTGAGACTTCCAAGCCCCCGTCTTAAGAGAACTGGCAGCCTTGGCTTCCTTCCTCTTGGGACAGTAGCTTTTGGGGCCAAGACACATGAAGGGAAATTGAGGCCAACAGCCCCAGCTGAGCACCCAGCCATCGGCCAGCACCATCTGCCATCCAGGTGAGTGAGCCACCTTGGACATTCTGTCCAGGCAAGTCCAAGATGCCCACAGCCCCAGCCAACAAAAGAACCACCCCACTCAGCCCAGGAGAAGCACAGATCGTGAGATTTAATAAATTTTGGTTTGAAGTGGTTTGTTTCACAAGCAATAGATAACTAAAACTGGATAAGGGTGGAAGCAGGACACCAGTGAGCTGACTTTAGGGATCATTTAGGCTAGAGATAATGGAGGCCTTGACTGGTAGGAGTGAGGGTAGTAAGTGGTCAGAATCAGGATACACTTCAGCACTGTGGCTTTAAGGCTAGGGATGGGAGGGAAAGAGCAATAACAGAAAAGCAGCCGTTCCCTAATTGAAACCACTCCTGAGAGACAAACTCTTAGCTTTCTCTTCTGGTAGTTACCATCAAATTGATTGTACCATGTTGCTTATACTGTTATTTCTTTCTCTCTCTCTTTTTTTTTTTTTTTTAAAGAAAAAATAGGATAAAGGTAAATATTTGAGTGAAGAAGGCCTTCTAAAGAAACAAAACCTCAAAGACAAAAAAGGAAATTATACATGTGATCATCTAAAAATAAAGTTGAGAAAACTTCCATATCATAAAAGAGATGAGTTAGGAAGGAAGAAAAGAAAATATTTGCAAAATACAACAAAACATTTCATACTATAAATATATAAACAGTTTTACAGAAAATAAGCTGTTATAAGAATTTTATGTTATTTTGCTGTCTTGATTTCTCAGTTTTAGACATCTTGTGTTGCCTCCTCCAGTAGGCATGCCCAGGATTCTTCACAGCATAGTGGTCTCAGTATTCCAAGAAGATAAGAAGCTGCAAGGCCTCTTAAAGCCTCAGCTCTGGAACTCACACTATTATGACTTCTGTCATATTTTATTGGTCAAAACAAGTCACAAGGCTAGCCCAGATTCAAGAGGGTGAAGAAATAGACACCATCTCTCACTAGGAAGAGTGGCAAAGTCACATTGCAAAATGGTGTGGATAGAGGGAAGTGTGATACATTGGGGACCATTATTATAAAACTCTACCACACATGTAAAAATGCCTGCCTTCTACCCTCACAACCGATAGTTTGGCTGGGAATATTATTCTAGATTGATAATTATTTTCCCAAGAAATTAATGCACTGCCACATTGTCCCATAGCTTCTGGTGTTATTGCTGAGGAGGATGGTGCAGTTTTGATTCCTATTCCTTTATATTATATTCCTCTTTATTTCTCTCTGAAATCTTTCAATGTCTTGTGTTTATTTATGGTATGGTGAAATTTCCATATTGTGGCCTTGGGGTGGGTCATGTTTTCGCTTTTTTATTTCTAACTCCCTCTTCTTTTTTTTTCATTTATTGTGCAGGGCACTTGGAAAGTCAAAGACTAATTTCCATTAGTCTGGAAACAAGTTCAATTTGGAAGTTTTTCTTATTTTTTGGTAGTTATACCAGACATATATTTTCTCACACAAAAAAATTAGAATATAATGTTACTTTACAGTTTCACAAATATCTTTAATGCTGGCTTAATAGAAGACAACTGGATTCTCATATCTGCTTCTGCATTCAATATGTTACAATATGTTGTTTTGGTTGAAATCTATGAAAAAATTCAGACTAAGCACATTTTTAAAGGAAGCTTGTGTCTGAACAAATAGCAGTACAGAAAAGAAGAAACCTAGCCTTTGCTAAATGGGAAATAGCCAGTTATCTTCTTTGAAAAGAATCTATCCAACCTTGACAAAACTGGCTTTGTTTCTGTATTTTTAAAAAACCACTTAGCACTTCATTTGTAAGTCTGAATGTAGAAGTAGATGAAGAGAGCAGTCAGAGGCATCACATATCCAGTTTGCAAATGCATCTAAAAAGGTCAGATCACCTTTCAGCTGATCAGACAGTTACCATCACAAAGTGAATCAGCTGCCAGAGTGATGACTTTTTTATACCTGGGCTATAAATACATGGATTAGATAGTAGACAAACTTTAGGGGACCTGAGGGCATGGATGGAGGCTATTTACTGAGGTGCTCAACTCATCACAAGCCACAAGGTATTTAGGCTAGAAGGATGACAATAGATGGCAGGACCATGATCCAGTGGTTCTTATATAAGAAGGAGAATGTGTCCCTAGATTCTATGAGTTTGCAGTAGATGGATCATCAGAGGATATGGATAATCCCTGTATCTGCTAATCCTCCACAATAGAAATTGTATTCCCTTTCCTATATCCATGTTACAAATTCTTAGGACATAAACAGCAATCTGAGACCAAGATTATAAACCACTAAAATTCTCTGTCAAGAAAATGTCTGTTTTTCATGTACTTTGGTCTGAGCATGTGATTAATAAGTATATAACACAGTAAATCGATTCAGGCAAATCCAGAAGAAACCAGCCCTTGTGGGATCTTGTGGTCTAACCATCCCTTGAGATGCACTTTGGTGATGCATCAAAGTTTTCCTCCCTTGGATCTAGGAGCAGTAGCTTTGAGAGCAGAAACTCAGCAATGGTGGTGACAGGGGTCACTGTGGCAAGTAGTCTCCTGGGGTCTGTCAGGCAAGAGCTGATGATCGTGACAAAATTAAAGCATGGGGGGGAAAAGTTCACTACAAAATATCAAATAAATATAAAAGGAGGCAGAAATGGAAGAATTGAGGGACAAAAAAGGTATGACTTACAAAAGCCAAATAGCAAAAATGGCAGAAGAAAATCCTGCATTATCAGGACTTCTTTAAACGTAAATGGATTAAACTCACAGTAAAAAGACAGATTGGCAGAATGGATTTTTAAAAAAAGAAAAAGAAAGCATGACTGAACCATATCTGTTTATAAGAAACTCACCTTGAATTCAAAGACACCAGTGGGTTGAAAGTGAAAGGATGGGGGAAAAATCCATGAAAATAGTAACCAAACAAGAGCTAGAGTAGCTATACTAATATCAGATAAAATAGACTTTAAGTCAAAAATTGTTACAAGGGACAAAAAAGGACAGTATATACTGATGAAGGGTCAATTCAACAAGAATATGTAATAGTTATATATGCACCTAAAAGCAGAACCACAAAATATATGAGGCAAATATTGACAGATTTGAAGTTCTACATTAGTAGGAGACTTCAATTTACCACTTTACCATCTAGACAGATCAATAAGCAAATAGAAGACTTGAACAATACTACAACCATCTAAACCTAACAGACCTGTATAGACCATTTCACCCAACAACAGCAGAATGCACAATCTTCTCTAGTGCATATGCATCATTCTCTAGGACAGACCACATGTTAGGGAACAAAAACAATCTCAACAAGTTTAAAAATATTGAAATCACAATGAATGTATCTTCTCTGACCATGATGAAATGAAGCTAGAAATCAATAACAGAACTGGAAAACATAAATTTCTGGAAATTAAACAATATACTCTTAAATAATGAGTCAAAGAAAAAAGTCTCAAGGGAAATTAGGAAATACCTTAAGATGAGTGAAAATGAAAACACAACATACCAAAATGTAAGGTATGCAGCAAAAAGCAGTGCTGAGAGGGAAATTTATAGCTCTAAATGCTTACAATAAAAAGAAGAAAGATCTCAAGTCAGTGACCTAACCTCAGACCTGGAGAATCTAGAGAAAGAATAAAACAACAAAACAAAAACAAAAAAACAGCAACCAAACCTGAAGCAAACACATGGAAGAATATAACAAAGATTAGAGCAGAAATAAAATGAATTAGAGAATAAAAAAGCAATAGCAAATTAACAAAACCAAAGGCTGGGTTCCTTGAAAAGATCAATAAAATTAACAAACATTTGGCTAAATGATTTTAAAAAAGAGAGAGAGGGGGCATGCAAATAACTAAAATCAGAAATTAAAGGAAGGTCAGTACTACAGACCCTACAGAAATGAAAAAGGATTATAAGAGGATACTATCAACAATTGTGTGCCAACAAATTAAATAACCTAGATGAAATGGACAAATCCCTAGAAGCACACGTCTACTTACACTGACTCAAGAAGAAACGGAAGATCTCTATAACTAATAAAGAGATTGAATCAGTAATCAAAATCTCCCAACAAAGAAAAGCCCAGAACCAAATGGCTTCACTGGTGAATTTTACCAAACTTTCAAAGAAGAATTAATACCAACCCTGCCTAAACTCCTCCAAAATTTAAGAGTTGAGAACATTCCCTAACCCATTGTATGAGGCCAGCATCACCCTAATACCAAGGCCAGATAAAGATACCAATATCAATTACAGACCAATATCCCTTATGAGATGCTAAAATCCTCAAAAAAAAGTACTAGCAAACTTAATCCAATCTATGTTAAAAAGAATTATACACCATGATCAAGTGGGATTTATCCCTGGTATGCAAATGCAGTTCAACATAAAAAACATAAATTAATGTAATACACCACATTAACAGAACAAAGAAAACCAAAAAACATAATCATCTCAATTTCTGCAGAAAAGGCATTTGAGAAAACCCATCATCCCTTCTTGTTAAAAGCACTTGGAAAACTAGGAATAGAAGGAGCCTTCCTCAGTTTGATAAAGGGCATATATGAGAAACCCATCACTGACATCATACTCAGTGGTGAAAGACTAAAAGCATTCCCTCTAAGATCTGGAACAAGACAAGGATGCCTGCTGTCACCATTGTTATTCAACATTGTACTGCAAGTTCTAGCTAGAGCAATTAGGCAAGAAAAGAAAAGGCATCTAAATTGGATAGCAAGATAGATGCTAAGAGATGTACGCCAAGACACATTATAGTGAAACTGTCAAAATCCAACAACAAAGAGTGGATTTGAAAGCAGCAAGAGAAGTTACTTGTACATACAAAGGATCCCCAATAATATTAGAAAGGATATCTCGTCAGAAACCATGGATGCCAGAAGACAGTGGATGCCATTTTAAAGTATTTAAAAAAAAAAAAAAAAAAAAAAAAGCTGTTAACCAAGCCAGCAAAATTATCTTTCAAGAATGAAAAAGAAATTAAGACCTTTACACATAAACAAAAGCTGAAAGTGTTCATTCTCAGATCTTCCATGTGAGAAATGCTAAAAGGAGTCCTTAAGGCTGAAAACACAGACACCAGACAATAACTCAAAGAATTAAGAAGCAAAGACTATTGGTAAATGTACCTACACAATTAAATTTAAAATCCTGTATTATTGTACTTTAGCTTTGTGACTTCTTCCCACACTCCCTCCCCTTGAGACTTAGCAGGCAAATGTGTAAAATAACATTTTAAATAAATGTTAATGGGCACACAATGTATAAAGATGTAATCTGAGACAAAAACAATATAAAAGGGTAGGGACGAAAATATATAGGAGTAGAGAGTTTGTATACTACCGAAACTGGTTGGTACTATTCGAACTAAGTTATTATCTTATGATGTTCATTGTAATTACAGAGGTAACAACTAAGAAAATAACTAAAAAATAAAGAGAAAAGAAGGAATGATAATGGTACACACACACACACACAAATACCAAAAGCTAAAAAATTAAAAGAAATACAGAAAACCAACAGCTAAATGGCAGAAGTAAATCCTTTCTTCTCGGTTACTACCTTAAACATCAGTGGATTAAACTCCCCTATTAATAGGCAAAATTGGCTCATCAGATGAAAAAGCATGATCCATCTATATGCTGACTACAAGTGACTCACCTTAGGTGATTGAAAGTAGATGGGTAGAAATAGATATTCCATGAAAGCAGTAACAAAAGAAAGCCAGTGTGGCTATATTATTGTCAGACAAAATAGACTTTATAAGTCAAAAAAAAGATTACAAGAGAAAAAGGATATTATATAATGATAAAAGGCTCAATCCAGCAATATGATTTAACAATTATAAACTATTATATGTGTCTCATAATAGAGCCCCAGAATATATGAAGCAAAAATAGAATTGAAGGAAGAAATACTTCTACAACAATGGTTGGAGACTTCAGTATACCACTTTCAATAATTGGTAGAACATCTAAACAATGTCAATAAGGAAATAGAGAACTTGAACACTATTAACCAATTAGACCTAACAGACCTATATAGAACACGCCACCCAATAATAGCAGAATACACATTCTTCTCATTGCACATGCATTATTTTGAAGGACAGACCATATGTTCACCCACAAATCAAATCTTAGTAAATTTTAAAATATTGAAACCATAAGGTATCTTCTCAGACCACAGTGGAATAAAGGTAGAAATCAATAACAGAAGGAAAATTGGAACATTTACAAATAGGTGGAAGTTAAACAACACATTACCAAACAACCAATGTGTCAAAGAAGAAATCACAAGGGAAATTAGGAAATATCTTGAGATAAATAAAAATAAAAACACAATGTAGCAAAACATATGGAATGCAGTGAAGACAGAGCTCAGAAGGAAATTTATAGCTCTAAGTGCCTACGTTAAAAAAGATAAAAGATTGTATATCAGAAGCCTCTTCACACCTCAAGAAGTTAGGTTCTTCTTCATTTTTTTTTTTTTTTTTTTTTTTTCAGGAGGCACCAGGAACCAAACCTGGGACCACGCATGTGGGAAGCAGGTGCTCAACTGCTTGAGCCACATCTGCTTCCCCCAATTGGTTTTACTTTTTTTTTTTTTAGGTACCAGGGCCAGGAATTGAACCTGGGACCTTGGATGTGGGAAGCCCGTGTTCAAACCACTGAGCCACGTCAATTGTTTTGTGTGTGTGTGTGTTATTTTTTTTTTTTTTGCTTTTTTTAATTAAACTTTATTTGTACATTTAATAATTGAAAATATAAACAATTAAAAACTAAAAAGTAAACACAGATGAATAAATATATACATTTCTCAATTAAATGTAATGGATACATATAATTTTTTTTTTTTGATCAAACAATATGTTACACAATATATTTGGATCATAGTAACGCATTCATACAGTATTTGTTCTTTTGTGTCTGACTTGCTTCACTCAACATA